>NJPS01000051.1:650000-1193132 GCA_002946415.1 Rutstroemia sp. NJR-2017a BVV2
TTCAAATAAATGCACTCATTAAGAGCTGTTTCGATTTGCTCCTTCTTAAAGATTCTCGGTGTGCAATATATGACTTTCATGCCTCCGAAATAGCCCTTCTGCCCTTCGATCTCCAGCATAGTGTTCCGTAGTTCTTGATCAATGATCTCCATGATCCCCTCGTTACGAATAGATCCCTTACCATCATCAGTTTTCAGAGAGTTCGTGCTCATGAAGTTTGGTCGGATTTCTGCATATTGGATATTGTCTTTCACGAAATCTTTTATACACGCTCGTGTGTAATTTCGGAACGCGGATTCATACGCGAAAAGTCCTTTCATCATTTGAGTTCTGTAATTGAATCTTTCCCAAATACTAGTCCTGTCAGTTCAAGTGGTCGTTAAAATTGAAAAATAACATACCCCCGAGCCGTCTGAGATGCAGCATATGTCTCTTCTTCTGAAAAGAGCATCTTCTGCTCAAGCCAAAACTCGGCACCAGGAGTGCCATATAGAGTCCGGCCAGCATCTTCACAGTGGAACTTTTGCTGAAATTGCCTGTACGGCATCCATCCATTGGGAGGATAGTCGGCAGTCCACAAATCGGCTAAGGGAGCCGCCTCTTGTTCCGTCATAACCATGAAGGAGATACGTGAAGCGGCCATATTTTCGGGGGATGTCAAAGGTAACGTACTCCGGATGTACATGGCCTCGATGTCTCGTGCTTGCTGAATCAGAAACCTCGCCGGCAAGCAAGAATTGAAATGAATATGCAGATGCGCTCCTTTGGGCATTCTCCTCGCGATTTTCATCAAATCGGTGTTATTGATAAGATCCAGGTTTCCCAGGAAGTGCCCGCCTGGTCTGCGCTTCCCGGTATGCTGGCCATTTGTATCCAAAGCTTTTCCGTAGATTTGCTCTCGATCATAATTCCTGATGCGCGAAACAATTTCAGCGGCCCTTCTTTCTACTTCAGTAGCCGACGTTTCCACAGCCGCGTCGAATGCGCGCTCTTTTTCAGCTAATTGAAGATCTTCTAGAGCCTTAGTATAGTCGTCGGGAGAGTTGAACTCCCGTTTGCTGATCGCAAGGCGCCAAGGCTCCTCTGATGATCTTGTTCCAGCTCGCTTCAATTGAGTCATTTTTGAAATCTTGAGATGCGGTTTTTCCTTCATGATGTCTTGACTCCTGCTTCCCGGCGCTTCCTCCCCGTCTTTAAGTATAGAGCAGAGGCCGCCCATGCCATACAGCCTCACTCGCTAAATCCGCTAAAGCGTTTCTGCGCCGGTGCTGCTTGACTAAATTTCGATCTAGAGGCGACAACTTACGAGATATAGGAAGCAAGTGCGAGACTGACTGTAGTGGAAGAGGAGTGAAGTTGCTGATAATGCTCAGCCACTTTTCAGGTTGCGCACGCGCTGTGATTGGCTGCTGATCTTGTGCTTGCCCTGCCTTTCCAATTCTTACAGAAGAAGCTAGACTCCCGAGATTGGATAAACTATGTGACACGAAATATCTAAAGCTTCTTCGCCGAAGTAGTAATGATGGACGTAAAGTCTATTGAGATGCGAGACCGTTGCACTTCTTTAAATGAGGGATAATTGAGACATCGGTGACTGACACAGCAGAACCCTGCTTGAAAAGTGATGATATATCGCTGGGCACGAGAGGGAGAGTCTACGTAGGTGAATGTCAGGGACGCGCACGGACCAGGTCCAACGATTCAAGGCGATGCAAGGCTGCATACAAGGCAAATCCTATAAATCCCTCGTGCGTGGAGGGACAGATGATATTACAACTGTTGGCTGGCTGGGGCGTTTGCACGATGATAACAATTACAGCGCTTCTTAAAACCGGCCAAACACTCACTGTTTACAAAGGGGCCACAGCCTTGAGACATCATTCGCTGTATCCACGACCTTTACATCATTTGGGAGTCCTTCGCCTAGTCACTCACAACGAATATGGACTTGGATGGCATTGGGCATATAGCGCACTGGTGGCCGGATTCGGAAAGTTTGTTCGAACACTAGACAACAGCATTCTCGATCACCAAGTGCTGATCTGGGCGCATGGCAGTGATCTTATGCCAGAAGCATGAGAACGTCTACACGAAGTCGTTCGCGACTCAGCCTTGAGTGAGAGCCACAAGTCGCCTCGGTGATCAGCAGCTGAGTACACCAGAGCAATGTTTGAGCTTACAGCTTCACGTGAGCCTGTCTGTACACGAAGGCGACTCATGTCTGGAACGATATTATTTAAGCATCTATTATTTACATTGAAAAAGACTTTTGGCACTCCACGTAGCTATGCTAACTCGAATTTCATCATGCGCCTGGTGCTCCATTGCCGCCTATTTAATTTTGGCCGCCTCTAAAGTTGTGGATCTCCTCGTAGGCAGAAATTTCGTACAGCCCCTAATCAAATCGCCCTTCTACATGAAGACATCCTAACATCTTCTAGTCTTCAAACTTGATTCCCTTCTTGCCCTCGACATCGATGTAACCACCTCTGTAGCTCCCGCGCTTTTTCTTGTTCTTTTCCTTGGTGAATCCTTTCCCCTTTGTGACGATCAAATCTTGGTGAGCCTTCTCCGCATAATCGTAGGGCACGTATGCATTACTTGCTAATCTTGGATCGACCTTGATGTCCTTTGGAATGCGGGAGAATGGAACATTGTTCTTCTTGGAGGTGTTTGCGGTAGGCATTGGCGGCAACGGTGGAGAAAGTTGACGAGACCCAGAGTTAGCAGAGGCCGACTTGGCGTTTACGCCGTTTGATGAATCCGAGGATGAACCAGCAGACTGAGCCTTCTTCGAACCCTCAGACAAAGTTTCACTGGTATCAGAGCCGGCATTGGTCTTCTGCTTTGTTCCCTTTTTGGAATCACTCCCAGAGTCCGAATCAGAACTTGAATCAGAACTGGAATCAGAATCTGACTCAGGCAATGGAATGTTCTTCGCAATTGAGTGTGTTGACGAATCTGAATCGGAGGACGAGTCGGAGGACGATTCTGAGGAAGAATCCGAGGAGCTGTCGTTGGTTGCCTCTGTCTTTTTAGTTTCTGAGCCCTCGTCGTCAGAGCTTGAGTCGGATGATGAGGAGGATGAGGAATCATCAGAAGATGCAGCTGCAGCTGTCTTGGCTTTCTTTGCCTTAGGAGCATCGTCGTCGGAGCTTGAATCGGAGTCAGATGATGACGAGTCGCTTGATACAGAGGCTTTGCGCTTTAAAGAATTAGGTTTTGGCTTCGGTGATGCTGATTTGGCGACTTTAGGCGCGTCGTCTTCATCGTCGGCATCACTGTCGGAACTGCTTGAGGAAGAAGAAGAGGAGGAAGATGAGGATGAAGAGGAAGATCTTCGAGATGAGATCTTTTTGGCAGGCGGCGCATCTTCCATCTTAACATCACTACCTTCAGCATCGCTTCCTGAATCGCTACTATCACTACTCTCACTACTGCTACTACTGCTGCTGCTACTACTACTTTCAGAGTCCGCAGCCGCAGCTTTCTTAGCCGTTGTCTTTTGCTTTGACTTCTCTTCCTTCTTGTCGCTGACAACTGCAGGTGCTGCGGCCTCTGCCTTGAAAGCCTGCCACTCTTTGTAGATTGTTTCGAGCGTAGTGTTATCGGCATTGCTCTCGACAGCTGCTTCACTCCTGCTGCGACGTTCCGTTTTCAAGGTTCGACTGGTTTGCATGAACTCATTTCGATCGAGGAATGAGCCGACGATATCGAGTAAATGCGAAGGAAGGTCTGCTTTAGGAGGCTCGCCAGCATCGCGGCGCTTCAAAAGCTCTCTTGCGTGCTGTTTATCATTCTTCGTCTGATTTCCACCTGCACCAGCGCCGGCAGGAAAGAGCCAATCTGGCTGTGATTGACCTGGAAGATTTCTCCTCTTTCCTAGTTTCTGTCTGTTCGCGTTGCCAGCCATTGTATTTTCTGCTTAACCAAAAGTCGAGTAAAAAATGATTGAAATTAGGCTCGATTGACCGCGAAATTGAAGCTTATCGGGACAGGAAAAAAAAAGTTCAAAAAAGTTCACGATAGAAAAACAGACTAACCGATAAGGAGCGTGGCTTGCTGGACTGGACTAACCCGATGCATACTAAAGCCGCCTACATAATAATAGTGGGTCAATTAAGCCAGCAAGTGGATTGTGCGGGAAGCAAACCGCCAACACGATGAACGAGACAATGGAACATGCTCCAAGTCAGACTAATTCAGATCGATAGATTGGTGGAATTCCTTCTTGGGCTCAACGTTTATAGCTAAGCTGCCCCACATACTGAGGCTTGAAACGAGCCAACGCGCATGGGACGAGATCCCTGAGGTAGTGTGAACTCCATGGTAGAGCCTCAATATGGCTATCCTGAGGTTGGTTGACTCTTCCGAACGTCCCTATCCTCTGTGTGATTTTGGACTAGCGAAAGAAATGATGGGAACCAAGGCGCTGGGCGGAATACAGTGTGAACGATCTATGCGACTGCTTTACGCATGATAGCACTCACTATATCTTCTACAAGGTTGTGATATAGCTCTACATTAAGTGGGATTTTCGAATCTGCAACGAGGACAGCTGAGATAGAATTACATACAAGCAAGCCACTGACCGTACTGAAAACTTCGGGGCCGTACATAAACCGAGTGAGCGGATTGGAAGCAACGCTTACTTTCCATGTTGCTGTTCAAGAGAAGCCCATATGTCTGACTCAAGTTCCTTCTGCTCAACCCTTTTCACAGAATTTCCACCCGACGCTGGTCCAGGATCATTGAAAGCAGTGACTTCCCTCACGCCTTTCCCAACTTCTAAGATGGTACCTCCGGGGTATTCCTCCTTTTCAATAAGTGATAACATCACCTCAGCCACAAACTCAGGAGTCACCCATCCTGCATCTTCTTCATCCGGTATAAATTTCATTTTCTCTGGATGGTCTGTCCACAACGGAGTTCTAATGAGACCTGGTGCGACGGCGTTCACGCGGACTTTGGGGATGTCTGGAGTGGGAGATTCGAGTCGCGCCAGAGATCGAACAAATCCTGATATAGCATGCTTCGATGCTACATACATGGGGGTGGGGAAGAATGGGACTTGTCCCGCAACACTGGATATGTGAATCACTACTCCTGGCTTATTTCGGCTCAGGAAATGGGCGATGGCGATCTGTGTTGTCCGAATTGGATGTGTGATATTGATGTCGAGGAGTTTATATCTTGATTCGGATGTTTTATCAACGGATGGGGGCGAGCCCGGCGGGTGCCAGAAGTTTGAGAATGGCTAGAATTTGGATCAATACCTCTTCTCATATTGTACGAGTTGAGATGAACTACTCACAGGCTCGTATACACCAGCCCCAGGGCACACAATATCAGCACCGCCAAACTTCTCAGTTGCGACTTCAAACACCTTATCTAACTGGCTCCATTCGGTCACATCAGTCTTCTGAAATATAGCTTTCGCTTTCGATTCCTTCGACTCAGACGAGTATTTCTGAACCAGTTCTTCTGCTTCTGGACGCAGAGCGAGATCTGCAATAACCACGTTACATCCCTTGCTGAGCAACAGAGCAGCAAAACAGAAGTTGATGCCAGAACCTGCTCCTGTAATTATCGCGGTCTTTGATTCAACATTCATCGCCATTTTGTGTGCTGTGTATGATCGTAGTTTGAGAGAAATATTACGTGTTTGGCGTGTTGAATAGCTATGTATTTACCTTATATACTCCTTACGTAGTTGCTGACATTACCGTGAGGGGCAGAGGATCTCGGGATACTTGCTCCCGACAACGCATCCTTCTGCGTACAATGCTACCAATACTTATTAGCTAGTATGAATACTACACACGCGCTGCTATGGAGCACAGCGATAGTTGCAGAATCGGATGAAAGGGTGCACTGGTTTCCGAATGACCACAATTAATACATATGTATCAGAGGAGCCGGACGAAGACAAGGCGATAAGTCTCACGATGTTCTACCCCACTCGAATACCCCCCACTTTTTGTTCCGCACACATGTGCCAAGATAACCCGTGGCGGGGTCAATTTCCATATGATACTTGGAAAACTTCCGCTTTTCTGCTTCTTCTTTCAAAGAACTTCCCCGGGATACCAAATTCGGTAACCATGAAGCTTTTAGACGACCACTGGGAATCGACTGCACCGTCTACTAAGCAACTTAGCCGAGAGAATCATGCATCCCAATCCCCTTCGAGGAGCTTGAAAAAAGAAGGTTTGCCGAGCGAAATCGCCCTTGTTAGGATCTACCCTGAGGAAACACGAACGCCTAGCACGCATTCCGTCAGAGCACATATAGAATCTGGGGACCCCGCGATTTCTATTCCCCGCAAGACGACAATCCTGATGACTCGTTTCGACAGCTAGTTGCAAATTATGGACTGTCAGGCCGTGTCAAGAAACTTCATCCTTCTTTCCGGCTAAGAAGGTATTCCTAACGGGGCAGGGATCGACACTTTGCGTCGTTATGTTGCAGCACCAGTGCGTGTGCAGGAGGTCTTGATGGGGATATATAAAGTCACTGGAATGCCCTGTTGGTCCACCGATTCGCAGCAGCTTTTGCTATTTGCAGTATTTTATACTCAACATTTATAATTTTTCTTTGCGCTGTTCAAGATGGGTCGAAAATACCTTGGGGGATCAGGGGATGCACTGACAATATGGATATCTGTGGCTGCATCTACTGTTCTAGTGTTCTATGGGTACGATCAGGTAAAGGTTATCCCCCATGTCCAACAGACCCACAATGCTGATCATCCAACCCAGGGTGTCTTCGGAAATGTCCTCGTAGGTGACGACTTTCTACGAACAATGGGCTACCCATCAACCAGTCTACAAGGCACCATGACCTCAGTCTACAACCTCGGGTGCTTCTTCGGCGCCCTATCCACCATCTGGAGTGGAGACATCCTTGGTCGACCTAAGGTAATTCTTCTGGGCAGTACAGTTATTGCTCTCGGCGGGCTTATCCAAGCAACAAGTTTCGGCGTCGCACAAATGATGATAGGAAGAATCGTTGCCGGGCTTGGCACCGGCATGAATACTGCTACAGCTGGTGTCTGGCAAGCTGAAACTAGCAAGATGAGGAGTCGTGGAAAGTTGGTTATTATTCAGATGGCTAATTGTATTACTGGATTTTCGATTTCGAATTGGCTTACGCTGGGGTTCTCGTTCGCTAAAGGAAGCGTAGCGTGGCGATTTCCCCTGGCTTTTCAGATATGTAAGTGGACTTATACTGATCTCTTTGTTCACAACCGGATGTATAATTGACATGATGAACATAACAGTCTTCACACTCGTCATCTGGTGTCTGTGTCCCTTCTTGCCTGACTCGCCTCGACTCTTGATCAGAAAGGGAAGATACGATGAAGCATACGAAGTCCTCGCAGCACTGGAGGGCCATGGAGCAACTGTGAATCATCCAGAGGTAAAGCAGCAGTTTAACATCATCAAAGATGTCTTGGATCGTGAGCACATGAATACCTACACTTGGTTCCAGTTGCTGTCTGGTAAAGGACCCTCGGGTGTTCTGCGCCGGATGATTTTAGGCGCCTGGATGCAAGCAATGAACCAGATCAGTGGTATCAACGTAACCTCCTACTACATGACATATGTATTCATCCATAGTCTCAATATCTCCGAGTTGAGGTAAGCACTTCTTTATACTTGATAAAAGCGAATACAGGGGGAACGATTCTTATACCCAGAAACACTAACACCGTGCTAGGGCACGAATCCTCTCCGCCGCCGGCTCAGTCGACTACCTCCTCTTCTCCATCCTCGCCTACTTCGTCATCGAGCGCTACGGCCGCCGCCGCGTAATGATGACCTCCGCCGCCGCCTGCTGCACCTGCTGGGTCATAATCACCATCGTCCTCGCACTCACCGACTCCGACCCCGCCCACAGTTTTCAATACGGCGCTGTCGCCGTCTCCTTCTTCTTCATCTTCTTCGCCTCCTTCGGGATGGGCGTACTGGGGGTCCCCTGGCTCTACCCAACCGAAATCAACGCTCTCGAAATGCGCACCAAAGGCGCCTCGCTGGCTATGGCGACGAACTGGATCATGAACTACATGGTAGCGGAAGTGACGCCTTCGGGGATTGCGAATCTGGGGTGGCGCTTCTGGATTATTTGGGCGGTGCTGTGTGCGAGTTTTGTGCCGATTACGTTTTTCTTCTACCCGGAGACGGCGAATAGGAGTTTGGAGGATATTGATAGGTTTTTTGAGACGAGGCCCGGGTTGTTTGTTCATAGGAATGAGGTGGCGACGCAGTTGAGGAGGCCGAAGGTGTATGAGGAGGAGGATATGAGGTTGGGGAGGGTGGGGGATGAGAAGGTGGGGGAGGGGGATGATAAGGTGGTGGAGGTTATGGAGGTGGAACGTTTGAAGTAGTGCTTTGTTAGGGGGCAAGATCTGTCTGTTGATCTGGTATTACAATTAAAGGATAAATATATGTATCGCTGAAACTTACTTTGGAATCATGTAACCTTAACTCATGCTATATACGTGAAATATAAAATAACAATGTTGGTATTGTTGGAAATAAGTAATAAATCATAATGACTATCTAATGATACTCTAAGTCCTCCTTAGACGAACCCGAGAAGAAATCTTTCTAGAGTCTCCTTCACATCTCTCAAGGTACTTTATCCTCATCCTCCCATCACTGAGCACTATCCAGGTATGAAACTCATCCTCTCTCAAGCACCCTTGTAAGGAAATCTCATAACATCCTCTTCGTCTTCTTCTGAATCTCTCCCCATGCTCTCGTAAAGATCATCATCCTTCCTTCCCTACTGGCCCATCACTTCATTTCTGTTACAAAAAAGCACCCACAGAATAAAATCCATATCTCGGTTCCCCTCTCGTCGCTACTTTATTTCCTGCTCAATATCTTCCCGACTTGAGTACATTGGAGCCCAGAAAGTAACCTCCATTCATTTTCGCTGAAAGTCATGAGTGCTTTCGCAGCATCATAGCTAGTGGCCATGGAAACAACCAGATGTACGGCAGGGTGCGCGTATCTTCCAAGGTTAAATGAATGGCCTTCGGCTGGGATGGGAGCGATGGTACGGGATGAGAGCGATAGTGGGTGAGGTTGACGATATAGTTTTTATTCTCGATGCGGAAGCAAACCAGGGAAAGGCGCGGTGTAGTGAAGGCAGAACCGTGTGGTAGATTAGTACATCCTAGTTGGCGATGAGATAAATACATTCTGGTTGGCGATGAAGTGTATTCTCGATCCATCTGGTCCATCCGAGGTTTGGCAATCGAGGAAAGTGCTGGCGATAGAATCTGATCCCTCGGTATCCATCCCGCTGCTCATCCCTCCTCTTACAATGACAAGCACCCCTTTCCTTGCGCTGACGCAACAGGAAAATTTGCAGTACCCAGCATCAAATAATTTCCTCAGTCTACTAACGAAGCTCACTTCGTCGCACCTCTCTTCACTTCCCCTGACGACTCATCTTCCTACCCCTCGAACTCTGTTCAACAAATTATCAGCTCATGTTCTCTTTCACCCGAAATGAAAGAAAGTCAAACCCACCTCATGTGACCTCGAAGCATGTGAATGGCTCACGTGCTCCGCCATATATTTATTCTCCTCATACAACATATTCAGCGGTGTTCCGTCGAAAGTCAGATCAGAGTCATCGATGTTGTAGGGGAGTTTCCAGGCTTTGGCGTTGAGATCTACTTCGTTGTTGTGGTAGGAGCTGGATGAGGAGGATGAAGACGAGGAGGAGGAGGAGGAGGAGGATGAGGATGAAGATGAAGATGGAGATGAGACGTTGGTTATGAGGTAGTATTGGTTGTTGTTGGTTGAGGAGTAGTTGCTAGACATTTTGAGAGGTGGGTTTTGAAGGTTTGCTATGATAAGTTGAGATGAGAGTTGTGGTGATGAGTAGATTCTGGTTGAAGTTATATTGACCAAGCTGATTCCTTGCTTCTGATATAGTAGAATAGAATAGCAATAATTAGTAAGTCAACACCGAGTTATTTTCTTTCTCGAAAGTTTAATTTCCAGCGTGCATGTAGGATATGACGGCAGCGAAAATTTGAACAAGAAAAAAGTCACCAAGCCCGACGGTGGTGATACCCATCGCTATATATATCACGCATAACCTTTAAAATCTCATCAGCAAAGTCTTACTCACCTAACCTTTACATCCCGGCCGATCACCTCCATCGTGTGAATGGAACGGGACCAAGAAAGAGAAAATAGCCGTATTCGGTAGGGCAGATGACAATCATGATGGCATTTGATCTGTTGTCTTGGGTGATACACCGACACACGATCTGAGCATAGCCGCGGGATATCAAGATTTCAGCTACAAAGTACGAACGAGATTAATTTGCACATCTGACTGGTCAGATATCGGATCCTGACTCGACGGGAAGTTATTTGTTTCCACTGACAGAGGCAAAAATGGGTTCGACCGAAAAAGGGCAAAAGAAGCCAGAAAGCCAAGCCGATAAGAGCGCAAATGAGTCAGCTTAGCAGCCATTACATGTCGGAAATACCTCTGTGCAGTCTTTTACGGGGGGGTGTGTTTGTTGTTTCTAGCACGAGCTCGCGGGTTTGCTTGTGAGTCGCGGTCGATCATTGGAGTTTTATCTCCATGCGTCTTTCTCCAGGTGATATCACTGGCTGTACGGCCAGATGGCAAAAACTCGGATCGCATAGCCGTGGCCCTGCAAAACCGGTTCGTCCATCTGGCCAACCAAGATTCTTAGGAAAGCATTAAATGTTGTGACATCGTGACCTTCAGGACACTTTCCCGAAACGCGAAAGCCGCCGAAGTCGATCGAATAGTCGTGATTGTGGTGGAAAGCTTATTGTGATGTTGGGGGATGGCTTTTCCGGTGCGGTATCTGGGGTAAACTCGTCTCCACGTTACCCTTATGCAGAATTTCGTAATTTGATGTAATTCATCATTGCTTTTTGCTTCTGGTTTTTTGGGGGGCAATTGATTGCGGCGGCGTTGGCGATGCAGATTTCGGTCATCACATTAAGTTAACCAACTTCCTTTCTTGTTTGCTCTCCCGCTGTCGCTGTCTGCATTTGTACTGTGCAGTTACCGTCCAGCCACTGCGACTCTGTGCCAAAAGTATGTACTGTACCTCCGCAAATTACCTCACCGAGACTATCGATCCACCCCCGCCATCCATCTATATGGGGTATATCTGACATACATATACATACAATAGAGCGACGGACCGACTCGGCCGCCGATATCAATATCAATACACACACAGCCTCAAACCATCAGACTGAGTCACTTGTTCACCTCAGTCAGCCTTGTTCCAAATATTGGAAAGATATGGTAAGGCTCGGAGGAGTGGCACGATATCACCCGACGTTCTAGTCAGCACGGGCGCGTGCACAATCGTTTTGAGGTTTGTGGAACATATATTCGTCGCCCTATCTGCACGTTTTTCTGTTTTCGTGAATATGGAGCTGCGGTCGTTCTGAAGGCTTCGGCGCGGCTGAAGTGGTCTGTCGAAACGGCCGAAGTTTGGGAACGAGATGTTCCAGCCGATCCGCTTGACTGCCCGTTACAGTCGGAATATATTCCACAGCGGGCGGAATGTATAGTCAGCACCTGATCTTGCCTTTGTCTATGTCATGTGCTCCTGCAATTCACTCCTGCGGCCTTAACAGACTGAGGCTCCGCTCATACTGTAATTTCGTTTCACTATTCACTCTCCCTCCACCCACCCACTCACTGCCCATCCTATATATAATCCAATATCACAACTCACAGTATCCAGCATTGTGCGCCCTCCTGCGCTTCGGTTCCATCGTAGAATGGCTGAGTGGTTAACACCTACTACAGCATGTAAGTCTGGCACAGCTACCCCATCAGAGTAACTACGCAATGCGGAGAGCCAATCTGGTGGGATGAAGTTGGGTAAGGTGCCGGCCCTTATTTTGCCATTTTTGTTGCCGCTGCTGATTCTATCTGCTCTTGATATCTCCTCTTTTTGTTTCTTCGCTGTTGCTGCTTTTGTGGACGACGTCTTTACGCGTAGCTTCTAGCGAAGTTGAGGGTTCAAACTGCCATAGAATGGTTCTGATATTCACTGGAGCGTTAGCGAGGTGTTTGATTGCCGAGCAGGTGCACTCAAGGTGGTCTGGCGTAAGTTCTTGGTTCATGAATATTCGATAGCATTAGATACTCTAGTTATCGATGATTCTTCCAGCTACTAGATCACCTCAACATCTTTCATTGTGCTAAACTAATCATCCCCCAAAAAGAACGAGCCTTCCCCCCTTTCTCTTCCCCCGACGCCGAACCTCCTTCTCCACATTCAGACAACCTCCCTCTACCCATAGTCCCATATCCCCCCTCTCTCCCAACCTCCCACCCTGCCCCTCTATCCTCCACATCCCCTTCATCCAACTCCCTCATTCCTTCCACCCCCTCCAACCTCCCCGTATAAACATACCTTCCCCTCTCATAAACCACCCACCCCCTCTCAATCATAACCCTCACTCCCTCCATCCACAACATATAGATCCTATTCCCCTCAGCTCTCAGTCTTCTAAACACAATCCGTTTCTCAGTATCCGAACCAGAGCAACATTTCGGACATTCGGGAATCGTGCGTGAGATATCGAAGATCGCGAGGACGCTTCGGTGGGGGTGGGAGAAGGTTTCCCGGGGCCCGTAGAGGATGGTGGACGTGTGGGTGCAGTGGCAGTGGTAGAGGACTGTGAAGGAGGGGGAGGGGTTGGGGTTGGGGTTGGGGGGTGGATGTTCTTTCATTTTGAGGTTGTAAGGTTGTGGGGAGGGAAGGTGATGGGTTAGGTGTGGTTTAAGTGTGGTGAAGAGAGGGGGGGAGTTTTATATTTGGGCAGAGGATGATAGTAAGTGAATCAGAGTCGGGGCTATTCTTAGAAGAACGGGGATCGCACGAGGCTTGGATGTAGATAAAGATGTGGTTGCCTCTTCGGATTCGTGACAATAGACAATGATCTGAAAGAGTGAATTTGCTTTGCGTGTTTTGGTCATGCAGCATACTTCAAGAATCGCTCGTTGCTTTCATTTGTTTGAGAATCATAATAAGTAAAACTGGGTTCTATATTAATATTTCAGTTACACCTTTCCAAGAACACGAAGTTTGGGCAGGCTATGGATTTGTTGGTTAAACATCTAGTTGTTGAAGAAGGTGAATGTGAGCCTTAACACGCATAAGACGTCACTTGTGTGAAGCAAGCTCTGCTTGAACTCCAGCTTACATGGTATTCTCCATTTCCATTGCTTTCTACTATATCCCTTCCTCTGCTTCCCATCTTCTACTCCAGATCTCCCACAGGATATACTTCCAACTCACCCTTGCCGTCATGAACTTCATCCAGCCTCAAGGCACGGGCAGACATTCACATATCCTATTGCAAAATCACTCCATATAGCAACTACGTGAGTCTATTCTCAAACTCCCATAGCCACGTAAGGTTCCCATCCCCTTTCTCTCTGTTCTGCTTCCCCATCTCCATCCATGTGAAGGCCTATGCACAGTCGTCTACAAGCCTTGGCTGCGGAAGCGTTTGTCTTCCTATTTTTAGCCCGTCTTGTCGACGTTATCGCTCTATGCTCTTGGGATAGCATTTAGTCTATCACCCCATACTTCGCTATATCCAGCCCTCCGTTCGACAGTGCAGCAATGGGCCCATACTTCCAGCAAGTGGGTGCCAACAACGACAGTTTTGGCTGGTCATTTCCTGGCTAAAGATATCTAGTGGGTGGTTTACATCAACGGCTCCTCCGGAGTTTAGGGCCAGAGAGCATGGTCATACTGGGTAGCATTCGACATCATGGGCGAGAATTAGATGGAATCCGAGACATGATAGCCCTAGCACAGGAAAAGCTAGAAACAACCGCCGGTCTGAAGTGTTAGCATATTATCCTTAAAAGAAGTATGCATATTAAGGATGCGTGGCTTAAGCGTGAGAGGTAGAGGATTGGTGCGATAGATGTGAAATGATCTTGATGGGGTTCATATGAAGACGGTGGATTGAGCTGAATAATGGCAACGGCTGCAGTAGCATTGGGAGGAAATCTAAAGAGCAGGGTCTCTCGAGCTCCTTATGCTTCAAGGAAGCAAATATCTTGCAATGCAGATGACTATGCGTTCTATCGTGACTTGAGCGGAGTGAGTTGATTCTCGATGATCGTGAGGTGAAAGGTCCTACAACGGGATGCATAGACTTCTAAGGACCATCGATAGACTATCGGCGAAGTTAGCCAATCGTCAAGCAGCTTCAACGTTGGAAATGGCATGACTGAATCCATTTCGACCGTCGTCGGGGTCGATGTCAGTGAGTGACTCTCTAACGTTGATGTTATACTTGATATTTTGGCCGTCTATTACCCCGGTGCGGAGTTGATCAGTGCCTCCATACACCTACATGAGGTGTGAGCACTGTCAACAACATGTCAAGGCGAAACTGGTTACTTCGTCGCAATATCATATTGATTTCATAAAAACAGCATAGGGGTCTTAACTTCTTGTCAAGCTTCATTCTCCTTCTGCTCCGCTTTCCCCATCGGCCCTACGTCCTCCGAAGCAGAATCATGTACAAGGGTAGGGTAGGTGAAGGATAAACAGAATGCACTGAAGTATGGGAATAGCTTTGTGGTAGGTTGGCGAGCCATGAAAAATATGGCAACTCTCGTCACTGGATGCGTTGAGACAGGGCCAAGTTTGGTCCGGGTGACTATATACTTGCATGATGACTTCAACATAGATAGTCGAACTTTTGTGGCATTGCACTCAAGGCGCTGGGGTTCAGTTAGTTATTCATTGTTGATTAACAGAACAGATGTAGACTTCCGATGAGTTAATAAATTCGGACGACTTCGCATTCAGCGGATGTACAGCATTATTATTCCACACTATTCGGCTTTACGCCTACTAAGCTCACACTATTCCAAGCGCCAGTAACTTACTTCAACCTGTTCTCAACAGTCTTCCAGTTGATCACATCCCAAATAGCACTGAAATACTCGGCTTTCCTGTTCTCATACTGCAAATAGTATGCATGTTCCCAAGCATCAATACCCAGAAGTGGAGTGTATTTGCCTACCACTGGGTCTTGATTCGCGTATGTTCTGATTTCTACTTGTCCGGTTTCATTATCCTTGACTAACCAACCCCATCCACTGCCCTGGACACCTGCTAATGCCGCGTTGAACTTGGACTTGAAGGTTGCGAAATCTCCATAGCTTGCTTCAATTGCAGTCTGAAGATTGGAAATTATCAGCCGGTGTCTTTCCCTAGCCTTAAGTGGCTGAATATAAAAATAAACATACCTTCAAAGCACCAGAGGGCTCTCCTCCACCACCGTTCTTGGCAGGTGCCAAGTTCTCCCAGAATAGAGAGTGGTTGATGTGACCACCTCCATGGAAATTGATGACCGGTTGCAATGCAATTGCTGCGCCGATGTCTGACTTGGCTTCTGCAGCAGCGACTTTTTCGATGGCGGTGTTATAGCTGTTGACATATGTTTGGTGGTGCTTCTTGTGATGGAGCTCCATGATTTTACCGGATATCGAGGGTTCGAGCGCGCCATAGTCGTCTGCGATTGAGTTAGTATAATCAGTGGGACAGTAAGAAGAGAGTGTAATGCTCAATGTGAGACATACATGGTAGATCTGGGAGAGTAGCCTTGGTACGGACGAAACTTGTGCTTGCCATGGTAGCAGCTCGTTTGGAGCTACCCCGCAGGGCAGCGCGAGCTACATTGGATGTGCGAAGAAGTGTCGTGGACATATTGGATGATACTTTAGATCGTTGAATTGAGATATTCTGCCAGCTTAGCTTGGTTTTCGAGATATCAAGTGAGGAGTTGAAAGAGGAGGAACTTCCGGAGGAGGTAAGTAAATAATTGATTGGAGCTCTGCGGAGGCGGCATTATGTCACCGTGTTGATGCCGAGTCCCACGTTATGTAAGCAGGGTAACAAACAGAACGCGATTCTGCTTCTAGAATGATCATCGCAATACGGAAGTACTTGTACTTGTGTTCTCGCGTGGGACAGTGTGGTACAGTACTTACGAGACGAATGGCCTAATCATTGAGGATCCATTTATTGTGTGACAAGCTGACAGCACCTCTCCAACGTCGGAGAAACGTCATCGCAAAATGTCCTACTACGATATCGATGCGATTCTCACCGATGCTCAGGTACATTACCCCTCGTCCCCCCCGCGGCGCGACTAACTATGACATGTTGCTAATTCAATATAGAAAATCCCATGTACCTTCGAGCTCGATGTGCCCGCTTTGGGCTATCTCGATAACAATGCGACCAGTGCTATGAAAAAGCACACGCGCGTAGACCTTCCGCTGTGGCTCGCCGAGCTCCTCGCTGTCTCCTACTCCAACACCGCAGGGCCTTTCGTGAGCCTCGATCTTCCCTCCTGTTTATCTCCACGCGTACTCAATGCCTTGAAAGCCGATCCCAAGAGTGTAGATCTGCGGAGCTTAGCACAAAACTTTTACGGACTGGGTGCCAGGACATTGGAGTTGTTCAAGGAGGAGGAAGTCTGCGATGTCCTTATGAAGAGCTGGAGAATAAGAGCAGGTGAAATCAGTGATCATGCCGGGAGTGGGAGCATGCAAGCCAATGGCAGAGGAGCTGCGGGAGAGGGAGTGGAATTTCTGAGAGGTTTAGACGAGGCTGAAAGAGGTCTATTTAGAGCTGCACATGAAGGTTCGAAAGCTATGGGGAAGTGGATGGGCGAGATAAAGAAAGGTTAACCACCTCATGGGACATTTAGGAAATATGATACGCGGAAAAATCGCACAATAACGGAATGCGGAGGTGTTGCAGATGCGCAATACCTCAAAACTGGTTTAGACTTTTGGCGTAGGAAATACCACCTGGCGCAACAGGCACCTATATTATATCACTAGCAATTCAATCGATTCAAGATACGGCTAGTGCCTATCGTTCATCCCGCGTTTGCGCAAGATGTGCACGTCTTCTGCGCATCGTAGGGCAGACATTCGAGTATGTACGAGAGCTCCGGGGTTGAATGAAGGCACTTAGCAACGGGTTTGTCCGAAGCCACGTCCTTTAGTAACCATTCTTAGGCACCAGTTTCGTCGTTGGAGAGCAGCCAAGATCTTGGTTTCTACTTGGTCTCTATTTGGTCGCTGGCCTATCATCTGACCAGATCCCCATTCTCCAACACACCTCCAACATGCCTCCAACAAATTGCTTATTGCTTCAAGAACGTGCTGTGATATTCTGCCACGAAAGCTCGTATTACTTCTCCATACATCCTCAGCGTCAGCACTTTAAACTCCAACAGGACGTTCCTGTGTCCCTGTACATACTTTATACTTTTTCCACAATACGTTTTAAGGGGTTAGTGCCCACAGTGCCGTACGTGTCAGCACAATCCAATGATTTTTACCGCGGTGCTAGAAAATTCACGTAGCAATATTGAAAAGCCATACTCCAGAAGTTCCGTAGCTTCTTATCGTCGTTTTTCGTGAGGCTGATCTGCAGACACACACATCCCGGCTAGCTCATGTGGACAGGCTTGAGCTGCAGCTCCCTCATTCAGCTCGACCATTACACAAAACCCGAGCTCCCAAATTCACTTCTCCGCCGAAGGCTGCGCATGATCGTTGCTAACTTGCTATCGTATGTTCTTGGGACGATATTACCAAGCTTTCACATGAGTATTACAGGTGGGTGGCACAGCAGATAACCTAATTACCATCACATCCTTATGTCAAAATAGTTCCAACCACAGGATTGGTGCTGACTGTCTCCCATGTAAACAATGATAAGCGCCACCAACCTGGCGGCTCAAAGCAGTGTAGGTTTGAGAATGTCACTGCGCCATCCGATTGCATGAGAACAAACTCAACTTCTTCAATTTCTTTGCACAGTTTGGCGGTCAGATACATCCCTAATCGTCGGACCATCACTCGAATCCTTGCAGTCAACATTCACTTATTACCAGGAGGAAGGAGCAAATCTCGTGGCTTCCCAATTTCTCAATCTCCTTAGCTTTTCACGATCCTATTCCACCATCCTCTTGATAAGTTTTTTTGAAGCCAGACAAATCATCCCAAGTTTTTACACCACTTCTAAACACTTCAAACATGGATGCATTATTCGCTCATGTGAGGGAAGCTGCCAAGACGGCTGATGAAGCTCAGCGAAAGAAGATCATTGACGATCTCCGCGATCTCTCCATTGAGCTGGAATCACCATGGGACTCAATGCAGCGGATCATGTATCTGGTACGAATTCCCGCCCACCCGCTGGATCTTATCCAGGTAGCATCATGATGCAAACCTAGGCTGACAACAAATCTACTTAGCAATTTCAACTAGCTGGTGCCCAAATCGGCTGTGACCTGAAGTTGTTTGAGATCTTGACGGCTAAGAAGGAGCCAATGACCGTTGAAGAGTTGGCAGCGGCAACTAAGGCTGACCCGGCGTTTTTAAGTAGGTCCACGTTATGATTGTCTCATTCGCTAGGAAGATTGTTATACTACGACCGTTTAACTTTCTTGGGAAGATTGCTAACAAACTACTAGGTCGCCTGCTCCGATATCTCGCCTCCGTACGCATGATCAAAGAGACTGGCAAGGACACGTACCAGAGTAGTAGGGTTACCGAGGCCTTGTCTCAAAAGGCGTCAAAAGGCGGCATTGGCCATTAGTAAGTTACTCCAATCAGACCAGGTACCTTCAAGGAATTAACAAAATCATAAGCTTCCACCTTCTTGGTCCCACACTGCAAGCAACTCCTGATTACCTTGCCGAAAGAGGGTACCAGAATATCACGGATAACACTTCGGCTCCGGCACAGGTTGCCTTCAACACTAACACTCCTCTCTTCTTCTGGATCCAAACACAACCTAGACTTGTCAACTACTTCGGTGACTTTATGGTAGGTCAGCGAGGCGAGATGCCTTCTTGGCTCTCCCGCTACCCTATCGAAGAAGAAACCAAGGACTGGGATCCAACTAAGCCTGTTCTTGTCGATGTCGGCGGTGGATTCGGCCACAAGTGTTTGGAGTTCAGGACGGAAAAGCCAAATGTTCCTGGTCGAGTTATCTTGCAAGATCTTGATCATGCTATCCAGAATGCGCTCCCCATGAAAGACGTGGAGCTTGAAGTGCATGATTTCTTCACCCCTCAAACAATCAAAGGTTCGTGCACCCCCACATAGCATCTTGATTCCTGAAGAGAGATTGACGAAGAGTATAGGGGCGAAGTACTACTACATGCGTAACATTCTCCACGACTACCCAGATGACAAGTGCCTTATCATTCTGAAGCATCTGAAGGAGGCTATGGGACCTGACTCGGCTATTTTGATTGACGATATGATTATCCCAGAAACAGGTGCCCATTGGCACGCAACACAAATTGATATGGTCATGATGACCGCTCTCGCAGCGACTGAACGTACCATTGATCAATGGCATGCACTTCTTGCTGCTGCAGGACTCACAGCCAAGAAGATTGTTCAATACACCGTTTCTCTCGGAGACAGTGTCATAGTTGCTGTTCCCATCTAGAAACTGGGGTCGCAATTTTCGGCGTTTGCACTCACATTTAGGGTTTTATGAGTTACATTGCGCTGCTTAGGTGTTACGCTCGGAAGATAAACACAATTTATAATTATTTATGCTAAATTTACCGCCTGGTTCCTTCTCGCAAGTAATCGCTTTTGTTCCGTCTTGTGCAACAGTAACATATAGCTGGTGGCTCTTCAGCGCAGAAAACACATGTCGATTGGCATAATCTATGATAGCTGAGTGCTCTCGTTGAATGAATATTCTAGAGAATCTTAGACATTGCAATATTTTCATTTTCCAATAGTCTTCGGAACAATATCTAGACAAGCTACAATATTGTAATATCTTTATTGTCTAACTTAATTGTCTTTTAGGTGTTGTTGTTAGCCTGCTATTTCGCACCTGAAATGGTGGGGCAGCAATTAACCTTTGCAGTCTCCACCCCCGCGGAAGCCGCTGTGGACTGGATGGACGAACTCCTTTCACATTTTCTTACAGTAGTCGTTACCAAGCAGATGAAGGGTCCCTCGTCTGATCTCTGGGGAACGGGAACATGCTCGCATCCTACACGGTCATTCTTTCCACCCTCTAGACTTGCCCCGGCATGCGTTCGATCCTCCGGTACCACCCAAGGCGAACATCACTTACGCATCGGGAATGTCGTTGCAGTGCAGCAGAATGGGTCGAGACACCGAACGGGGGACTGGCCGAAGCTTATGTTTACTTGTACTACAGTAGTAGAGTATTGCTTCTGTGGAGTAAAAAGGGTCCAGTGAATCAGTCTGTAAATGGTATGCTCGTGCAAAGCGCAACATGCGAGAGACAACTGTCAAGGAGACTGTGGTCTCGAACAGTGATGATTCCATGAATCGGCTGGGGCTCATGGCCCCCACCATCTATGTAGCACTAGGACAAATCTGATAACCTGGCTGCTCAAGGATATACAAGTAAGCGATGACCGGGAAGGGGTTGTTGGCGTTCTCTGGCATCCATCCATCGCCCGTTCCGTACAGTAATTCCGTGTCCGCTGTCCGGATGGACATATGTGGAAAGTTGTGCTCTGATCTTGGGAGGGGCCAAGCTATTTAAAGTAGCAGTGCAGCGGTCCGGCGCTTTACTGTATCGAAGGGGCAACGAGCCTTATCATCACTCCTCCCTTCCACACCGTCTTTGCAAGAAACCACAATTTGGCGCTTCCAGAGTGGCTATTCACAAGGCTTTATTCTTGATCGCTGCTGCGATCAACAATTTCCACATCGTTACATCTGCTACGTGCCAATTGCCAATCAATACTACGAAGTATGTTATTAATGGAAGGAATAGCTCGCTCGTAAACAGGACAATGGGATTGATGAGATTAGTCTTTCTTATTCAAACAAGTTAGTAGAAGTCATAAGGATTCCAAGACTTTCTCGTCATAAGCCCTGACTTGACTGGCTTTACTAACTTCGAAGTAAGCCTACCTCTTCAGGTCAGAAAAAACCTGCCTACTTGTAACATATGCTAAGAAGTTTAAATTCAAACTAGAATGGGTTCAAATGTTTGCCGTAAAGCTTTCCTACAACCAAATGATATAATTGTCGGAGATTGATATGGACATTCGGCTTTTCATAATCTTCTTTCTTCTCAGTTGCTTTGGATTTTTCTGACCATCCGAAGGTAGAGGTTCGAGAGCCAAGCTTTGATATTGGTAAGCATTAGATAGCACCCCAGAGATAGGAAGATATGACTGCAGAGAAATCTGTGCTTACCGCGGAATTATCGTTCGACAAGTATTACAAAATCCCATTGGTGTTGGAGGACAAAATAACCTCCACTATTGACAAAAGATTGTGCTGCGCCCTGTATCTGGGCCAATTTACGCAAAATACACTCGGGCTAACCATTTTTCCTTTTTCCTTTTTCCTGCTGTTCCTTGTTCTTCGTTTTCCGGTGGGAGGGCAGAGAGATCAACAGGACAAGACCAACAGGACAAGATACACACACGGCTCACACATGCATGCTGTGCATCGGACTTGCATCGAAAGGTGCCAGCGCAGTCTCTTCCCCTCACGCTTCCTCTCAGCCCCGTGTCGGCTCGCTTGTTGCCGCGCATCTAGGCTACACAGTTACGGACCTACAAGTATTGACAAGAATGACGGAGGAATCCTTTGAAATAACTGTATTCTTGCACCCCCTGTCGCCACGCGACGCCCATTTTTCCGGGCCCATGACAAAGGTGGAGTAAGGCCCGAAGGAAGGGAAGGTCTGATGGGTAAGGGTATGGGTAAGGGTATGGGTAAGGGTATGGGAAAGGTAGCGTCAGCTGTAGGTCATGTCAAAAGGAAAAAGAGTCCGTTCGCAATGCCTCTTGCGATGATATCAAGATCATTGCGGGGCCTTCATCTAATAAAGGGTTTTTCTACCCCTTCATTCATATATTTTCCGCACGGATTGTTGAATGCCGTGCCGTCTTGTCTTGAACCTGTTGATCACTCATTTTTATCTGATCGGATCGGATCTTCAATTGGGGTCATCGGCTTTCAATCTTTCATTGTTAAAGTCGACGGTGCCAATTGATATCGGCGAGGGACTTCAAGTGTCTTGTTCGCACTGAAGCTCTCGAATCCAACTCATCATGTCTCAGATGAGCGAGCCGGCGGGTGGAGATGTCGATCGTGGTAGGACTGCGTCTATCATCGTTCTGGTTCAAGTGAGCGTTGCAGTTTTGATTGTCGCCGCCAGATTCTACGCCCGATACATGATCAAGAACCTGGGGAAGGACGATTGGTGTATGCTCTTTACTCTGGTGAGTTGCTAGTTTCTGTTACCACCGAACAACACTTCTAATACCGAGTTTAGATCCTCTTCATCTGCTACGGTTCTCTGATGACATACGAATGGAGATTGGGGGGCTTCAGGCATTTATTTTATTTGACCACGGAGCAGAGTTTAAGGGTCGCGAAGATAAATTACATACTACAGGTCCTGATTGTCTTCTCCTACATCACTGGAAAAGCAGCGGTTGGCTTCCTTGTGCTGCGAGTAATCGGTCGCGACTCTTCAGTTTGGCGCAAATGGGCGGTTTATACAGTTATTGGAGCAACAGCGCTTATCAATGGACTGGATTGCATCTTTACATACGTCCAGTGCTCTCCTCCTCGAGCACTGTGGGATCCAACCATCCCGCATAAGTGCTGGGACCCATCAGTACAATCACGATTTGCCATCTTCACCGCAAGTATGTACTTCCAGCCAACATCTTACCAACCAACATTGTCCCAAAGTTTCTAAAGACTTATGCTGACATTTCCAACAGGTGAGAATTGTATAGCGGACGTTGTTCTCGCGGTCGTTCCTGCCACAGTAATATACCGGCTCAACATGGAGATGAAAAAGCGGGTGAACCTGTGCATTCTCCTCGGTCTAGGACTCATGTAAGCTTTCCTCTCTTTTTCTCGGGCTACTGTATTCCAAATACGCTCATTCTGTTACGAAGAAGTATGTAAGCGCTAACGATTTATTCAGAGCTGCTATTTGCTGCATTGTCAAGACTACTTACCTTGGCTCACTCAACGCCCACTCGGATTTAACATGTAAGCTGACCTGGCTTTTTTACGTTTTATCACTTTGGCTTGGTTTTCGTCTACCTATACCCTGCTGAGAATCATTTCATTCATTCCATTCTACCACATTCCCATCACACCTTCATGCACTCCAGCTAGCGCTACACAGACGAGCAACCCACTAACGCAGCATCCCAGGGAAAACATACGACCTCCTAGTTTGGAGCGGCTCCGAGCTATTTGTTATCATCGTGTGTGGGAGTATCCCACCTCTCAAACCTTACTGGGACAAATATGTGACGGGCAAATCGCCCACTTACGGAAGCAGCGGCGCCGGATACAGCAACTCCAGTCATTTGAGCTCCTTCCGGAGAAAAAGCCGCGCAACGTATATTAAGCAGAATTACGACAACACAACGGCGAGCTCGACCGACCAGGTCAATTCCCCGCCTTCTCATCATCCGAATCTGCATGGTGATAAGTGGATACAGGCTACGACAGATATCGAGATCCAGAGTGTGAGGATACGGAGCGAGGATGAGATTAGACCGAACCCTGGGGATAGTTTCGTATAGAAGATGAACTTTTCTTATGGTTTCCAAGCGCTGTATTATATTGTATTACTATTACACTCGGTCGATGGGTCAGGCGAACGAGATATCGGAGTCCCGGTTGTGGTCAGGTTATATTTGGAGTTTGAAGGCGACTGGCGCAGCGATTTCGTTCGAGATACCATCTATTGTCCCCAGTCAGCCTGGCTTTTTTGGACACATCTCTTTTTTTTCACGAAGTCGGATTGAAGACGAAGGAGGCTATGTATGTATGTAGTTAATTGTGTAATGTTTTATATCTAGAGCTACATAAATAAGTATGGCGAACAAAACAACACCTGAAACAATCTCCCGATAATATGGCTATGGCGCAGTGAGACATGCATGTACGATATCTTGGCTTCACCACCAGACTGTATTCTTTTTCTTTTCCGTCTGTCTCAGCCACTTTCTAGAAGATTTCAGCATTTAGCCCTGTGGACGTCCGGTTCTATGCTGTGATACGGTAAGGAGGTTGTATCCCGAGTGTGTGAGATAGTCGTGTCGAGTTACTGAACGTATCTTTGGGAGGGCTTGACTCTTGAGGAGATTATTCGAGACAGTAAGCAGGCTCATCGACGCCAGGTAGTGAGATCGTTTCGGTGTCTGCCGTTTGGCGTTTGTTTGAGACGCCAGGATTACGTGACTGTGTGTGGGATCGGTACAGGAGAAGTTGAAGGATCTGTCGTGTGCGGGCTGATGGATAAGCTCGAATATTCAGTGAATGGAGGTTTCCCGGTTGGCTAAGTGGCGGTTCTTTCATCGGTTTGATAAGTGAAGAGTTATGGCTTGATTGGGAAGTTCGTTTGCGATTTGAGAGTGGAAAGTATATATGGTTGTTTAAATACTGTTACTTGGAAACCCTTATATAGGGTTGCAAAGATAGAGATCTCAACGGATTTATTTGATTTTCTCTATCATTCTAGTGAACTTCTCTTCTAAGACCGCGGCTTCTGATTGATGGTCTTCACTTTGATCTCAAGGCCTAGAAGGTCTTCATGAAAGTTGAATGAAAAAGAAACTAGAGAACCTACTTCAATACCAACACCACCTTAGATGACGGTCTGTCCACTCTTTCCATATGTCGTACACCATGCAGAGAATTGTTTGCATGGAGGATGAAATTGAATTTTCATTGGAGAGCATTGCTCATATGCATGCAAAGCTATCAAATCTCTTTGGCTGATCCAAATCTCTCCTCCATCCACGTAACTGTTTTCAAGAATGCTTCCATCCATTCATACTCTCTCACATCGAGAGGCTTCAACTTTTGAGCAGTAGCAATCCGCCGCAATGGTGGCATACCAGGATAGTTTATATCCTTTTCCATGATAAATCTCGGCCATCTCCTCGCTTGAGTCGTTTCAGTCTTGCTGCTCTTCTGGGAAGCTGCATTGTTGAGGCGGGGTTCCCATTGAATGCGAGGCATGGTCACACTATCCTCGTTATAGACGTACACTAGTCCTTTCAATGCTGTTCGTAAATGACCAGCTATCTCTTCCGGATATTGGGAGTCGCTTTCTTTCTTGTCTGCTGTATAAAGAAGTGGAAGATTGTCTAGAGTCCTAGGTAGAGGTTGTGGTTCTAGTACCATTCTTTGGAAGCTGTCCTCGAGTTCTGAACTCTTCATATGGAATGGATGCTTCTCTAATGTATCAAGCATTAACCACAGGTATCGGTCGTACGGTATTATCTCTATCAAATAAGGCGGTGCTTTCACTGATCCAGGATAGAGATGGGTTAACTTCCGGTCACGAAGAGCTTTGTTTGCGAGTGATCTGAGTCGGTTTGAGATGTGTGATATATTGCATTCTGCAACGTCTTGCCTAGAATCGGTGGTCTGCTTGACCACATGAGGGTACCTCTCAACCAAGTCTGCGGCGAGTTTGATTTGATCTGCCTTTCGAGCATTGAGATTCGACTTTGCTTCCTTGACCCACTGCCAGTAATTCCTACCATGCTGCAACCATGCCCTAGCGTTTTCGAATGGATCGACGAGTAGTGGACGGGGAGAACGCCCGTATTTGGTGAGAAGATCAAGGTCCAGGCTAGGAACGTCAAGGCAGTTTCGAATTGCAACAATCCCCAGTTGACATATGTCAATTATGTCACCAAAAGTTGTTGAACTATGTGGTCCCGGAACTTGTGCCAGTGGAGATTCTGGAGGTGCCAGAGGTTTGTTCCTAAACACTCTCGTTTCGCGGAAGAGGATGAAATATTCTATCGCCAACGAGATGTCCTGTGAGGATGAGAAAAGTTTTCCATAATGAAGATGCGTCAAGACACACTCGTTCAGGTAGTCCAGACGGTAGCAAAGAATACGGATAACCTTTACTATCGGCAGGTCGTCCAAGACTTGATGTACTGTTTCGGGGGGCAATTTGGTTAAAAACCCTATCAAAACAGGAGTTCTACCAGCCGGTGGCCAAGGTGTTAAAAAAGCTTCCAAATCCATGATTGTAGACTTTGTGATGCTTTCACGAACAGGTGTCAGTTCTGTCTACGAAGTAATACAGCTGAAAACTGTAATGAGTCACAACGACGGTGGGATGTGCCGCGGGTTTGCATTAGCGAATGAATGCCCAACTCCCCTAAGCGGATGGAACAACATCAGCGCAACAGAAAGAAAGGCTGTGACTCTTCTAAACATTCAGAAGTAATCAGTTCTGAGTTCCTCATTCGAAAATGCTTGATTCACGAGAATCTTATCGAGCGTATATTCAAACGCAAAGCCCTTCGGTCATAGCTCGGCAGCTACGTCAAGACCAAGCGACATGCCAGGCACACGGCCTTCCCAGTGCCTTAGCGGTCTATCTTCCTTCGTCGAAATCCGATCTGGGTGATAAAATATCCCTCGAGTTATATCCAGAGCATGCAAAATTTCCTAGATCATTAGTCAGGTATATGCAATACGATGGATTATTGCAAGGCATCAGAGCGTATCTTCATCAAATGGCCCCACCAGCGAGACACGAGACTCTTCCAGATGCTGTAGATGCTCACCATGATAGCCCGCCTTCAAAGGATGATATCGAGACAGCACTTAGAGTTCTGGATTTTTGTGTTAGAAAACCGACTATTTCGAACATGGATGGAAATTCTCCTCTTCATCGTGTGGTGGATGACTTGAATAATCGTCTGACTCGTCTTCCTCAACCAGTCAATACACAGAAAATAAAATTGAAAAAGAAAACGGATAGCCTTCGGAAATGCTACATTTGTCGATACCTTTTGGTGACACATCATCCACTTTACCCGAGTATGTGCAAGCCATGCGGGAGTTTCAACCTTGCGTCGAGCGACCTCTCGATGCCCCAAGCTCTTCGTCTAGACGGACGAACTGCTCTGGTCACAGGGGGACGGATCAATCTTGGTTATCATACTGCGCTGAGACTTCTGCGATGCGGTGCTAAAGTCATCGTCACTTCACGGTATCCAAAAGATGCTGTCGCACGCTACTTAATGGAGAAAGACTCTACCGAGTGGGAACGGCGGTTGACGATCATAGGAGCCGACTTCAGAGCGGCTGGTGATGTGTTCCATCTAGTCGAAGCGGCCAAACGGGTTCTACGCGACTGGGGAGACGAAGTAAAGTTAGACATTCTAATCAACAATGCAGCACAGACATGGACCGATTCGATTCGACAAGAGAGCCAAGCCATCGAGCGAGAAGAACAAGTACAGCTTCCAGAGAATGCCGCGAGGAATTTACTACTCGATACAAGTTACAGCCCACGAGTTAGAGGCGGTTTACAAACTTCGAATCTACTCCAGTTTGACACGGAACAAAAACGCATCAAAGCTGCATCGGCAGAATATAGAGACCTAGATACCATTGACCAATCTGTTTCTGTTTCAGAACAAGATCCCAAAACTTCCTGGGTACAAAACCTCTATGAGATACCTTACGAAGACGTGATATCTGCTCATTCGGTTAATGTATTTGTACCCTTCATCTTGATCCGCGAATTGCTCCCTCTCATGGGATCACCCGGTCCACGTGAGAACAAGAACCAAGCATCAAAGCCCCTAGGACACATCGTCAATGTTTCTGCGCGTGAAGGAGTTTTCGAGTCTACACCAACCAACCGGCACAAGAACGGATATCATGTGCATACGAATCTCACCAAAGCGGCGCTCAACATGCTCACAGAGACGGAAGCTGCTACCACATGGAGGAAAAGAAGGGTTGCGATGAATAGCGTGGATCCAGGGTACTTGAGCGCAGCACCGGAAGTCATGGCTCGTCGTTGGAATGATGAGTGTCCAATTGGGTGGGAGGATGGAGCAGCGAGGGTCTTGTGGCCGATTGCAGTGGGAGAGAGTGGGAAAGGTGCTGTTTGGGGGAGATTTCTGAAGGACTTTGGTATGGGTGAAGGGGAAGAAAATGTCTGCAGATAGATTTGCTTGCCAAACAGCGAGTTGGTTGTTCTCTTTCATCTCACCATATGAATTACATTGGAACATTTTGTACACGACGGTGAAGCATTTGCTTGTTCACTGAAAAATGGATTGTCCAGATGTGAACATCTTACTGCCATTCCATATTCAAGAAGTAAAATACAAACATCCGCCATAAATGCAGACTATTCCACGTTCATCCAGAATTCCTCTCTCCATCCTCGTACGTTTGTTTGCGACCAATGCTGTTTTACATATCCTGAATGCATAGACGACAAGCCCACGAAATGACGCGAATCCGTGATAGTCTGCCTCCTTCCAATATGGTGTATCTGAAGGCTTCCTACACAGAACTCTCGTTCTCTTGTTTGATATTATCGTCAATGTGATTCTTCCAACAATCCACGTGTTTCTAATTTGAAACTAGCTCCTTCTTCAACTCAAAGTATCTCTTCTTCTTCGAAGCCAAGAGCTCTGCCTGCCACTTTGGCATCGCAAGTACATAGTCGATGACCAAGTCTGGATGGATATCGTGTCTTTTTGGCTCGCCCCAAAGTGGGCTCCACGGTTCTTGATGAACATCCTCCGCAGTGATAAGCGTCATCTTTTTCAGCATAGGATGCGGTCGAATCACTTCTCTCTTCACGTCTTTTGGATGCTTGCTGTAAAGTTTCAACGCCCGTTTAACATCGATAAGTTCGTCTAGGAATACCAGGTCGCCTCTCTCATGTGCAGGTAGGTCTGTGGTGTAATCTGCGACCACAATCGTCAAATGTTGTATGGCCTTGAATCTTTTAAGGAATCTCTTTATCCGGTCCTTTTCGTTTCCAAAGAAGTCATCGCTCAGAAAGAATGATGGAAGTGTCAGATGTTTGATTTTGTTGGCGCTGTCCCCAAACGTGGCTTGAAGGAACTGCATTGGAAGATTTTCTTCATGAATGTCATCTTCATAATTCGAGTCCAGGTTCTCCCAATCAAGGTAGACGGTGTCTAACTCAAGATTGAATACCACCTTCCATAATTTCGGCTGGTCTATAATGCTTTCGTCTTGCGAGTTTGTCCCGAGAATGCCAGTATGTAAATCTATCGATCTTCGTTGCACCACTGTGTCATAAAATAAAGATTAGCTTAAAGTTTTCCATAAGGCTTGAAATTCAAAACTAAATCTGAGAACAAGCAGAAGGGATTCATACTGTCTCTGGTGTACTTGCAAGCCTGCGAGATGCTGGGAGCATGGTAGTTCGACCTGAAGCTTAGGTGCCATTCGATCTTTTCCGATTTGAGCATGGACTCGTCATAAAACCCAAACATACCCTTTTCGATATCATCATCGCATTCGAGACGGACCACAGGCTTAAGAAGCAGGATTTTCGGCTCATCTAGGAGGGTTTTAAAGATCATGTCCTGTATTTCCTGAGGGATTGTAGGAAGCCTAGCTAAGTCTGTAGTGTATCCAGAAGATGATTCTTGTGCACGATTGCCATCGGAAGAGATGAGTCGCTGAGAGTTTCCGACTGGAGGAGGTGGGCCTTTAGAATCCATTGTGACGAACGTTGACGATAGTCCAAGAGCGAAGGCTTTCAGTCCAGTCCTGATGGGAAAAGTTGAAAAGTTTACTCCATTGCAGAAAGAGTTTATATACTGCCACAGTTCACTCATTCACTCATAATTATGAGTCACGGAACGCAATGAGAAAACGGGAGACTACTCGTAGCTCTTGTATATGGAGATTCTCGTGAACGTGTTATGGTCTTGCCGTATAGTGTATGTCGATCATTGAAAATTCTGCACTGTAGTACTGCTATTCCAGTAACTTGGGAAGGTGAATGGTACGACAGGCATGTAGAATGTCTGAAAAAGCTACCACATCTACATCGGATGAACTAGGAAGTCGGCAGCGTTTAAGATTGCCTTCTGTTATCAAAGTTCTGAAGCAATCTCGCAGTCTGCATCCCTAATGAAGAAGTCGCCTGTGGGGAATAGGATGTTTCAAATCCGTTTCCAAAGGGAATACCATTCATTGAACGTATGATTAGCGGTTCTCTTCTCATATTTAGAGCAGTTGAATGAATGAGATAGAGATATACTGCGCAGAATAACCCGTACCCGCGGATATCCGCAAACCGCTCCACTCTGCGGATCACCCCTCCCCTACCTAAGTGCAACCCGTGGGTTCCGTTTTAAAACCCTAAACCATTCCGCAGGTTTCCCCTTTAACAGCGGATGCACATGGACTAACCATCGATCCATGGGTTGATGGATAATCTACATGACACGTACGTTTTATTTAGTATTATAGAGATGTCATTGCCTCATCGAGTAACCCTAAAGTCAGATGGACCATGTCACCAGATGCGAAATCATGGCTTAGTTCGACTCGGGCGGTTTGATGGACCCCAACTTTCAAGCCAGCAAAGTCTTTGATGTATGAGTTTAAGATGCAATTTGGAGATGGAGATATGTGAAGTTGAAATATATTCTCCCTGGTCTTCTGAATCATTGGCTACTAGTAATGTCTGTTGAGACATATCTTACTGGTGCTCTCAGTCCTGTTGATATACTACGTCATTATCAGACGAACGAGAATATCCGTTATTCCATAAGCTTTCTCTAACCTCATCTGTCACTGCAATGTATACTTCCCACTCCGCCGCATTCGCCTGAATTTGCCCAGGATAGATGGAGCCGTTCTCGTGGAAAGACGCGACTTCTCCCTCCCAACCAGTCCGGATGGCAGGAGCCAGCAGGGTGGTTGTCGGCTCTTTGTCTCGCCTCGCACACTCATAGTCGACCCAATCTATCTCTTTTGGCGAAGCACGCAGGTCTATACCTAAATTTGCTGCTCGGCGCTCTAAATCCTCGACATAGTAATTCTGATTTGCGCACTGTGTCGCCTGCTGTAACAAAAGTGGATCAGGATCTGGTGTAAGCTCATCCCACAATCGCTTATAGTCTGCGGCTATGCATGTCATAGCAACTTGACGTCGCGTATTCGGAATCCGGCGCACCAACTCACGCAGCGCGTCTTCTTGCGGGAGAAGTGGCCACCATATCATAAATGGTATATACTGATACGGCGGGGTAATACGCGACAAGTCATTGACCATGATGAAGCGAGCATTAATAGCAAGTCGAATATCGCCATAGTTATATCCAAATCTGTCTTTGGGCTGACCAAGACACCATCGTGCAAAGGCTGTGCTGTGATGGATTCCGCGGATGAGGGCGTATTCCTCTTTAATGATCATGATGGGCCGTCTGAGGCGGGCGTACCGATCGATATTGCCCTCATAAGCAGCATGAATAATGAGAACATCCTTTTTGGTGGTTGGGAGGTCTAGAGGAAGTGGGTTGTAGAGGAGAGGCACGTGTTCAAGTTCCAGATAATCCTCCGAGTCATAATCCCCATAATCGTCTTCGCCGACGCCATGATCTTCGGTGATGTTGAAATAATGACGAGCCTTGTACCAGTGGCGCCAGAAATCAAGTCTTCTTCTCAACGACGAGAGCACAGCTGTATCGCCGTTTAAACCTGTCGCTATGCGTGGAGATTCTAAGTTCACCGAGCGCGTATAATCGTCCAAGACGGAATATCGCACGGGCTGGCACATGATATGATTATAGATCTCCTTCACACCGATGAGATCCGTATTGTGGAATGCTTCTTCAGCAATAGAGATATCCGGGAGCAGATCCAATTCGCGATATAAGTCGAAATAGCCACCAACTGCACACGCTCGACCGACGTGGTACCGCATGTCAGGATATCTCTGAGCTAGCTCACGATATGCGTCAACAGTTGCTACATCGGGATACCAGATACAGTATGGCTTCTCCTCGTCATCTGTCATGGGTGGAATCTTGTTGCTCATGATCAATCGCGCGTTTCGCGCGCGAGTGAAGACTTTCTCGGTGGTCGTAGTGCAAAGTTCCTTTACTGGCTCCGACTCGGCAAATGCCTCATGGTGCCGCAACCCGTGGACCATGCACGCTTCAACTCTGCCATAATGAAGCTTTGGTGGAATGAATTCCCCCCGCATAGCACCTAGACAATACTTTTTCAAGGTCTCGTCATCGGGCTTTTCAGAGGAAACAGAAGAAGAATCTGAATCTTCGGAAGAAGAATCCAACTCTTCGGAAACCATTGTGAAATATTTCTCGGAATCTTGAGGCTGTAGTGACAACGAGGAAAATAAGAGCAGGCAGATGTTTAGGTAGAAATGCAGAACAATATAAAGAATTTGGTCCAAATTGAAGTTAGATACCGTTTAGGCATCCTCTCCTGTTTAAATTAGGTTACTCAGACGGGCAGGTACTTGAGCCGGTTATAACTGGTTATAACTATTCGCAACTGTTGGTAGTGTCTATTTCTGTCGGCTCCCCTGTGTTGCGGACGAGGTGCGGGGTCGTATTGCTTAACCTTATGTAATGCTTCGAATGAGTCACTAGTGCACGAACTCATGTTATCAGATAGCAACCAACAACTATACTTCGAGGCTATTTTGTACTTCAAGAATTATCAGAAATATAGCTAAATCTATAAACTAGAAAATATAATATTTAAGAAGCTGTTCTAATTAGGATTTATTGAAGTTCGAGTGTACTTATATCTTGAATGGTTTAGTGTATATACTGATATGTGCTAGTTGTTTAAGAGGTCCATAGCAACAATGTTAGTATCCACTTCAGAAATATTCTAAGGAGCACGACTAGAACCCGACACATGAGCGAGAAGAAACTTGATTGAGAGCCAAGCTAGAATGTCACATCCTTTGATTTGGCACCCTCAGAGTCTGCACGAAAGCTTGAGACACCCTGGTCACTCACAGGGCGACAAGAATCGCGGAATCGTGCATATGTGAAAGTTACGTGACTCAGACCAGACAGCCGTAAACTGCTTAGCTGTAGCACGGCAAAAAAGAAAGAAACATACGTGACGTCTAATTGTAAATACTTAGCGAGACCTGATTGGGGGAATTCTAAGTAAGTCAACGCTAACATCCAGGCTAAAACACGCTTGGCCAAGTGACTCTGCCACACCGGTGATGCAGGAACTTCACTACATACAAGTTGTAGATGTAATCATTCTTCCAGAGCTCTTAGGTGTTTCTTCTCCTTATCATCGACACCTAACCACAACATATCAGGCCTGCTATAATGGCCACCAACATCAACGAACCCCTTTGCATGCAGGATGTCATCCAAGTTGACATCTGCATAAAGTATCCTCTCTTCAGTCTCAGGAATATCTTCGGATAGCTTTCTGCCATCAGGACCTATAATTGCGGAGTTCCCACCTCCTGGTGTACCCATGAGGAGACCCCCAGCCGTCCCCATTAGGTCAATTCCCTTCTGAGTTATAACAGCAGTAGTATGGAGAACGAAGGATTGGGATTCAATGGCATACGTTTGCGAAAGGGCGCGAACACCTGAGAGATACTGTTAGACTCACAAAATGAACGAGACTTGGAGAGAAGAGGGATCTTGTGCGAACCATCTGTAGTCATTGACCATAACCCTGGTCCACCGTCATGCGGAGAAACTGGAGGCCATGCAGCAATGTGAAAGTCTTCCTTCTGGAGGACTGTGTGGTACTTCAACAAAGGTTGTATGTGCTCCCAACATGCCAGAGCACCCACTCTACCGACACCTGGTGCATCCACCACATTCTTCAGGCAGTTGTTGCCCGAAGCATCTCCAAAGATCGTTCTCTCCATATGGGTTGGCTTCAACTTCCTCCTCAACATCTTGATCTCTCCATCACTTCCGATTGTCGCTTGGGCAATATAGAGACTGTCGTTATCATTTTCAGAGAATCCGAAGCACACGTTTATTTTTTCTTCTTCTGCGCAAGCACGAATGAGCTCCATTTGAGGTGAGTTAACTTTCAGCGAATTTTTGATGTATGCCGCAGTTAACGCGAAGTCAACTGGTCGCGACCTTTGGAACAATTAGCTATGTATTTGACAGGGGCTTTAGCAGCCGGACTCGATATACCATATCCAGGCAGGATAGCCTGTAATCCAACATTCGGGGAAGGCGACCAACTTGGCACCATTCTCAGCGGCTTCTTTTATCAGTCGGAGGGTCTTCTCCACGGACTTGTCGAGGTCCAGCCATTCCGGCTCGGCCTGTGTAACGGCGACGCGAACCGTGGTCTTCGTCTCCGCAGCTGTCATCTTGCTCTTGTAGTCACTGAATGAAGATAGCAGCTTATTCTAAATCAAGGCTGACCTACCGAGAGATACAGATTGAGATCCGCATTATATATGCGTTGTAGCAGAGTAAGATGGGAGGAGCAAAATGCGGGGTCAAGATTGACCTCCGTGTGCGGTAGCAGGACGAAAAGGGACGATTCGGGTTACATTATGGCTTGTGGAAAAGCCTGCCCGGAGAAAGCTGTGATGATACATATGTAGTACCCGGAGATGCTTTCATTCGTGTTGCAGTCGTGTGCAACTGCAGTTGCGGTTCGCGGCGGCTGAATTCCGCAATCGCTAACAATTCCGCCCACAACTTAGGTACAAACACCGCGGTATTTGAACTGCTATCTGCAATGCAACTTCATCTATTCCATTTTCGAATGTAAAAGGCCGATAAGGGACCTCTACAACGACTTTTCTCCCAAGATATCTCTTGCTGGGGGCTGACACGGTAATCGATGTGTCATGGGCTTCGCCGCATCAATTAAAGTCGCCGACCTGGTCGCTATGAGTATGGTTGAACGAGGCTTCGCTAATTTTAAACCAGCCATAGAGTCATCACGCTGAGGTTCAATGTGATGAGACTCTTGGCCCTCCTGGCTACACCCCTTGATAGCATCATGATGTCGTTGTTGACTCCAGAAGAGACCTGCAACTTGTATACCGTCTCTTCTCTCACACAAGTCGGTCCGGTAACGACTAGGATCATGACGCCCTTATTCGACGCACAAAATTAGTCGTCCCTGAGCATTAGACACATAGTGGGCTCCTTCGACCTCAGCGTCCTGGAATAAACCATACACATTAATGTTTAATGGTAAGCTGGTATCCGTGTTCTTAAGTATCGCAAACTAATTGTACCACGATTTCTGACGCTCTTACGGGATATAGCGTAGTTCAAGCTCGGGACTCTGGTATAGGTGCGAATGGGTTCAATGACTCCTTTGTCCACGCCTAGGTCCCTGCTGCTGCCAACACTATCGGGATACAGCTAGACGAGTCGCAGAGAATGACACAGCGCCGCCTACCGTCGAATTGGACACCAATGGGGAAGCAGAAGGGTCTCTAGTTTCCGCAAGCGGCGGGAAAACTGGCGGTCGGTTAGTCAGGAGAAGATCGAGATGCTGAAATTCAACAAGACTTCACACTGCGGTTACGTTGACCATACTGTAGTGACCAAGTTAGGGGAGCTGTTAGTCGGATACTCGTTGTCAGCACTGCCTTGAACACAACAAAGAATGTTGGGTCTATTTGTTGAAATGGCGTATACAAGCGAGTAAGCCGGATATGCGCCCATTATTGAAGAGCCACCTGGCTGTGGGGAGTTGCGGCTATGAGCATACACAGATAGGTGGGTTATGATGATTAATGGGTACCCGGTGCGTGGGTTGAAGAAATGGAAATACCTACCCATGGGTACCCATTTCACAGCTTAGAAGTCTCCCGTCTAAATCCTCATAGTTTTTACACCGAGAATGTCGTCGGGTATGGCGCTATTTGCAACCGTTTCCGATCTAACTCTTCGTTTTCCCAATATCCGAAGTATGGAATCTCAATATCGATTCGTCTCCACAACACGAGCTCTGCATCTCCCTATCTCCGAGGTATATCTCTCCGACGACCCGTCCTTCAGCATGTTCCCGAGGAGAATCTAATTGTGGAAAGTGACACATTTTGGACTGCTCAAGATGGTCATAAGCAAGGTACAAGATATTAGAAAAGATGAGGAAGCTCAAGTTCTCCGTCAAGCAGCGAGGCAAGAACTCTGCGGACTTCAAAATCTTTGGATACATGAAGAAGCCGAAGTTCACTATCGAGCACCAGGGTCAGCAAGATAGTATATACAATATCCATCGCACAAAGAATTTCTTCTGTCACTAAGTCTGGATAGATAGGAAGCCATGTTCTATCAAGTGATTCATTTTCTCTGAGGTGAGCTTTCCAGGGAGGGCGTCTACTACAAGAATTACGGAAGTGTTCTCCTTTCTTTCAGACTCATGGTCTGGGCTGCGCAAACGGAGCTCCGTGGTAGTACCACTTAAGTTTGAGGAGATCCGCGGATTAATCTGTAGCGGAGCGGATTTTAGCGATTTGAAAATAGTAGTATAGTACTACTATGTTTAATTCGCGGATACTCGTAGGGTATCCTTTAATCCGGCGAATATTCAGGAATCCGTCGGATTATCGAAGACGATATTGGGATATTGTGATCTTCGAGAAAAGAAATTCTTGTTTCCTAATCCTGAGTCTGTAAACTTTTTAGTTAGTCTGTATCGTTGAATGATGTGTCGACGAGTCTATAACTAAGAATTTCTTCAATTTTTCAACCAAGTCTATATTGGTGTATTGGCGGTGTCGAAGAGCGTTCGAGTTTTCTTCCAACTTTATATTTATTGTAGGAGCAGAGTCTTCAACGAACTTATTCGTTATATATATACATAACTTCTGTGAGAAGCCAGATATATACCCACTTTACGAGAAGTGGCGTCACTTTTAGTCGACAACTTCCTTCGTCCCCATACGATGTTTGGGTCTGCCTCAGTCGTAACCTAGGTATTAAGAGGGGTAGCTGAAATTCATGCAAGCAGAATTCATCTTCTTGCATGGAATGAATTATAGCCGGATACATCAATTTCCCGAAACAATAATTGTTGTTGCCGATTCGCGGACAAATGTCCACCGAGGTCGCCAAGTCGTCATGCACATGGATGAAGGCGTGAATATTTGACACCGCACGTACATCGCTACCAATTTTGGTCCACAATGTTGCGATGCAGATTCAATCAATTCTTGCCTCGAGATGCAGCGAGTGCCGAGTCTTGTACCTCCTTCGCGTGGATATAAATTGACATCATGAGGAGAGCAGTACTGGCGCATCATGACATTTTCTTACCCTTAGAGGCGACGACATCATGATCTCACTTTCCGCACTATCATTGTTATTTTCACTTCTCCTCCTGCCTTCAGCTGCTCAACTCACTGGTCCTGTCGGAGTAACCACACCTCTTAGCAAGAAGAAGTTTGAATGTAATATTCTCAATTACGGAGCCACGGCAGGAAGTTCAGACGATGTTTCGGTTCCCATAACTGCAGCCTTTGAAGAATGTGTTCAGGCCAATCCTGGCAGTCGACTCATTGTCCCTGCTGGGAACTGGACACTGAAAACTAGCATTATATTGAGCAATGCTACTAATTGGGCTTTCCAACTCGATGGCTTGATCACAGCTGTATACTATCCAAACTCTACAGATCCGAGTTATAAAATTCCGTACTTGGTGCCACGTGAGAGAATACTGGAAGGCTTCGCAGGTGCTGACGCTCTCAACAAGACTGTTAATGGGGAAGGTGATGGACAGTTTCTCCAGGACTTCATCGTGATCGTGAATGGTGTGATCTCTTCTGATTCTAGTCCGAGACGATAGGTGCTAACTCACTGATAGCTGTTGACTTTGAGTTGTACTCAGCGAATGGTCTAGGTGCTATCCAAGGCCAAGGATATCTGTATCGAATCTCGGGAAAGTCAGTCAGCCCCCTCCCTATCTTTTGTTCTTTATACTTACCATGTGTCCAGCACGAATCGTCCGCGAATGCTTCGTTTGATATCTCCTATCAACTCCACAGTTCATGATCTTCTACTCATTGACAGTCCCAAGTTTCATTTCGTATTTAATTTCGGTGTCAATCTAGAAGTCTATCATCTTACTATTCGAGGGGCAAATCTTGGATCATATGATGGCATTGATGCTATAGGCACAAACTATTACATCCACGACAGTGAGGTAAGAGGCTCCATTGCCCCAAAAGGTGTTAATATATAACCATACCAAGGTTACGAATCGGGATGAGTGTGTCTCGATAAAGTCCCCGTCCCACCATGCTCTTGTCGAGAATCTAGTCTGTAATCGTGTAGGCTCGGGGATCTCAATAGGCAGTCTGAACAACTCCGCCGAGATCTCAAATATTGTAAGGTCCTCTTTTCCTCTTGTCTTTGGTATCACGTCTCCCAACTTTTTAGCTAATCACATCCTGACCATAGCACGCAAGAAACATATCAGTAATCGGTGGCAACGAAATAGCATTCATCAAAACTTACCCCGGCGGCTCCGGCTACGTAAGAAACATCCTCTGGGAGAACTTCCGCTCCAAATACAGTCTCTACGGCGTCAATCTCAATCAATACTGGCAAGAAGTATTCACACCAGACACTGGAGCCGTGGCCCTAAGTAATATCACATTTCGAAACTTTTCCGGTTAGTCCATCCCACAACGATCTCTTTCTTTTTTCCAATACGCACTCTTCAACTCACAATCCACAGGCAGCATCGTCAACGGATCCGTCCGCCCACCCCTTTACCTCTCCGCCTCCGATCTTATCCCTGCTGTTGATATTACTATCGATGGCTTCTCCGTTTGGACCGAAGCCGGCTCGCGCGTGATAAACAAAATAAGCAACATATTCGGCACCGCTGATTCTGTGTATGGTCCAAATGATGGCATCAAAACACTCGCAGCTGGCGCTACTCCGACGACTTACACGAGTAGCTATACGATTACCACGCCGCCTGTTGCTGGATGGACGGTGCCGCCGGATCCGAGCTGGATTGCGCCGAGTAGTGCGTGGGGTAGTAAGTTTTGTCCGTGATTCTAATGAAAGAGAAGTGTATTATATTGCGAGGGATATAGATACTAGAAGCTAACTGCTCCTGCCCGTTCTGCAGCAACCGATCCCATTCCAGCCTATACACCGGCCCCGTTGTGGAAACCCACAGGGGACTATGATTTACATTACTGGGGCTCATTCTGACGTGATCGAGGAGGGTATCGTGCAATGCAATGTTCGAAACTACTCGGTGCTTAGCATCTCTGATACAAGTTAGCATATCTATAACTGAAGTTTAACTTAAGGATTTAGATAATTCAGCCAGTCAGCATTAATTCTTTCTTCTGCCGTTTGGATTCAACTACCTTTGCTGTATCATCATTATTTATATCTGTCCAAATTCTTGCTACTTATGCCTACTTGTGTGGACACCTATCCCGTATATCGCACCTATCGCTGTATCACACCTCTAAACAATATCTACTTTGTATCCACTGTCATATCTATATGCTTCTACTTCATTATCTATATTACTCTCATCTCACACCCAGCCTATATCCCTCTCACATTCCTCTCACATCCCTCTCACATCCCTCTCACATCCCTCTCACATCCCTCTCACATCCCTCTCACATCCCTCTCACATCCCTCTCACATCCCTCTCACATCCCTCTCACATCCCTCTCACATCCCTCTCACATCCCTCTCACATCCCTCTCACATCCCTCTCACATCCCTCTCACATCCATCCCATACCCCTCCCGCACCCCTCCTCATATTTCTCCTACATCCATTCTACTTTAATCACAAATCCCTACTAAACTAGCTAATCCTCATCAAACCCTCCCATTCACCCCAAACAAAACAAACTCGGCGTGTGCTAGCCCAGTATTTTGGAGCATCTTCACTAATGTTATCAGAAACGGCGGACCAAGATATGTACCAACATCCATTCACCAACATCCAGACAAGCAACAAAATATAAATAATGAGACTGCAATAGAAGAAACAGACGTGAAGGAAGATATTCAGGATTAGGAGGATAAGGGGTCATGCAGAAATACTACGTACGATTCATCAGGGGTCTAATCCACTCGCTCTTCACCACCTCGCGTCCCTCAACCACCACATCCACTGCTTCCTGCGAACTGTACAATCCCTAAGTATTGGAACCAAATTTTTACATTCTTTCACCCTCACATATGTAGCAAGATTCGTGGGACAGTTGAGGGGATCACGTGCCCCATGTTTGCATCAGAAACCGACGATGAGGATTACAAATACACTAATATCCAACTATCTCTCCGCTCCTACCCATCTTCCTCTCTCCCCAGATCCGTAACCTCATTTAACCCCCACCCTCACCAACCTAGCTCCAACCACGCCCCCACCCATTCCTACAACTGATACCTAAACCCCCTATCCACCTCCCCCCCCTCCAACGTGCCCTTCCCCTTCTCAATCCTCCCATTCAACCACGCATACGCCAACCTCATCCCCACCATCAACGCAATCGCCATCGCCGCCATAATAAACAGGATCTTAAACCCATCATGATAATACGGCTTATCCCTCGCCTGAAAGATATGCGACGCCGGCACCGCCGATAAATTCGTCATCGCCATGTACAATGCGACCGCAATAGCGCGGCGCCGCGGCGTCGGCTGGTTAGCTTGCAGCCATGCGACGTTGAGTGGATGCCAGGAGGGGGAGCCGCCGGTGAAGACGAGGAAGGCGTAGAAGGTCCAGTTGGAGTGGTTGTGGGGGAGGGTGTCGAGGACGATGAGCCCGGTTAGAAGCCACAGGGCGGCGAAGATGATGGGGATGCTTCTTGAATTGGCGCGGTCACTCCACCATGATAGGGAGAATGTTGTGATGATTAGGAGAGCGCTATTTGGCATGACGAGGAGGTTGGAATTGAAAGTTCCGTAGCCGAAACTCTTAATAATGGATGGTGAATACGTGCCCAATGGGGCGGAGTACTGAAGTCCTAGTAATGCCATGGAGCAATGCATCCAGACTTTCCAGTCGGTGAGAACTGAGACGACGATTTGGAATTGCGAAAGATGTGCGTCACGGGGATCTGTATTGTAGGGATTGTCGCGGACAATTCGGCCTAGAAGGATGTCGGTTTCTCGTTTGGTGAAGGTGGATAATGGTAGTTTGATGATTGAATTTCCTCGAGTTGGGTCACGGGGAAGTAGAAAGAGCGTGGTGATTCCGACTGTTAGAGTCGCTAGGCCATCTTGACTATTCGTCAGTAACTGCTTCTAACTGGATCACAAGAAAATAATGAAGCTACCTATAAGGAAAAGCCACTGCCATCCAGCTAGACTACATCTTCCACGAAGCCGAAGCAGTCCATATGCGATCAGACCATTTAACAAATTCGCGGTATAGCTGCCAATGAAGAACAGAACTGTTCTCTTTCCCAGTTCGCGCTTTGTGTACCATTTCGTCAGATACCAAAGAGTGCCGGGAATAAATCCTGATTCGCAGAGACCTAGAAGAAATCTTGTTGCGAGAAATCCACTGCGATTCTTGATAAAGGCTTGGAATGTGGCAACTAGTCCCCACGCGAGGAGTTGGCATGGAAGCCATATATCGGCACCAACCTGATGATCAATCAGTACTTTGACTTTCAGCTCTCGTCTTGCGATTCACACCTTTTGTATCAACAGATTTGCTGGGATATCTCCAATGCAGATACCAACATAGACGAGGCTGTTTCCTGTGTTGACCGTCTCTTGTGTGATAGAGAGATCTCCCATCAAATTGTCTGTTAGAGCATTCGAGATGTTTCCTCTGGCTGATTTTAGTCAGAATCACATACGACTGATATCTAACATACCTGTCCAAGTTCAAGGTGAAGAACATAACCATCACCAAAGGTATAAGGTAGAAGTCCAATCTTCTGAGAATGTGCTTTTCCTCATCCTGGGTCCATTGAACTTCGAGAAGCTGCTTGTTGAGTTCCGAATTACTTTTCTCGACAGAATCATCCTCGTTGACGCTTTCCACACGAGATATGGTGTCTGGAGGTGCCATCTTGTGTGCTAATTCGCAAGCTGATAACCGCAGATTGTAGCTCTTCTATACTTCTTACATGCCGAAGCTAAGGGCAAGCACCAGCAACAATATTACCAAATCCATTTCCTGGAGCTAACACTATCTATTGATGCATGTAGGTTGGTATTGCCGCAGCCACAGGTGGATACATACAAGGTATTCTTTGCATCAAGCATCAAGAAAGTGTGTTTGTGTGAATGCTTGATTCAACCTAACAGAGTCAGACTCGTGCTCTGATTCGATGGGCTGGACTGGTACACAGCTATGCAAGCGACCGTTGCGAATTGTACCCCTGAAATGTCGTCTTTTGTTAACCACAACTTTCGCATATTGGAACTTCCAATTGATGGAATTAATTTGGACATTCTCGGTCTCGGGGTATTTGCTAAATCTTGTATCACTATCGGATAGATATGGAGCGACTGATTCAATAGCGAAATTATTGAAGTATTTGTCGTTATCGCTGGTCGGATATCTGGTTCAATTACACCTTGGCCTGCTCAACCTGCCAAGGGGAGGAGTAAAAGAAACATTTCCTGTAATCATGCCTGCAATCAACGATATATCTTTTCGGGACGACACTGAAAATGGCACAAGCAAACACCATTCGACTAAGAAAGGGCCAGTGAAGCTACCGGCAAAACCTGAGAATCTACCACATCCCGAATATAGCACACCAAGAGGTATATCGCCATTAATCGCGGTACCGAAAGCAGGTTTACAGTATCCAAACTATACGCCGTTTAAGCTTCCCGACCTTGTCGAACATGAGTTTGTCGATAGAGGCATTCACGCAGATCCGAAAAAAGCGAGACTTCTCACTGCTGCATCAGAAGTCAAGCATCTGACACCGTTTATCGGCACCGAACTTGTAGGCCTTCAACTCACATCACTCGATGATCAGCAGAAGAATGAACTGAGTCGATTGGTGGCGGAGCGTGGTGTGGTCTTTTTCCGCGACCAGGATTTGGATGTACACGAACAGATCGAATTTGGATCCTACTTCGGAGAACTTCATATCCATCAAATGGCCGGCATCATACCCGATCTACCATGGGTTCATCCTATCCATAAAGATGAGACTGCAAAGAATGGTCGATCACATCAAATATGGCATTCGGACGTCAGTTATGAGATACAGCCTCCCGGATTGACCCTTCTGAAGATGGATACGCTTCCGAAAGCTGGGCCGGATGGATATGAAGCTGGTGGTGATACGATTTGGGCGAGTGGCCCTGATATCTATGACTGTAAGTGGTACATTTAATTCCGCACGTTCGAATGTAGCTAAGCTTTGAATATCCAGCTTTATCTCCTAAATTGAAAGGTATTCTGGAATCGCTGGAAGCGAATCACAGTGGGCTTGAGCAGGCGGAAAAGGCTCTCAGGACCAATGGATGCCTCCGGAGAAGTCCAATTGAAACAATTGTAAGCTTTTCCAAGATCGCACCTCCCTGAACCTACCTAACGAGAACTCTCTGCAGCATCCTGTAGTGAGAACACATCCTGTAACGGGGCGAAAAACGTTATATATCAACGAGAACTTCACCAAAGAAATTGTCGGAGTTGAGAAGCGATTTGGCGACTCACTCCTCGACTTTCTTAATCGAACAGTTGCCGAATCATATGAATATCAGGTGAGGTGGAAGTGGACCAAGAATGCTGTTGCGATTTGGGACAATCGTGTAACTTTCCACACTGGAATTTTCGACTATTGTAAGTGCTCATGCCCCGATCCATTTGACGGGTGGAAATTGATGGTTGAATTCTCAGATCCTCATCTGCGACACGGTCTGCGGGTTGCTACCCAAGCAGAGAAGCCGTATCTTGACAAGGCCGGCTCATAGTAGTGGTGTCATATGTTGATGGGATGAGAATACAGAGCCGGAGTCGGCGGGGCGGAAGATGGCTTTCCTGGTTTTTGGTTTTCACTACAAATCCGAAGTTTTTGCGGCAGGAAATGTTGCAGAGTTGAAATGGAAGAGACTTCTCGTACCAGGAATGTCTCGTTTTCGGTAGCGTCCTTTAGGCTCAGAACACGCTAGAACTCTTAGCGACCGAGAACCATCTGCGGCTGTCACATTTTGAACGACAAGTGCAATGTACCTCTTACAATCTTTTATATCCTTTTACATTCTTTTACATGCTCAAATTTGGGAGTTATAATGATTCAATTACCATTGCCCCAGGAAACGCATGCTGGCGTTGGGAAGGTCTTTCTCTGAGTGCTACCTGCAAGTCATCCATCTACCCTGTCTGCCTCCACGGCAGTGGCCCTCGGAGAGCCAGCGGAGCGTCACCCAAGGCATAACATAGAATCAATGAACCGTCCCCAACTAATGGGAATCCCACAGCCCGAGCCCGAACCCGAACCCAAGCTCTCCCCGCAGCGCTTAGACCTACGTTGTTTGTCCGCCGCATCATCTACTTGTACCTGCCCATGGTATTTTATGTTAGACTTCGAGAACTTCGTGATGAACTCCAATCCACGGGGAACAGCATTGCATGGCAGCAAGTGTTGTGCTACAGTCGAAACTGATGGAATGACCGCTGAAGTTCATCCCAGCGTCAGATCACCCAATTTGGCGTACTTGGTATGAGCATAATTCTGACCCCGCCAAAAGCCACAGAAATTCCAAGGTCTGACACCGGGCCAAACTTCCTTCACAGCTCCAAGTGTGCATTATCCCAGCCGTGCCTTGCTTAAGTTCCTAAAAGTTCCCACAAGTTGCGTGTTCTCGTCCCCCCGGTCCCCCCGGTCCCCCCAAAATCTTGTTTTCACGACGGCTTTCATTGCTAAAGCGGGCCAACGTGCCCCAAGATCCTGAAACTCGACCTCAATGACATCACATTCTGCCATTTTCTTGTTCCAACAAACTGTATATTTCTATTTTATACCAGACTAAGAGATGCAATTAAACTCGGATCCACCAAATCTTCATCATCCATCTGAGCACAGAGCGAACTAACAAATCCTTATATCTCAAGCAAAGAGCTCCTCGCCCGATGTCTTTCATACTAGACCCATCGACCGAAGCCCACCGCGAGCGAAAGCACAAGAAAAAACACTCCCATCGCGAATCATCCGAAGATCAACAAGTCGCAAAGATGCCAGAAGACGGTAGTCAATTGGCCCGGAATTTCCAACCAGAATTCAAACAAGCCTCACAACCCGAAACTTCCAAACCTCGTTACAAGGGCGGTAACTATGGTCCCGGAAGTATCTCCTCGCGGATCGAAAAAGCCATGGTCGAACTCGAGCATCAATGCTGGCGGTGTCGACTCGATAAGCCTTCGGGGCTCCTCGATTACATAGACCCCAAAGCCGTCTTCGCGTCACCAGAATACGGTATCTTAACCGACGACAGCGATCCAACTCTGCAGGAGACACTGGAGGATGATGACATGCGGACTTGGAACTCGTTTGAAATTACGGATATGAAGGTTGTGGAACTCAGTATGATGTCTGCGGCGGTGACATATACAGTCGAGTGTTCAATTACGAATGAGCATGGAGAGGCGAAGGGCAAATACAGGGCGTATTGTACGAGTTCGTGGAAGCAGCTGGCCAGCAGTAAATGGAAGCTATGTACCTACACCGAGGCTCCTCTTCCAACAAAGCGCCATTAAGAGGATTATAGGGGGAATGGATAGGATACGACCATTGGGATTCATGATTGATGTTTAATGAATGTCATGTTCGGTGTTGGGTGAGACGAGGCATCTGGGCATGAGGCGCGCTGGACATGGTTTTGGTGGCATAGGGATCTGGATAGGAGTTAATTGTTAAACTGTTCTGAATCATAATTAATTCCGCAAAACTTATGTGTGTGATAATGGGAACTGCAATCCTCCGTTCAGACCAGCGCGTGATTTCTTGACCAATTCGATCAAACAGCCGAGGTTCCTTTGATTTCTGTGCTTCTCTTCTCTAGATACGAGAGAATAGTCAGGATCGTGTAGGCGGATGTCACTCCCCAAATCTCACGATACTTCGGCTCACGATAACGACAGTAGACAATATGCCGACCAGCAACTTATCACCTGCTCGAAAGCCCGACTTCCACCATCCAACGTAGCACCAAAGCATCCAGACTCACGCCGACTGACAAGACATCATCCGCGATCCAGAACAATTTATCAGCATCACACAAGCACAGTACCAACCTCACGACCACAGCCCTCGTCCCAAAAGGCACCATGATAGCCCTTGTCCTCCATCACCTCTCTGCACCGTTTTCCTCTTCCATCCACAACCATACCCCGACCATTAACACCGACATCCCAAACGAGCCGAAAGCCCGCAAAAATCCGTTGGACTCCATAACTCCGAAAAAGCGCGGGGCCCAATGACATCACCACTGCCCCACGCAGGCACACTGGCGCTGTGATTTGCTAATCAGGAACAGGCTCGTACCTCTCTTCCATAACGACCAATGAGACACCAACAACCACCAACGACGATAACAGTGGTAATATCCGATTTCATTCGCCCATCGTCATTATCACACCCTCTTCGATGCGAGATGCACCTTTGTGCTTCATGCTCAAAGGCTGTAAACACCGAAATGATGGTGATGGGTCGGATATAACTATCGTGAGGAGGGGGGATTGTGATGTATATAAGGTTGATGGCAGCACCGAGTGAATAGAAAAGTATAATATTTCAACATCGTCAACATATTTAAACAGTCCAGCAATCGACTCTTCCATCAAATCTTCAACTCAAAACAACATACGCACAACCAAACAAACAACAACTCCAAGAACAAACAAACAACATGTCTTCCACTACAGTCAAGCCCAAGGTCCTCTTCATCCTCTCCTCTCATCCTACCATGGGTGATTCTGGAAACCCGACTGGATGGTATCTCGTAAGTTTCCCTTCTTCTCCAGCCATTCTACTCCACTTTTCTCCGCCTAAGCCCTGTCCTGTCATGCCATCCCGCTCCCGCTCCCGCTGCACTTCTGCTGCCTTTGCTGTACCCCGCACTTCTATGTTCTATATTCCCTAGTTGGGATCTATCTGTTGTACTCAGAGCTTGCTCTTACCTATTTCTACTCCTTGCCAATTACCGCTATTATTCATTTTCAACTCATCTCTCCTTATTCACTTTCCTCTCTTCTACCCCTCCTCTCCCAACCCAAACCACCCAACCCTAAAGACCCAAACTAACAACACTACCTAGCCCGAATTCGCCCACCCATATGAAGTCCTCGCCCCTCACGCCGATATCACCATCGCCTCCCCCGCCGGGGGAGCCGCTCCTCTGGACCCCGCCTCCGTCGAAGCATCCAAAGAAGACAAGATCTCCATGACCTTCCACAAAGAGAAGGAAGCTCTCTGGAAAAACACCGAGAAGCTCGAATCCTTCCTCGGCCGCGCCAGTGAATTCGACGCTATCTTCTATGTTGGTGGTCACGGACGTAAGTCATTCCTCACCCATCCAATAAAACCCACCCATCCACTAACCCTCCCCCAGCAATGTACGACCTCGCCACGCTCCCCTCCTCCCACGCCCTCATCCTCGAATTCCACAGCCACCACCTCCCCATCTCCGCCGTCTGCCACGGCCCCGCCGCCCTCCTGAACATCACCAACCCGACCACCTCTCTCCCTTTAATCAACTCCCTCCCCGTAACCGGCTTCTCCAACGCCGAGGAGGAAGACATGGACCTCATGCAATACATGCCATTCCCGCTGGAAACCAAGCTCAACGAGGCCAGCGGCGGGAAATACGAAAAGGCGGCTGACAAGTACGCGGAGAAGGTTGTGGTTGCTAAGTTCCCCGAAGGTGGATTGCTTATCACGGGCCAGAATCCTGCGAGTGCGGGCGGCGTCGGAAAGGCGATCTTGGAGGCGCTGAACGGGGAGAAGGTTAAGGGGGGTGACAAGTCCGGGTTGAAGGGGAAATTGCAGAAGGGGTTGGAGAAGATTACGGGGCATTAGATTAAGCCAGGGGTGAAGTGATCCTTGGATGGTACGATTTGATATGTTTGAATGATCGGTTTGAGCGCTTGCATGGTGTTTTTGCGTTTTTGCTTTATTTTAAGATAGACAATTAGATGAATAAGAGAGAGATACTTTTCTCGGTTCACTTTCATCCCTTTCCGTTCGCTTCCGTATCATGTCCCGCTTCTATCAATTCCCCTCTTCAAGTCCCCTCTGCAATTCCTCTGCCAAAAACTTGTGCTTTCCAATTCCCCTCCTCAAACCTCTCCCCTTTATTCTCTTCTCCGCTTCCTCTCCCTACCTCCACCCCAAGCTACCTGTACATAAATACCAACAACAAACCAAGACCACCCTATATATACCCCCGCTTCTCTATACAACCCCCCCCCCTCCCTACCCTATACATCTCCCATCCCCCTCTCCTATACATACCTCCTTCCTTTCCCCTCACCTATTTCCAAAATCCGACCTACATACATATACTCATACACCTATACACACACATACACACCCACATATCCAACTCTCTCTTAGTAATCCCTCTCAGAAATACTTCCCCCTTTCATCCGTTTCATACTCACTTATTCAACCCAATTCATTCATTTACCACCCTACTCAGTCCCCCTCCTCGTTCCATTCCCTTCCCCTTATCTCCTTCCCACCCCGCATCTCCTTCCTTTCCCACACCACCTCTCATCTTCCTCCCATAAAACCCTCCATCCCCTCAGTCACATGGAAACTGAGAAATTCATATGCTTCGGCATCTCCGTTATATAGTGTAACATATCATCATATAATAACATATGATTGCATATCCTACATAGCCTAGCCTAGCACAGTATAGCAATTATAGCATAGCATAGCATACTATAGTATAGTAAACTTCATCTTCACCTTCATAAGCAGAAGTAAATTGCATCCGTAATGACATTGAGATCATCAACAGAGAAATAAAAATACATAGAGAAGAGGTAATTATTGACTGGAAAAAAGCTCATAAAGCCTAGCTACGCGCTGAATCCTTGCTACACATTCATCCATTCCACGTCCATAAGAAACTTATTTAGCTACTGAAAATTGGGGTATCTGAACCACCACCGCCGCCGCCACCGAACACATTTCATTTCAACCTGGTAAATCTCATGTATGAAGTGTCATCGCTCCGTGAAACATTCCCAATAGCTCGCGTATCAACTTGTAAGAGAATCGTTAAAAGCCATGTTCAACAAAAATGTCCCAACTCCCACGCCGGTTATCATCACTTCCTCAATTGTTCAACTTCTCATTCGCAACCTCCTTGGTCTCTTTCTTCTTCTGCGACAAAAAGTTCCCCAACCAATGCAAAGCATCGCTCGAAACAATCAACCCCGTAGCCACAACCGCCTTCCCATATCCCACCAAGCCCTGATCCTGAGTCTTTTTGACCTCGCCATTGTATTTACTCAAGACGTAATCCTTTCCTTCGTTTCCAATTGTTATCGGATAAAAGACGAGCGATTTGCCGTCGTTGATGAGCTGATCGGTGGGCTTCTTGACGACAGGGAACTTGGATTCGAGGGTGGAGAGAGTAGAGTCGCCGAGCTCGTCGGCTTTGGCGACGTAGGGGGAGACGTACTGATAGGGTTTCTGGAGGTAGGGGATGATGGGTTTGCCGAACCTGGCGTAGCCGGTGGCGGTCAGGTCGAGGGATTTGGCGCCATAGGGGTTGGATTTGAAGGTGGAGATGGAGTCGCTGATGACGGGGTAGGAGGTGAGGTGCTGGGGTGAGGTCAGTGGGTTGTTATCGATGAGGGATTGAGGTGGGATACTTACGCTGAGGAATGCGGAGGAGGTTGCTTCACCGTTTACTTGAGCTGCCATTCCGTTGGAATTTTCAAGGGAGTGAGGCATGTAGATATGGAGAGCTGTAGACAGGGTAAAGGTCAATTATTATGTGCTGAAAATCTCGTCATAGTCGGCAACGGAGAAGTGGAGGTCAAGCAGCCATCACGATGATGGATCTGACGGTGCCTTGCATAAAACGGGAAGGGGATGGAGGTGAAGAGAATGATATGAGGACGGAATTAGACTTACTATTTGCTTGGTCTCGGGTGATCCTGTCTATATTTTATGAAAGATGGTTTTGGGTGTGGTGTAAAGGTGGTGAGAGAGATGGTCAGAAGGACAAGAAAGTAAGTTTTGGATGAGGGGAAGGGGAAGGGGAATGGAAGGGAAGAAGGTGGTGTCGAGGTAATAAGAGAGACAGTTTTCCGGGAACAGAAAGAACTACCTTGGTAGATCTAAGGTGTGTGATTGATAACGCGCTACCAGCTCTTGGGATTCGTAGTAGCTTTATAGAATAGTTATTTCGGGAAGGAGAGAAAGGAGAAGGTGAAAGGTGAAAGGTGAAAGGTGAAAGGTGAAAAGAGCGGAAGGCTTCTATGGGAGATGGGAGATGGGAGGAATTCGAATTTGCATGTGTTAGCAGTACCCACATTCCCTGTGTCAACGGCAATTTCTTTGTGGTGGACTGAATGCGTGCGATATGAATGGGCAATGGGCAATCGACCAATGGGTACGGAATTGGAGCGACAAATCACCGATGCAGCCACGCGCAAGAGAGGAGGCCGGCACGTCTGGCCATTGAAAAAGGGTCTTGAGAGCTAGCAGTAGTCATCGCATGCTGGTGACGAAGGTGGTCGAATGGCTCGAAGGGGCTACTTGGAGGTGTGGGAGCTTGGAGCTCTGATAACGTTATCCAGAGCTGTTGCCAAGAAGCATGTGAATGTGGATGCAAATGTGTTGGTGCCTGAGGCTACAATTCTCGGAAGGTATCAGACGGATGCGAATGGTATCGGAAGAATCAGACGAAGATGTACTTCAAAGTATATAAAAACGTGATAGTACCCTCGTCCTCCTCATTATGTGTTTCCATGATACATTCCGAGAAGAAAGTTTCTATGAGTGCCCGAACGGCCGCTGAAGAGCAAAGACAACAGATTTTCTCTCCTTTTACCTTGCCCCAAGGCAGCCACTCCATCATGGCCGTTAGAACCCAAAAGTTGGCAGCATGCGTCTAAGGTGTGGTAGCACAAAGAAAACCTTCCTTATTACCCAACCCAATACGCGTTCCCGCAAGCCCGCCTCGCTTTGTACGGAAGTACCATCATCTCGGAATTACTTTTCCACCGCTAGCATGACGAATGTCGCCGCTCATGCAGCGAGCAGCGAGCAGCGAGCAGCGAGAAGCTCAATGAAAGACGGACCAAGACTTATGATACGAGGTACTTGATATCCATAGCCAACATCAAGCAATGAAGTGAGTTGAGCACTCTCCTCGAAATAGACTTCCGCCCCTTAGGTAGATCCTTCGCCAGGGGTCAGATTTTAGCTTGGGGAGCTATCGGGACATCATCATTTGATTGCTTGGTTCATCACTCAACATAAATCGCGTGCATTTGTTGATAGAATGATGGGAACTGGGAGTGTCCGTCTCTTACTGAAAGCTATTATCTACCACTTCATTTATCATCCTATCTACAGATCTCGAGGTTCGCGCTTCACATGTCCAGATCCATGCTCAGCCCGCTGTCGGCCGACCCACATGCGACATGTTAAAAAAAGCGACGTTTCCATCAGCCACACCACCCCAACGATTATTGGCATGTGAAAACGGGTGCAACATCGGACGAGAGCTGAGCCGATGAAGTTCACGTTCAGGGGCGAAAAGACTCTTACTATCATTCGGGACGGAACATTATAGGCCGAAACTGCGGCCCGTCAAAAGAGAATTCATTCCGAGCTGCGTCCTAAGCATTTGCTTGAGATGAGACGAAAGAGTCACAATGTACATGATTTACACATCGATCCTCAGAGCTGCGACGGAAGCAAGAATCGGTGTACTACCGCCACACTGGCTGCAGTTCTTGGAGATACACAGCCATCTTTGCAGCGAGTATCAAGAAAGTAACATGACAAGAACGACACAAGATCAGTATACCTCTATACTCAGCCAGGATCCAAAAACTCTTACGCACCACCGGGCACCTTCATCGATGACATCATACACAAGCTGGTTTAAACCACTACCAACCTTTCACAAGATCCAGATCTCAGTATACCCCCTCTACTAACGAGTTACCACTCGCTGAGGTCACATCTCGTCAACGCTATACACTGACCCGATCAACCAAGCCTATCTTCACTATCTAGTATCCAATATCAGGAATTCATAACGTGTTCAAGACGAAATATTCTCGTCGATGTTGCTCATTTATCTCTCACTTATCCTCATCTCAACACTCGGTTGGCCTTTCCCGTGTTTCCCCCTCTACTTACGCTTGCAAATAGGGATAAAGGCGAGTGAGCGATAGGAGAGATACGAGGACATATATGGTTCACTTTACCATAACGACGCCGATGATATATAGATACTTATTATGGATTATCGGTTGAATTGACCCCTAATCCTCGGTTGTAGGATGTTGCTGTTTATGTCGAAGACTCTGAGAAGATCGTGATACTGGTGTGATCTGACCGATGGTCGCGACTAAGTAGCTGGTATCATCACCCTGCATGTTTCAGCGTCCTGCCAATTTGTTCTATATCCCATAGTGTGGTGATACTAGCTGTTACAGCTTCTCTGGGATATACAGTCCTGCTGAATGGCTTTATCGAATTGGAAACCACGTCGATATACCTAGGCCCAGCAATGGAAATGCTTGACCGGCGAAGCTATCCAAATCCTGGAGGGGTGAAGGATTCTGATGGAGATAGTCATAGCTGGACAGAATTGGGATAGTGATGCAAATGTTTATGCTCGAGCAGTAGCAGTAGCAGCCGCCTCGTTCACGGAGTCGTACACGAGCACTTTCATATAGCAGTCATGCATTGCTATACTCTTCTCAAAGCATTTTCCCCGGATTGAAGCCGAATATCCTCTTCAACATAGTCATTCCCTTGCTTATCATGGTTTCTAATGATCAGTCTTTCGATACTACGGATGGATACTAGGTAACCCCTTAATATACTGGCAGTACATACGGACCACGAATGGTGAAGCTGAGAGTAGGTCAGCTAGAGATCCTCACACTTACTTTCAAGGGATCATCTTACGGCAAGTTAAGCACAAGCCTGAGAGACCCTTGAGAAGATGAAAGATTGTTTGTACCAAGAGTAGTCTCCAAGATGACGGGTGAGGGAAGCAACAATATTCTCTATTTCGAGACAGTAAATCCCTCCCTGCTCAAGTAGCGTTCTCCCATTAGGCAAACGATCCAGATCTCCCTGTGTCTTGCTGGGTGGTGACTCAAGTGGAACTTCACATAGGTATATACAATTTCAACTTAATCCCTTAGCCGAATAGATATAGTTTCTACGATAAATTAAATATATACTTCTACAGCGAATAATTCAATTATAACTAGATATGATCGTAGGAAGCACCGTAGTGCCGGCGATTAACCGGGTACTAACCCCCTTAATAACACACGAAGCGAGCTCCGCCTTGTGGAGAATATAATTCTGATCAAAATACGCGGATTACATACGAATACGGTAACGCATTGATAGAGAATAATAATTCAATTTCTGGCTGGTAAGTATATTCCAACGAAGTACTTAAGGAACTGCGTCTCGCATCTTGTAGTTGTGAAAAGCAAGCCACTATTAAATTCGTCCAGTTTGCAGATCGATACCACCTTGTACGAATCACTTTCCATATTTCAGGTCTGCACTTTTCAACAACGCATTGTCATCATGGTTTCTGCTAGAAGCTTACTACTCCCTTCGCTCTGCGCGATGATAACCGCAGTTTCAGCAGAGTGCCGCTGCGGTTCCTCCGCATTCCTCACCTTCCCCCGCGTGAACCTTACCTCCGAGCAAGTGCACCCCTGCGCAGCATACAGTTCGTAGCTCCCTCACCCCCTCAAAACCCCGCATCAACACTGACCCCCACCCCCAGAACTAATCGACGCACGCGGCACCCAGGAGCCCCAAGGCGTCTCCCTAATGTTCCAAACATCCATCGCCCGCGCATTATCAAACACCACCAACGCCGTCAGCCAATCCGTTCTCTATCCGGCAGGCCCCGACCAAAACGTCACCTCGGGCGTGCAATACACTCTCGATCTCATCAAGTACGGTCTGCAGGACTGTCCGCAGCAGAAGTACTTCTTGTTCGGGTACTCGCAGGGGGCGACTGTGGTCCTAGAAGCTCTGGGTAAGATGGACACTGCGTCTGCAGGCGCGGTTGCGTCGGTGGTGCTGGTGGGGAATCCGTATCGTTTGCCGGGGAGGCGCTCGAATGTGGATTATGAAGGCCGGCAGGATAATCGTACTGCGGTGGGGATGTTCGCGACGCAGGCGTTGGGGGAGAATGGAACGGTTCCGAGATATGGCGATGATTTGGACAGGAGTGGGAAAGTGAAGGATATTTGCTTGCAGGTGAGTAGATGAGTGGCAACTTGGAGAAGTACTGGCTGATTTTTCTTGTGGCAGGATGATATTGTGTGCGCTTTTGACTCGGAGTGTCAGTGCCAGCTGTCGAGCGATCATCTCTCTTATGGCTTGATGGAACCTGTTCAAGATCTAATCTTTGAGCATGTCATTTCGATGATTAATAAATTTGAATAGTTTAGTGATTTATTCTCTCATCATGGCTGCCCTCATGGTGTAGCACGGAGGTGAGAGAATTGTCTCGGAAGATCTGTGTTTTTCCAAGTTCGCTTTCAATCATGTGGAAAAGCAAACTACTGATACACACAAACATTTCTTCGTTATAGTATGAGCATATCTATACATCTTGGCTTTAAAGGTCATCATACTGTTGCTCGAATCGTACTCTACCGCCGATGATGGTGGTGATATTGGAGATATTTACTGGGTCGTTCCCTTTGGCTTTGGTTGCTCTTTCGTTGATCCTCGGTTTATCTTAATACTTGTTGTATTCCAGGAACTATTCTCGATCGACGGTTCGATATGTTTCGTTGTCTAGATATATTTTGGACAGTCATCACCCTGTAATTCCTATATTGGAATGCCCCTCACTAGCCGACGCGAGCAGTTATGTACTTACCTAGTGAGGTTGACAGGAAAGCCCGTTTTGTAATTATTCTATCGGTACAGATCAACATATATAGAAATATACTTTGATATCTATGGGCAATCTGAGAACTTTCAGATACTCGAAATCTTATTTTGTTGAATTCTGATCAAATAAAATATGATATATCATATGACAGGGGAATAAGTCTTGGTGTGCTGTAACTGAAACGTCATTATGGGAAGCCATATACATCTCTATAATCATATCGTTTTGTACTTCACCGCCGGGTTCTTGCTACCTGCTACTTATATCTCCATTAGATTTGGAATTCCATTCCTTCACTTAAAAGGAATCTTCGCTTAACCATGTCACAGATGGAAGATATAACTATAACGCCGACCGGGGGAAACGAGACAACCTCGTCGTCAGCAATCAAGACTTCGACATCAGGAAAATGTTCTGAAGATAAGACCAGTCTGACTCTTGGTGGTCACACTATCTCCCTAAACGATGGCATAGTTTGGGGCCGAACCGGTGTCGGCAGATCCTGGCTTGGTTCTTTGATAGCTTCATCACCTGTTATTCTTGCACCAATCGCCTCCATTTCGACCTTCATCACACTGACCGCATTCGGCGGTTCATTCTCTTCCTTTGGCGCAGCCGTCAAGAAGGAAGGATTCTGGTCAATCTGCGCCACGTACGGCCCACAGCTTACTACCAAAGGAATACTCGCAGTTACTTCCTGGATTGGATTGCAGGCCTTGTTCTTCCGATACTTGCCCGGTGAATCACGGACCGGACAATACACACCAGCGGGCCATCTCCTCACATACCAGATGAACGGTCTTTACGCCTGGATCCTGACTCACATTCTATATTGCGTGCTCTGCTGGTTTGGGTTCTTGGACCCCGGATTCATTCCCCGCAACTGGAGCAGTTTGATTGCGGCAACTAATCTGGCGGGCTTACTGATATCGGCATTTGCATTCGTCAAGGCATATTTAAACCCTACTCATCCAAATGATCGCAAGTTTAGCGGTATGTTGTATACTGGTGGCTTGCAAAAGCTAATGTGACTTATCATTTCAATCATTCAGGCTCCTCCATCTACGATTTCTACATGGGAATTGAGCTGAACCCTCGGATTGGAGATAAGTTCGATTTGAAGCTCTTCAGCAATGGACGCCCCGGGATGATCGCCTGGACCCTTATGCAAGTCTAGACTTTCCAAGTGTCTCTGATCGTGCAGTGCTAATGTGGAAACGTTCCAGTGATATTTCCAATATGGCGTATCAGTATCAGCACCAGCAGTATATCGTACCATCACTGATCCTCGTCACTATTCTCCAAACCCTCTACGTGGTCGACTTCTTCGTCCACGAATCGTGGTATTTACGCACTATTGACATCGCTCATGATCACTACGGGTTTTATCTCGCATGGGGCTGTTTCTGCTTTCTACCCACCACATACACAATCCAGGGACAGTATCTCGGAATGTACCCACAATCACCTTCTAACACTTATCTAGCCGTCGTGTTCACTATCGGCTTAGCAGGATACGCTCTCTTCCGCTCCGTGAACAACCAAAAGGACAAAGTCCGCCGTTCTGACGGCCGCTGCCAGATATGGGGTAAGCCTGCAGAGTACATCGTGGCCGCATACAAGACTTCAGATGGGAAGGAACACAAGAGCTTGCTTCTCTGCAGCGGTTGGTGGGGATTCTCACGCCATGTGAATTACGTAGGCGATCTACTTCTCAGCTTCAGTTCCTGCGCTTTGGTTGGCAGCACAAAGGTCGTTGTGTGGGTCTATGCTATTTGGATGACGCTCCTACTCGTGCATCGTTGCTTGCGCGATGAGAAACGCTGTTCGATGAAATATGGCGCTGCGTGGACTGAGTATTGTAGGCGTGTGCCTTGGCGGTTCGTCCCTGGTATCTGGTAATATCCAGAAGAGATGAGTCAACACCATGAAGATGGTGGTACCTGTAACTGCAACACTGTATCGACAACGCACCCCGCATTTGCTGCTGGTTTAATTGTGGGATAGTGATAGTGATACAATCTTGAACGAGTTATTCAGTATAGTTTATACAGTACGCACCGATTGTGTCCCACAAATGATCGACCCGGGAGCACTTGCAGAGGGACACCAAGCACCAAGCCACTGACATATCTTTCCCCCTGTCAGGTACCGACGAGACTTCTTACTATTAGGCCTGCCACTGTCCAACCTACCTCCGTAAACAATCTTTTTGTATATTCTTTTTTAACGCACATTCCCAGTTAATTACATCATTTCAACAATATCAAGGACCAATATAAACAGTGCAGATTTGAAAGAGTTCTCATCTGTTGAGCTGCAATTATGTATGTTCGAATCATGTACTGCATCAGAGTTGTACATTTGGAGTACTACTGTTGGTTAACACCTGTATAAAGTTCATGCAGGTCCACTTTTACAGTAGTACCATCACATTGATATAGCTGCGAATATCAAGAACTTCTGCTTTGATACGACTCTGTGCTAGGCTGTCTCCACGAGAATGGCCTTCGGTAATGTCCATTGTGCATCCGCATCATGTATTGCACCCGAAAGTCTTCGGATAGCTGCTCCAATCTCGCACAAATCGCGGGATCTAGAATTACTACCAATGACGCCTCGCATGCAATGAGCCAGCCAAGAAGAAAAGAAATAACAACTTTGGATTGCGGTGTTCAACCAAGCTGCCTACAAATTGCTCGTCACGATGCGAGCAACATGAGTTTTTCTCATACTACAACACAGGATAATCTAGACATTAATTCCTACCCACCAGCAGCATCTCCCACGGTAATCACTCAATGCATCTGCCTCCATCCATGGACCGCCACACTCAAGCGGTTCACGAAATCGCCGCCTCAGTGCGCAGATTCCATGACTCCAAGCAGCCCTACCGCGTCTTCCACGGCTCCTCAAACAGCACGCGACCCCGCCACGGCCCCGGCGAAAACACCCTCAACATCAGCCAACTCACACACATCACCGTCGACGCCCCGCACCAGCGCGCCCTCGTCGAGCCCAACGTGCCCATGGACCGGCTGATCGAAGCCACCCTCGCCCACAACCTCATCCCGCTCGTCGTCATGGAATTCCCCGGCATCACCGCCGGCGGCGGCTTCTCGGGCACCTCGGGCGAAAGCAGTTCCTTCCGCCACGGCTTCTTCAACGACACGGTAAACTGGATCGAGCTCATCCTCGGCAACGGCGACATCGTGCGCGCCTCGCGGCACGAGCGCGCGGATCTCTTCCACGGCGCGGCCGGCGCTGCAGGAACCCTAGGCATCGTCACGCTGATGGAGTTGCGGCTTGTGCCGGCTAGGAAATGGGTCAAAACGACGTATCACAGAGTTCCAAGCACCGCGCACGCAGTATCCGAAATCCAAGCGCAGACCGCGAATCCAGAAAACGACTACGTCGACGGGATTATCTACTCCCCCACCCACAGCGTAATCATCACCGGCCAGCTAACCGACACCAAACCCGCCGCCTCCCCAGCACGCACCTTCAGCCACGCCGCCGACCCCTGGTTCTACCTGCACGTGCAAACCAGCACTTCCTCCCTCCGCACCCACAGCACAGTCACGGAATACATCCCCCTCCCCGAATACCTCTTCCGGTACGACCGCGCCGGGTTCTGGGTCGGCCGCCAGGGCTACACGTATTTCGGGATCATCCCGTTCACGCGCTTTTTCCGGTGGTTGCTAGACGATTACTCGCATACACGCACCCTGTACCATGCGTTGCATGCCAGCGGCATCGCAGCGCGGTTCGTGGTGCAGGATCTGGCGGTGCCGTACGCGGGGGCGGAGGAGTTTGTGGGCTGGGTGGAGAGGGAGTTGGGGGTGTGGCCGCTGTGGCTGTGTCCGTTGAGGGGGAGTCGATTGCCGAGTTTTCATCCGGTTACGCTGGGGGCTGAGGATGAGAATGAGAAAGAAGCTAGCACGGGCATGTCCCAGCCGATGCTGAATATAGGCGTATGGGGCTGGGGCCCTCGCTCGCACGAGGAGTTTGTAGCGAAGAATCGCGCGCTGGAAGCGCATCTCGCGGAGCTGGGTGGGCGGAAATGGTTGTATGCGCGGACGTACTACAGCAGTGAGGAGTTCTGGCGGGAGTACGCGCGCGAGCGGCCGTGGTATGAGGGGTTGCGGGAGAAGTACTTCGCGATGTGTTTGCCGAGCATATACGACAAGGTGAAGGACGAGCCGCGGGTGGAGTGGAAGACCCCGCGGCAGTGGGGCGAGGCGTGGTTGAAGACGTGGCCGATTGGGGGGATATACGGAATGGTGTTGGCGACGCTGTCGGGAGATATCGGGCTTCATCGACAGGCGAAATGGAGATACAAGGGGGAGTGAGTAGCTTGCTCGGGGTATATAGTAATTATAATGAATTCGGACTCTAACAGAAGAAATGACTCCGAGAACGTTATATACAAATTCATCTTAACATAATATTCATGAGATTAACAATACCCATTCATCATGCCCAATGCTGACAACCAACGCCTACAAGCATATACATGTATACATATCTGTATGTGTATATATATCTTAATGTTGCCTTGTACCGTTATGCCATACTTGATACTTGATAAGATGAAACGCCCGTTCCCGCCTGCAATTGCATTCCCGAAAAGAAAAAGCGATATAGGAAGTAGATTACTCCATGGGAGCAAAGAAACGACTAGCTTCGATAATATCCTTATCATCATTTGCGAAATCCCACCCAACAATCGTAGCAGTCTGACTGCAGCAGATAATCCTCCGCGCATCGAATTGTAGCTTGAAAACACGAGCGTGGGTAGGCTGGTTCGGCGAGTGTTGTGCGCCTGGTACAGCAGATGGCATTGGAACGACTTCTCTTGCGACTGTAGGAGTGGTTCGTGCAAAGTGGGGCGGTACTGACCGGCCTGCTGACTGAAATGCTGCAGCCACTGCCATGTTCATAAATCGCCTTGTATGATCTGGTAGGCGATCGATGGCGACTCGTAGGTGGTCATATTTGAGAAGGTTAGGATGCTCTATAAGTGTCTGACGTAGTCCACGTGCTCCGCCAGCTACTGCCATATCGATCTTGGCATGCCAGTAATCTCGACGATCGGGACCAAGATTAGGCATGTTAGGAGGTAGGGTAACGACTGGTGAAGACAGAGCTGCGGCAGTTGAGGCTAACATTGCTGGGTTAGTGTTTGGTTCCCGGGGAACATTGGCCATGGCTCTAATCGCAGCACGAGATGCTTCCTCTTGTCTGAAAGTATGCTGGGCTTTCCAATTGCCTTGCTTGTCTCTTCGCCATATAACAATAGTCTCGTCGTAAGATCCAGAGACAATGCGACTGTATTTTCCTCCACCACCCCCTGGCGGCAATTTCGCACCATACCCAGTGATATCTTCTGGTCTCTGTGACCCGGCGTTCTGCGGTCTGCCTCGCTGAACGAGCGCTTCCACCGAGATGGCGCCACTGTCCACGGCCTGGAAGTATTCTTGATCAATCTTCTCGGCCTTCTCTTTATCTTCTTCCTCGCTGCATGGCCTATCCCCGAAACCAGCTTGAACTGTTCTAACAAGGTTGGTGTGTCCTCTCAAGCTTGCTACTTCAAGGCCAGTTTCTTTATCGAAAACCTTTACTTCATTGTCACTGCTGCCACTGACTATCCGACGTCCATCATACTGTACGCATGCAATCCCTTTCGTATGGCCGAGCAAAGTACGCGTGCAAGTATTGTTCGGCCAGTTCCATACTTTCACAGTTCGGTCACCAGAAGCAGATACAATCTCGTCACCATGAATCTGTACGGCATTGACGGCAGCACCATGCCCTATCAGGGTTCTGATGTGCGAATAAGGTTCTTTTATGCGGAGTCCTGTTGATGGGTGAGGATCATATCCAAGATTGTTAAGATGGAATGAAGGGGCATCTTCCACGGGGTTTCCAGGCTCGCCCGGGCTCAGAGGCTTGCGGTTGAAGACCTTGATGGTTTTGTCCTTTGAGCAGGTGACCAAGACACGTTTGTCAAACTTAACATTCAAAACAGACTCCCTGTGAGCGGTGGTCAATCGTTGCACAACCTGACCTGTTGAAAATCTCCAAATAATGACTGTAGCATCACTGCTTCCCGAAACGATTATATCTTCCTCAGGATCCGGGTCAAATTGAAGACAGAGAACCGATCCAATATGTCTTGCCAAAGGGGGAAGTGCAAGCCGTCTAGTATCAAGGTTCCAGATTCGAAGTGTTTGGTCTCGGCTGCCACTGACTAAATAATTGCCCGAATGTTGGATAGTGTAAATGCACTCCGTGTGACCCTCCTCGGGGTAATGAGGATGGGGTAGTTGGAAGTTGGTGTATTTTCCAGTCTCCCAATTGGCCTCGAGACGCCGCCTCTGTGAATAGAGGTGGTGCCAGTTTAGCCGCTTCTGTCCACTACTTCGATCCTGAACTGTCAGTGTAGATTTGTTTGGTTGTGGTATTCGCCGCCTCCTACTTCTTTGAGTCTGTTGTGATGAATTCTCCGGTGGACTGACTGGGGATGGTTGAAATTTAACGCTCTCGGGTGAGTTTGGCGCATCTACCATGATTGCGTCTTCACCGGAATAGTCTTGCTGTATGTTCTGCTTGGACACTTCAACTTCATCGTCTGAGATTGAGAGAATACGTTGAGACGTGGCCCTCCGTTTGCTCGCGTGGTCGGCATCCCAGGGACTTGTGGACCTTTGTCTTTCCATCTCCATAGAACGCTGCGCAAGAAACTCCTCCCGGAGCGACTCCTCGAAATTTATCACCTCCGTACGATCCATCCGGAACCCATCGAGAATGTATAGATTCTCCCAAAGTTTGCGGTCGAGTGCTAGCATTTGCCAATGGCGGGATGCGCTGGCAGTTCGTATTAAGGAGACCGGGTCGAGGAAGCTGAGGATTCTTAAACAGATTTCTGACGGTAAGTGGAGGAAGAAGTCGATCTTGAGTCGAGGTCGGAGGCGCCGAACAATGTCCCATACTTCTGACGTTGGTAACGAGCTCATCATGCTCACGATATATTCTGGAGAGTAGTTAAATCAACAAACATCACTGAGGAATTAGGTCGCAGTTAAGTCTTACCAGTGCGATCATCGGATGACATATCTGCAAGCCATTGAGGAAGTCGATCGAACTTGAAATTGCTGACCGCAGTGAGAGGATGCTCACTATATCCTTCGTCGGGAGGGGACCGTCGTTGCGACGACTCCATGATGGGTGGGATTCAATTCTGCGTGGTGTTTACTTTGAGCCGTCTTATATAATGTTAGTAGAATTGTTGCCAACAGTGTGCAGAGACGAGTCGAGATAATACAGGTTTCTTGAATGAAAGCTGAAAGGAGTGTTTCTTGCTTTACACGTTGGCTTCAATAGTCTGTTATGACAAGGTGGGTGTGATGGCTAGTTGGCGTGACGAGGTAACGCTGAGATAAAGTTGTACAGCACAAGGCTGAGAAAATCCGGAATACTCGTAAACTTTGTTATATCGTGTCAAATACAACAAAACGCATCAAATTGCAAGTAATTGTACAGACAGGGTTACTATATGGAGTACGGAGTACGGAATTCTGGATTATTACTCGTCGTAGTAGTAGTAGCAGCAGGTCTATTCTTTGTTACCAGCTGACGGGCGTCATGTCAATTGCCCTGGCTTTCTGGAAAACGGAGAGAGAACTGTCCTGCAGCTGATGACGGTATTTACGCCTTCGACATTCGGCTGTCACATTCGCGAGACTCTCTACCTGACAATGCACTGCTGCAATGCTCCGCTCGACACCCACGTTCTCCGGCGACTCACGGTCTCGATGGAAGAAATACTGGGTAAGGTTGTTGTTTGTTGTTGTCGTTGTCTGTGTGGGGCACGAAGAATCTGGAGGCGAACGGCGAACGGCGGTATCGAGTATCGGAGTTGGTATCGCCGAAAGATGTACAGTACAGTACAGATCAATGCTGATGTGGGTTCTGGTTCGTTCTGGGTTCTAGGTTCTTGCTTCTTCCTTCTTGCGTTCGCCTCGGGTGCGATAATGGATAATGGACAATGGGAAGGAAGGATGCGAAGGATCATTTACCTCGTAGACAGATAGAATCTCGAGATACGTACGAAGTGTCGAAGACACACACACGCGACGGGCGGAATAGAAAAGGCAAGAGATGGGAGTATGACATAGTGTAAGGGGGGAGTATGCGATACATTGGTCCAGTCGGACTCTGCACTCGATTTATTCTGGTGATATCTTACACCTGAAGTACCTGGTACTTTGCGTTTACTGCACAGGCTTATGCTTATATTACAGCAGCTAATGGCTGACGGCTGATGGCTGATGGATGGTGATACACGATTCTCCCGTGATGTTGTTGCCTGTTGCCTGTCCATGTAAATAAGGGAACCCTCTGGTAGGCGTTGGAGGCGGAAGTGTCATCTGCCCCTATCCATCTACCTATCTTGTCCCCGTCCCCCGTCTCCGGTCATCTCATGATCGCAGCATCGTATTTGAGAAGAGTACGAAGTGTATGGGCTCACAGGCAGGTGGGTGGTAGGTGGGTAGTAGGTGGGTAGCAGGTGGGTAGCAGGTGGGTAGGTGCTGTAGGTACTGTAGGTACTGAAGGTACTGTAGGTAGACAAATAGGTGCGGAGGCATGTACGTAGGAGCAGCTGTTGGTTGTAGACTTGTTTGTAGTACTGTACGAAGTAGTTTGATGGGTACGTACTGAGCGAGAGTTTCTATTTTCGAGGGATCTGGTGGGATGCATGGTTTGGTCTGGTTACATAGGCAGATTCCGTCCACATGTGCTGTGCATTATCCATTCTCCATTCTCCATTATCTATTATCCATTACCCATCGTCCATTCATTCATTCATTTACTCGTTCACGCATGCGCATTGCACACACCTCAAAAGCGACCGGGTGGACGTACCTGCGTTCTTATTATATACTCCGTACGGAATACTTGGGAAACGAAACATCCCACCTTGAATATCCCACTTAGGGATAGATGTAAGTGAACCAAGTCAAAAGCAAGGAAAGGAACACCAAAAAGGTCCAGGAATCCCAAGCCCCCTCGTCCCCTTATTAGACCCCTATCGGCGGATAAGTCCCTGGCGGTATCTTGAATAATTGAATAAGAGAATAACGAATAGCGGAACAATCGAACAACTTAATCAGAAGCTCACCCGTTCATCAAATCAAGGGCCAGGAGAGGATCCCCACCTCTACCCAAGCACTCACCCAAGCACGCACCCAGGCACAATCCCCGACTTAGCGCATAACTTAAGTTGGGAGGGTGAAAGAAGGAGAGGGCAAAGGAAGAGCAAAGGAAGGGTAGAGGCGACAAATCCTGAGACAACTCTCAATCAAATACCATACAAACCCACCACACACCACCACCACACTGCAGCACACCACACTGCACCACACCACCACCACACTACACTACGGAGTACACTACATTTCCGCTGCACTGCACTACCACTCACTGCCACGCTCCCGTTCCAAAGGATCCAGAAGAACCCCTCCCATTCTCACACATACAACTACTCACTGCACACCACACACTACCAAATCCCTCCAGGACTTTGCACTCTGGACTCTGGACTCTCGGGGCTCTGGACTCTGCACTCTGCACTCTGCCGTACTCTTCTCCCATAAACTTGACCAACACGATAGCCTTACACGATACACGATACACGAAAAGTCCTGCAGTTTCAATTTGATTCAAAATAACACCCCCACGAAATCCCTGCTTTGGCAGAAAGAGAACAAGTCGAAGTCGAAGACGACGAAGACAGCCAGGCGACCAAGAAGAAGAAGAGCAATCACTGAGAAAACAAATACGTATCGATCCTACACCTCACACCTTACACCCTACCTACATCGACCCGCAATCAAATACAATAACAAATCCACTTCCCCACTCAACAACCCCCTAACCGACCACTGAAAGCTCGAGTTCCAACGAAGAAAACGTACGAAGGCACTGCGAAAAGAGGCGGAACGGATACTCCAGCATTACCACCAGTCTGCACTTGCTGCACGCACTCCAAGCATTGAGGCCTATTAATTCGGTTTCGACTTTCTAGCTTCCACAACTGCATTGCATTGTTCACAAACAGCATTAATCTTCCCGAAAGAGGAAAAGCCGGATATTTTATTCCATTTACTATTTCCGCTACTATTATCCCACAACCATTACTGATCATCTTCAACGTTCATGTCATCTGGCGGTGTTGCCATTCGTTTGGCCCAGGCTCAATCTCATGGACCTCTTTTAAGAACGAATACAGCACCTGTATTCCCAAACAAAAGCGCCGAGGGCAACGTCTCTGGTTTGAGTCACACAATGAGCCACACTACACGCTCGTCGCAGCTTTCGGGCTCGACAGCTTTTACGACTTCTTCTACGACATCATTAAACTCCCTCTCCAGCTCGGCGACACTGGTACCCGCACCTTTGGCGATGAGCGTGCAAAGTTCCCATGTGGTTGCGACGAACAACATCATTAATCAGCGGGCCGATGCTTCAAGATCACTTTATCAAATATGCGTGAATTTACGGCAGCGATTAGCACAAGTCCCTGGCTTTGACAGCCACCTTATCGATTCCGACGACGAAGATGAGGGAGATGATGATATGGATCCAGTGTCATCACTTTGGCGATGTCTGCGAAAAGGAACGCCTCTGATGACAATCTACAATACTCTACAACCGGAGGAACCGTTACCACCAATCGACGAAAGGATGCCCGAACCGAAGAGAGTCAAGGTTGCAGCGTTCAAATTCGTAGAGGCTTGTTTGAAGGATTTAAAGCTCCCAGCGGGGGAATGCTTTTCTCTGTCAGATCTATTTGGAGACGATACGACGGGTTTTGTGAAGGTACGTCCGATTCTGCTTAGATGCGCAGGGAGGTTTTGCGATCTGTCGTTTTATCTCCTTCATGCAAGGGATAATGAAGCCTGGGCATTTGGGAATACATAAACATTCCAGTGTTGAATGTAGTCAAGCAACCATTGCCTCATCTTCTATGGAAAACAAAGAAAATCGCTCTGAAACAAAGTCATCATGAGGGATCCAGCTTACAATTTCTCGCAGGTCACTCAAGTCATAAATCTAGTTCTCGATGTCGCCGAGCAACGTGGGTTCCTTACTACTCAGGCCCAAGATAAAACGTCTGCGGTTACCCCCGGATCTCAGATGAGCTACAGAGATCATGTCGTACGAGAATTGGTCGATACGGAGCGCAAATATGTGCAGGATCTAGAGAATTTGCACGAGCTGAAGAAGACGATAGAACAAAAGGGCGTTATACCTGGCGATGTGGTTCACGATATCTTCCTAAATATCAATGCGATCCTCGACTTCCAGCGAAGGTTTCTCATCAAGATCGAAACGACGAATTCCCAGCCTGACGAACAGCAAGAATGGGGCCTGCCCTTCAAGAATTATGAAGAAGCATTTGGAATCTATCAACCATTCATCGCCAATCAACGAAAAGCTGCAACAATTGCAAAGGAGAATTTCGACAAGCTGGTTCTGGCTGACCACCCTGTAGTTGTGGATTTCAACACTTTGGACGGGTTTCTTCTTAAGCCAATGCAGCGCCTAGTGAAATATCCCCTCTTATTGAAGGTATGTTAATACAACAATATGGCAATTCCCATGGCTAATTGAAAACAGGACTTGCGTGACAAAACGAATGCAGACGACACAACAAAGGAGGACCTTACCCTTGGTATCGAAGCTGCAAATCGGGTTCTTACACAAGCAAATGCCGCCGTTGACCGGGAGTTGAGGCAGGAAGCTCTGGAAGACCTTTGCAGCCGCGTTGACGATTGGAAAAACCACCGAGTAGATCACTTCGGAGATCTGTTACTGCACGGCCATTTCCCGGTTGTGACCGGCAAGAGTGATGTTCAAAAGGAGGTATGTTGCTCAAAAATGATAGCTCCTAAATGTCTCTGCTCCAAAGACTCTTGCTAACCGTTTGGACGTTGTTCCTAGCAGTATACGATATATCTTTTCGAGCGCATTCTTCTTTGCTGCAAAGAAATTAACCCCAATAAGTCAAAAGACAAATTGATGGGAAACCAGAAGGACAAGAAAAAGGACAAGAACAAGATCAAGGAAAAAGACAAGAACGCCAAATTACAATTGAAGGGCCGGATCTTCATGACAAACGTAACAGATGTTGTGTCCTCCGCGAAACAAGGTACGTATTTGCACCAAACTCTTGTAAGTGCCTTCCTAACATTCAATAGGATCATATACCGTGCAAATCTACTGGAAAGGCGATCCTGGAGTAGAAAACTTCATAATCCGCTTTCAGAATGAAGAGACCATGAAGAAATGGTATACCGGAGTAGATAAACAAAAGAAGGACCACGCCAGTAATGGTACGCAATCCAGCACTAGCCCTGATACTGCCTCAATAGAATTTGGTTGGATGCGGGACCAGATTACGTCTATTCCTAACCCTTATAAAGAACAAGAGGAGGACGAAGATGAAGAATACAATGGTCCAGATACCACCTATGGTTCGCCTCCTGGCTTCGGAATGCCTCCCAATCCTAGCATAGCACGTACGAGGTCTGGTACAACGGAAAGCAACATGTCGTTGGCTAGCATTGCTCGAGCTGCGCCAGCTCCTACTCGATTCCCGATGGGTGGTGCAGGCATGACGATGGCTCTTCCTCCACCGCTTAGTGTGAAGACCCAGATGCAAGGTCCAATGCCTTCGCCGACTCAGCAAAGACTTGGAGACTCATACTTCTCCCCTGTAGGCGAGTCGCCGGCCTCGTCAATACGGACAAGTACAGCTTCTTCCGCGATGTTCCCATTCTCCCAAACGTCGGCATTCCCACGACAGGCGACACCTCAAGGCTCGTGGGAGGAGCATAATCGTTATACGGCACCTGCAATGGGTCGCGCGCCATCACGGGATAGTCAAACTGCTGGCAATGCATACCAGATGAACGGTCGCACTCCACAAAGGCCATCGCTACCCGCAATGGCATCCCAGTCTCAAGCGGCTGCTGCGCAGCAACAGCGAAGTAGATCATACAGTACACCTGATATCAACGCTCAACCAGGAGCTCGGCGTCTTCCCAACGGAACCATCAGTACTCAGCAAGGGCAGGTCCCAGCTGTTCCTGGCATTCCAGCTCATCTGCACCCCGCTTATGATGCAGGAGTGCCCCGCTCTCAGAACAACTCGCCTAACGGTTATCCAGTGAGAGCGAACACGCAATCACCTGGGGCCCAACGAGACCGGCTAGCACAACAACCGTCGCCATATTCTGGTGTTTCACCGTACTCCAATGGATCGCTGTATCCTGATGGTCCACAAAACATGAGCCCACCACAAGCATATGTCCGCAGCAATACCTCTCAAATTCCCATAACTGCCCTTGACAGCCGAGCACTACCGCCCTCACTAACTAGTGGCAATGGTGCCATGTCGATGTCGTCAGAAAATGATATGGCATTGCCGACCCAGCTTAAGGTTAAGGTGAACTGTGATGGAAATTATGTGACACTTGTGGTAGCCTTCAATATCACCTATCAATCCCTCACTGATCGAATCGATGCAAAAGTGGGAAGGTTTTCAACGAATGCCATTGCTCGGGGTACGATGAGGCTACGCTATCGGGACGAGGATGGCGATTTTGTTACGATCGCGTCAGATGACGATATACAGATCGCTTTTCAAGAATGGAGCGAGGCACAAAAGCTATACAACAATGGACAGCTTGGAGAGATTGAATTGTTTTGTTTAAGCAGCGATACTTGAGGTTGAGCAATTTATGACTATGGAATGAAACATTTGAAGGCAGGCAGTTCTGATGGATATCGATTTACATCATTTATCTCGGGATATCACTTATAAACATTCATGGATGGGGTTTTACGATTGCAACGTCGGGATGATACGGGATGGCATAAGTAGGATGGGCATTTGAGTTGGGTTTTAATTGCTTTTTTGTACAGGTGTTCCCTGGCGTATATCTGCGAACGGCGCCTAAACTGCATGGAGAAAGATGAGAAAGGCATACATTTGCTGCCTTCGCACAGAAGCATACGGGAAGATGTCGTCGTTTTCATGCGGTTTCATGAAATGTGGAGTGGAAATACCTTGGGTGACGGGGAATGGAGCTGCGAGGATACCTTTTCTAGGCATGGTGCCCCTTTAGGAGGACATAGGAGGACATAGAATACCATATCGTTGATACCATCATAACAATTTCACTTCTTGATTTTCCCTTCTCTACATAACTTCTTGGTGTTACGGAGTTGATTTTCCTTGATCTCTTTGAGTCCCTTTGCGCCGTGAATGCTTCCTTCCTTCCTATCTTCCTTCCTCGCACCACAATACCTCGTCGTCGTAATGCTTGATATGTACAAATACATTATTCTACCTGTATACTATACCATCTCTCATGTCATTTATCTCTTGAGAATGGACCTACTAACAACCGCTTGGCTGTCCCCTCTTCTTCTACCCCGCACCGCACCAATCTCCAGCCGAATTGATACACAACACCGTTCTCTACCTCGTTGCGGCAAGCCCTTCCTTCTATTTCTTCTTCCGCGGTCCAACGATCTTCGGGTACATGCGCGATAAGTGGTAGTTGATGGTGTTTTTCTTTTGCGAGGCGGCTTTCTGTGATGGGGGGGGTGAAAAAGTTAGTGAATGCATGCGTGCTGGTTCTAGTATCTGCATCTGACGGGGGCAGTGGGAGGAATGGTGTAGAGAGAGGGGAGGAGGAACAATAGACATACCGGCGCATCCATACAAGCCCTCAACTGCGTCTCGAGCGTCTGACACCCTGCAACATTGTATCCGGACGAAGCCCAGCATGCTGTGGAAAGCAGATATATATATTAGCACAGCCGTTCCTTAATTGCTTGCTTGCATTGGAGAGGAGTTGGATATGCGGGGCAGAAGGGGCAGAGAAACATACTCAGCACCGAAGACATAATCGCTAAGCACGGATTCGAATCCGTCTGATTCGGGCGCCGCACGCGCAGTTTGGGCAACGGCGGCAGCCGCATGGGCTTTACGGCCGTGGAGCCTCCTTTGGGTGGCATTCTGAGGAGTAGTGTAGTGGGATTTGTGCGGAGGGTTGGTGGATTGCGCAACGGCGGGCAGGGCAGATCTGATATTGAGGGTAGGGTAGGCGGGATTGATTGGAGTCTTGAATAATTTATGGAGCTAGTATTTAAGCAGACTAGCGTGGATGTGTGGTGGTGTTCTCGGGGCTTTGTTTACATGAGAAATTAGTGGGCGAATCAGAATCTGGGGTGCGAAATATACACATAAAGCAAGCGATCAAGTGGGAGTGACATTGTTACAAGCTCGCATATTTACGGAATATAGCTTCGATAACTATTACTTCTACTGTGGTTTAGATTTTGTGGTGAAGACGTGTTTATTGATTGATACGTATCGAGTTAGGGGGAATTATACGATACGATACGGGTGCGTGCTACGCGGTTTATTGGAAATTGATATTGGTGTATGCGCGCGTGAGGTTTCGGGATAGGCAGATTTTATCGTATGGTTTTGGCGGGAAAGATGTCCGCAGTGAAGGAGCAGCAAGTGTTTGATGCTGTTAGGGAGGGGGAGAATTGGTAAGAGGAGCTTCTTTTTTCTCGCTCTATTTTTTGTGAGAGGAGGTTCTGACGGGAGAAAAAGGGATTTATATAAAGACGCATTCGCACCACAACCTACTCGCAAGCCTCTTAAAGCATGGGATCGAGCACCGGTTGCTGCACACGCACCGCGGTTGCAGGGGCAGAAGATATGGAAGAAGCGCGGGGGGCTGCGGGCGCGTGGGGAGGGGGAGGAAGGGCAGGGTTATAATGATGCGGTTGTGGAATTGGAAAAGGAAGGAGTGGGCGCGAGGAAGAAGGCGAGGGTTGTGGGTGCGGCGGCGAAGGAAAATATCTCTGCGGCAAGATGGCAGGACGTTAAAAGCAAAGATGAAGAAGATGACGCGATGATGGGTGCTAGTATGATGCGGATGAGTCCGAGGAAAATGCAGCTGGGAAGTCCGGATAAATTGAAGGTGGTGCCGAGGAAGAGGACGAATGCGAATTTGGTGATTACGCCGAGGAAACCGTTGAGGCAGATGATGTTGAATGGGCAGGGGCAGAATACCGGGGTGAGTGTGGAGGGGGGGTCTCCGAAGGGGAAGGGGGTGGGAGCGAGTCCGGGGAGGAGGAGGAAGTCGTTGAGGAAGGGTGTGAGTGGGGAGGGGGAGGGGGTGAAGGAGGAGGTGGGGAAGAGGAGAACTTCTGTGGCGGTGCCTGAAAAGGTTGTGGGGTCTCCAAAGAAGGGGGAGTTGGAAGGAACTGTGAAGAGACAGAGTCTGAGAAGGTCGACACGTGGAAGAGGTTCCGGGCAAGGCGTCGCCCAGCCAATCCAAGAGGAGACAGTCATCAAGCAAGTTGCTGAAGAACAGCCAGTCGCCCTTCCAGATGAGCAACAGGTGTCACAAGATTCCCAGCCAAAAGAGCCAACGCCTGAGCCATCTCTTACCGGAGCTTCTGATCATGAGAAAGTTGCGTCGTCACTACCTTTTACTGCACCGGAGGTCACCCAAAGTGAAGCGGGTGCTGCAGAATCCGTACAGCCACAACACGATGTTTCAACAGTACAGCGGAGTCAGTCTACTGCGAAGGAGGTTGCTATTGAAGACGAGTTCGCTTTGAAGCCCATCACATCTGCCAAGCAAAAAAGAAGCAGCCTTAGAAAAAGTACACGCCAAAGCGACCGGCTGCGTGGTAGTTCTGGGTCTATTGATAGACTGAGTGAGCTTCAGCCATCGGAGTCGGTTGAGGACAACGCATCTACCATTTCTACAGTTGAGGCGAAACTAGAATCAGCTCAAGAAGTTGCAGCCCCGGCAGCAACTATCGACAAGGAGTTGGACAATACTCTTACTTTCACTATCGATTTCGACCTTGGTCAAGAAATGACCAATGAATCTCCTCTCGCAGATGTTGCTGCTGGTGCCGACATGGCTACGCCTGTTCAAGAAGTGAACCACATTATGCAAGAGCCTCTTGCTCACCCAATTTCACCCACCAAGCTTTCTGATGAGGAGAAGTCATATGGATACGCTGGAAGCCATGTCAACGATGGAGAGATGCCTGAAAGCCCTTTTGCACACGTATCTGATGCAGAGGATTCCGACGAAGACATAGACGATGAAATGTCCGAGCTCTCAGAAATCTTGCTTGAACCTACCATCAATGTTGATTCCCTCGGATTGGCGGGTTTGAAGTCTCACTCAGAACTTGAGATGGAAGATGATCAAGAGTCCGATGAAGCTGACGCAATGGAGGATTGCGAATCACTGGAGCCTGTCACGGTTGCTGATCTGAACGTCAGCGCTCTCTTATCAAACTCTGCAACCACCGAAGAGGCGAATGAAACATCGGCACAATTAACCACACACAGCGAACTGCCCAAGATCACATCGTCGGCTACGGGGTCAAGCTCATACATGACCGACGATACAAATCTTCTCCGAGAATTTCTCACGAGAGTCAAAGCAGACAAAGCGGCTAAAGCAGCAGCTCCTCCAAAGCGACGATCTCTACCACATTCACCACTTCGTATTCCTCTCGGAGATAACATCGACATCGAACCTTCATCCCCCATCCAAGAACCCGAACACGAACTTGCGTCCACAAAAGACGAATTCAACCTCAGCACCCCAGTCCCATCCTCCTCTTCACCAACCCGCAAACGCAAAACCAAGCCCACTCCTCTTCCCTCCTCTCTAACCACACTCGAACCCCAGTCCTCCACCCGCCGCAGCGGCCGCACTCGCCTTCCCGTCTCCAAAGTGCCCCTCCCTGCCCCCTCATTCATCCCCGTGCGACGTCTCGGCGGCCAGGACGGAGACACCCAGGTCGCGCTGAAGCGTAGCGCGGATAAGGAGCTGGCGGCGTTGACGAGGGTTAATACGCGGAAGAATAAGGCGGGCGCGGTGAGCGCCGCGGAGGTGCTGGCGCGGAAGATGGAGGAGAGAGAGGATCCAGTTCTGAGGCAGAGGTATCTGAGGGAGGTTTTCGAGGAGAGGATTCGACGGGAGAGGAAGCTGAAGGAAGGGGGCGAGGAAGGGGCGAAGGGGAGGAAATCGGTTATGTGGAAGGAGGAGATTGCGGAGTATAAGGTGATGGAGACGAGGAAAGTGAAGACGATGGAGAGTAGGAAGGTGGATGGGGATGCGGAGGGGGAGGGAGAGAAGGCGGGGAAGAAGGTGAAGAAGGGGGAGGGGAAGGAGGTTAAGGATAAGGAAAAGAAGAATAGAGTTAAGGTGGATGTGGGCGTACGCACGAGTAAGATCGCGCTGAGTGTCCCTGCTAATGGGACGCCGGTGGCTAAGAAGAAGAGGGCCGCTAGAACATGAGCGTTGTGGATGGAAAGGTCGGCGACGGTAGGAGTGTTTGGGTATTCTGGTTTCTTGTCTATGAGAGTGGTTTCTTCTCTTCGACGTGTGGGACGTTGGGGGTAATTTGCTGTTGTTGGAATGGACATTGGGCGCTAAGCGTCTGTCTGTCGTTTGGCATGGTATTACGTGGATGGGATTGGATTGGGTTGATTTTTAAATTTCACGTTCTTTTATTCTCCCATTCTATTTCATATTTCCTATCTCCGCAGCGGAGTGCGTTGGGATTGCGAGGGGGCCATATATAGCATAGCGTAGCATAGCATAGCATGAGCTTGTTTGGAATAGTCATTAGGAGTTTATCTATTGTATATGTTTTGTAGAGTTTCTGGGTATTGATAGGTAACTAGCATTTGAGTGAGCGACTTGGTTGAATTGGAATGGAACAGAACATTTATCTCGAAGAGGATTGGTAACTATGTAATTTGTGATCTCTGGTGCGTAATACTACGCTCTGTATTTATATGTTTACGGCTGTTAGAAGACTAGGTTTCAAAGCTGACCGAAATATGCAGATATATTTTTTGATGCTTGGAATCACTGCTGGACGGGTGATGTGAGATTGAACTGATTGTTTGTTTTACATACAGGCGGCGCCTGATTGTTTACGCTGCCATAGATTCGTTCTCCTTGTTGATCGTCGAAAAAACAATTATGTCATATGGTATCTCCACCATCATTAACTAATCCCATCTATCAATACAATACAGCCATCTACTTAACATTATGCCACGCCATCCCCAACAGGACATCTCTCGCATCCGCATTCTCCCAATCAATCCCCACCTCAACCTTCTGACTCCCCTTATTCTGCAACGCCACCAGCCTATCCCCCTTAAAGTAGACCAGCGTCCCCAACTTTCCGTTCCCAGCCGCCGTAATCCTATACAACGGCCCCGCACTATGCAAGACTTTCTTCTCCGGCAAGAACTGCAAGTCGTTCTCAATACACCAATCTTCGACTTTGTTGCGGAACGAGACTTCTTCGACGGGTGCCGGTTTCGCGGCTGGAGTAGCTGGCGCAGGTGGTGGAGATGCTTTGACGCGACGGGGCGTGCTCGCGGGAGCGGGGAGGTGGGTGGAAGCTTTGGAGCCGAGATCAAGCGCTTGGTTGATCATCTGATGGCCCTTTTCGAATTCATCTTGGATGGATTTCAGCGCTTTGATTTCGGCGGGGAAGACATCGTCGCGCCACCATTCGAACCACTGGCCGATTTCCTGGTTCGGACCGACGACGGTCAGCCATTGATGCAGCACGTTGTGCCACATGGGAAAGATGGTTTCGACGAGCACTTGGCCGACGACGCGCGGTTTAAGGATGTCTTGCCAGGCGAATGTGCCTTGGAGACTGGACATGTAGGGCGCTTGGTCGTTGGGGTCGACCATGAAGTTTTTCTCGTTTTTGAGGAATTTGGCCATGCTGGGTAGCACGTGGTTCATGATTAGAGGCGTCCAGGTATCGTTGTCTGAGCTGGGACGAAGTACTTCGCGCCATTGTTGGAGACCCGGCACAACGCCTCTATGGAAGTCCCAAGAGTCAATAAGATGGCGGAACTTCCTCTTGACATCACTGACAAGTCCCGTAGAGCTCTTAGGATCGGCATGATGCGCGGAAAGATATTGTAGCCAGGGAAAGAGCCAAAGATGCGGTAATTCGTGATTTCGTCTTTTCTTGGGATTCCAGGCTGACACTGCTTCGTTCAGCTTACCAACTATTGCCTGGTCGAGAATCTGTGAACGCACGAATTTCGGCAAGAGACCTTCCCAGGCATCCAGGAATGCCAGGACAGGAGCTGGGTTATGCACATCCCAGCCCTGATTAATAGCAGACACAAGTTTAGGAAATATAATCTTGTATATCATGCTCTCATATGGTGTGGTAGATTTGACTCTGTTCTTATATGAATTGTTCATGAGGGAGTCTTGAGTAGCCACGGCCTTTTCATTGCTGGCTGCCCCTAGAAGATGTCGAATCTTGTAAAGATCCGGCACCATCCCATTCAATTTGGGATCTTCCAAAGGTTGCCAGCCTTCTGTTGCTTGACGAAGGAAAGGATGAACAGCCGCAACAGCAATATTCGATAGTTCTTCATTAGAGCCAGATATTTCAAGTCCGTCCACAGCTGCGAGCGCTTCGATCACTGGGTCCCACTGTCCATCCTGTACGGCCTTAGTGATACCTTGAACACTGTCTGCGAAAGATTTCAATTGATCATACTGCTGCTGCTCTTCTTCCAACTCTTGGCGTTGTTGTATGAGTTCCATTTCCGTGTATGCTTTCCGCTCCTCGAGGTTTTTCCATTCCTCCACAAAAGCCGAAAGATCGTTCTGAGCTCGTCGAGCCAATTTCTTGTTCTCAATCTGCTCTACACTTTCCGGCAAGACACCAGCCGTAGGGGTCAGTAGTCCAGAAGTAGATGTTAGGAGCTTTTGGCCCGGTCCGGTCATATCCAGAATAGGGGCAAAAGCTTCGGGTATATCCAGACCTGGGGCAGCTCGTTGAATTTCTTCCACCGTTCGGTATTTGGGTTTTGGTGCTCGTTTAGGCGTGCTCATCCCACTCATACCACTATCAGTGCCACTTGTTTTGAGCTTCCTCCTTCGCTTCTTTCTCTCTTCATCCGAGTCTTCTATCTTCTCTCCCCTCAACCTAGCCTGTCGTTTCTCCTCTTCCTTTTCTTGTTTCGACTTCTCTGCCACAGCTCCAAGACCCACGCCCTGCGGCCGCAAAGTAACTTCGATGACTCCACTCCGACCCTGTCCTTCCTTTCCTAGACCCTGCCCCTCTTTGTAACCCATCTTCGCCATCATCCTTGCGGCAAAGGACATTCCATTGACAGGAGTCGCGCCGCCGCCGCCCTTGTTTCCACCTCGGCCATTTGAAGGAGTTGAAAAGGCGCTCGGTCGCACAACCCTTGGCGTCGACTCCTGTGCATCATCGTCGTTGAGTAGGATTGGATTATTCGCCGAAGATGGCACGAAGCCCCGTCCTAAAGGTGTACCCGCATTGGATCCTAAACCCGTATTTCTCGACTTCGTGGGAGCAGGACTTTGAAAGCCCAGACCCTTTCCCGTTCCACTAAACCCTAAACCTCGTGGCGCATTCGCTTCTTCTTCATCTTCCATGATCTCGTCTTCGTCTTCGTTTTCAGCACCATGGTCAGCCTCATTGTCCTCGTCGTCATCATCTTCATCTTCATCCATAGTTCCCTGTTTCTCCCCACCCGACACAAAACTCATTCCTTTGCCCCTTAAACTTTTCTTCTTCCATCGTCTTCCAGGCCCGTCATCTTCACTATCGCTACCGAAAACTCCCAAGGCAGCACTTTCCTTCGCGTCGCGACCGGTGCGCCTTCGTTTCCTCGGATTATAATCTTCGAAATCTTCTCGAGGATCGGTAGATGGATGTAGAAAATCTTCTTCGTCACCCGAAGATTCATCGGATGAGTCGCGCGCAAAAGGATTCATAGACATCGTAGGTGTGACTTGTGTGTTTTGGAATGACCGCGGATGTGGTTCTCTTAAACCTCGATTGACGATTAGGAAAGATTATTCTGATAGCGATTTAAGGTTTGTGATCCCTGCCTTGGAGCTCAGACTTGTGGCATTGTGGCTGAAGTAAAGTGTATCGTTTAGTCATCACGTTCACTTCGACTCCGTTGACATAGCTTCAATAAGAGATTGTCTAGGCGTGCTTGACAAGCTCCGGCAAATCTTATGTTGACGTCTTCTTACAACACAATTCTCCGTGTAAATTTTGGTTCGGCTGCAATTGATAGGTAAATGGCAAGCGCATACTCCCGTAAACTAACTTAGCACAATCACAACACATCACAAGCCATCTGCTGGGTCTACGGACGTGGAAATGTAAGAACGACAATGTGGCTCTAAAAGTCTTGAGGCCGCTTCATCTCTAACAGAAAGAAGTTTGTTATTGAGCCGAGCTAAAGAGAGTTGGTGTAAATAGGAAGTTCATGCCGAGCATCGTTAAGCGAATGTGGTTGAGGGGGGACGGCTTTTGTAAAGAAAGTCATTCCTATTAGTGTTATACATTCCAGTTCTCAACTATATATATCAATGTCCTTAGTACACGAGGCCGCTGCTAAGCTAAGGAATCAAAATACGTTTGAATGCGGTAGACATAAGTTTTAGCTTCTAACGGACTTGCTGTTTTGACACAGCACTGGCCCTCCACAAGGCATCATGTTAGTAATCTTCGAGTGCCCAGATTGTATCACTACTGTAGAGTTGATATTCAGAAAGCAATGTCGAAGGGAGATGATAAACTCAAATATGTAAAGCCTCATCCATCCTATTATGTCGAATCGTCAATGAAGGAGCTGACGTAGCCCTTCCTATACATATTCTAAGCATAACGTTCGTTAAATATTCTTCCTTTCATAGCCAAATTCAAGCCAGGGGTCCGCTCTCTTAGCGGGAGCGATCACATCACACTCCCTTGGTCTTTAATCCGGTCCCACGTCTGGGTTCTTCCCATTGCTATATCCGCCATTCGATGGTCATGATGCAAAGACCCGAACAACCTTATCTACACAGCCTGTTGCAATCACACATCTGATGGCTTGTTTCGGATCATCTTTTTTCGCCGTTCCATTCTTGGTTGGAGTCGCCGTGCCACTATCGCCGCCGTTAAGAAGAGGAACATCCTTTATTATGTTTGGAGCCCATCTCATACAACTGACGAAGTGCCCATGCGCATCCTTTAGTTCCTTCACACACTTTCCTTCTTGAGCGAGATCCCAACACCTCAGAGTTCTGTCATCTGCTACGCTCAGTAGGTACTTGCCGCCAGGATGGAAAACGAGTGCTCTTATCCAATTGTCATGGCCAATCAAGGTTTTGATCAAAGTTCCTCGAGCATCCCAAATTTTAATACTCTTGTCTCGAGCTCCAGTAGCAACATATTCGGCAGAGCTACTGGCAGGGGGTGCCTTCTTCAAGCCAGCTAGAGCGGCAAGATAGAGGTAACTGGCGGGGGGGGCGAAGACGCAACATTCTATTGTGTTTTCATGACCAAGTAATGTTGCTTTGGGATCTCCGGAAGAAGCGTCCCATATTCTCGCGGTTTGATCGACTCCGGCGGACAAGAGCCATCGACCATCAAAAGAGGGCGCAACATCACGTACCCAGTCTGCATGCCCACGTATCGTTTTGACGCAATATCCCGTGGAAACATCCCATATTCGCAGAGACTTGTCTCGACTCGCCGAGACCAAAAGATTTCCAGAGGAAGGGGATCCAGCGGCGCCACTAGGTATAAATCGTACTGCAGAAACGGAATGATCGTGTCCTGGAAGCGTTCGTATGTTTTTGTACTGGTCGTTTGGATCCCACAACTTGATAGTAAGATCACTTGAACATGACGCTAACAGAGTCCCTCCTCTGGGACCACCAAAATCTACATCCAAGACCGCTCTTGTGTGTCCCTTAACTGTTTGTTCTAGCTCCCCCAGCTCCCAGTCCCAAATCTTTATAGTACAATCTTCTGAACCAGAGGCAAGTGATGAAAAGACCGGGTGAAAGGCAACACATGTTATTGCTTCCCTGTGTGATTGAAGATTATGCCTTGCAGGAGATTTGGGTAGCCAACTGGTGGGATCTTGATTTTTGTTTGATAGAGACGTAGGTGTTGCATTATCGATTTCATTTTGAAGAGCAGCATTCCTAGATTCGAGATCCATTATCTGTTTCCAGACAATCAGTATATCGAACTTGATCATCTTCGCAAGGAAGTTTCAGACCTTCTTCTGCAGCCGCACCACGCTCGTCCATTTCTTCTCAAGAAGGCCTTCATATTTTTTGCTTGTAGCAGCATCGAAACTCTCGCCGATGTCTAGTTCTTCTCGTAACGCCGCGGCACTATGTAAAAGATTCGTTGACGTGAGATATGCTATAATGGACTTGTGTCTACATTGATATCAGCCAGAGGAATCGCAATGAGAGCAAGAGATGCCAGTAGGACCTACAGCTCCTCGGCCTGCCGCGACGTCAGGATCTGGCTCATGGCGAATGTTGTGTGCAATGCATGAACTGAATACAATGATCCTATCAATTGCTTCTAAGGCGATGCGCCTTTGTCGCGAGGTCGTGAAATTGTTGCTGTCGCCGATCTGGAGTTTAGAGTCTTGATAGATATTCCTTGTTGTGAATTGTGTCTGTTGATCTGCACGTTTGCACGTCTGTACGCCTGCACATCTGCTGCACACGCCCTCTCACACCCTATGCTTTATTTATGCTTGAACCGCGGGGTGTCCACCACTCTTTTTTCTTTTCGATGGATAGGTATGGCGGAGAACTGAAGGCTTTCTGGTGGCAGAAGTGTAGTTGTGTACTTCTTAAAGTCGAGTAATCGATGTATAGTTACAATACGAGTGTGCGGAGGAGTACCGATAACGTGTGAAGATTTAATATTGTCTATTTTCTCTTTTCATCGGAAATTCGAGGTTTTGGATATAATTTTCCCATGTTGACAGTCGAAACAGTCAAACTGCGGCGCGCTGTGTAACTGGCCAAAGTTTCCCCCTGACTTGTGAGGGTGCGCTGGTGCACGCGCCAGATTGCAGGGATCATTTTTGAATGTTCGTCGTTACGGCGACGGTTCGGCTCATCTTGATATTTCGCGATCAACAACAACTTGCACAGCACATCAGACCTCTTGTTGCTTGAACGACGATCACCGCACAAATTCGTCGTGCAGAGACTTTGCCTGTTTATTTACCCTATACGCAACGTTTTTGAGAATTCGGGATTTCTCAGAGGCAATTCAGTAGTACTACAATCTCACTTCGCACGGAAGAAACTCCTTATATCATTTACCCCACGACAGTAAAGTCTTTCAATTTTGCGCCAAATTCAAAACTGGTAGGTAGGCCCGTTCTTCTTGCCTTTTCCTATGCGCAACTGGAACAGAATCCCATGATTTGCAAGCCTCTTAACAAGATGCTTCTTCATACATGCTTGAGCGAGCTGGAAGAGGAGTTGATCCATTGTCCATGTCTTTACTGAAGCTAACAAATCGTGTAGCTATTGGGAGACTTAAAAATACTCTTACCAAAACTGCAGTAGGCACCATGGCGGAACAAGAAGAAGACTTCAGTTCGTTACCTCTGCCGGATAGATTTGTTCACAAGGTACAGTCGATACCCCCGAGAATACCTTCTGCGTTGCGCCGCAGCGAGCAGCCGCTCGTATCAATAGACTAACATGCGCGCCTGGTCATAGATATGGAAAGTACGAAAAGCCGCATACGAAGATGCTGCCAAACAATTCGAAGTCACACCAGATGAGCACGATCCTGCCTTTCGACCGTTTTTACAGGATCCGAGTTTATGGAAGGGGGCCGTAGCAGATTCAAACGTAGCAGCGCAACAAGATGGCATTGCTGCGTTGTGTGCATTTCTCAAATTTGGAGGCCGGGAGCACTGTACTAGGACACGATCTCATACGTTGGCATCACTGGTCGAGAAAGGACTCAGCTCCACAAGAGCTGCCACCAAGGCTTCTGCCCTCGAGGCTATTTTACTTTACGTTGAGTTGGATGTTCCGGGTCCTGTTATTGAGGAACTTCTGCCAGCATTATCACATAAACAACCAAAAATTGTTGCCGCGACAGTAGCTGCATTAACTGCTATCTTCCATAACTATGGTTGTAAGACAGCAGATCCTAAACCAGTTCTTAAGATACTTCCAAAACCGTTCGGACATGCGGATAAGAATGTGCGTGCGGAGGCTACGAATTTGGCTGTCGAGTTTTATCGATGGCTACGTGAGGCGATGAAGCCCATGTTCTGGGGAGATCTCAAGCCCACCCAACAGACGGACATGGAAGCACAGTTCGAGAAAATCAAGGGAGAACCTGCGCCAAAACAAGAACGATTTCTTCGATCGCAACAAGCAGCTATGTCCAGAGCACCACCGCCAGGTGAAGGAGGGGCCGAAGAAGAAGACGAATTAGAGGCCGAAGCGGTTGAGATCGACGCATTTGACTTAGCGGAGCCACAAGACGTACTATCCAAAGTACCCGCCAATTTCCATGAACAACTGGCTTCATCGAAATGGAAAGAGCGTAAAGAGGCACTAGAAGCCCTGTTCACATGTCTCAATGTTCCCAGGATTAAAGACGGCGATTTCAACGAGATAGTTCGCGGACTAGCAAAGTGTATGAAGGATGCAAATATTGCAGTCGTAACACAGGCGGCGCAATGTATCGAGGTTTTAGCCAAAGGGTTGCGAAAGGCTTTTACCAAGCATCGATCTGTCATTCAGGGTCCTATAATGGAAAGGCTAAAGGAGAAAAAGGCGTCTGTTTCGGATGCGCTAGGTGCCGCCCTCGATCAGGTTTTCGCCGCCACGAGCTTAACTGAATGTTTGGAGGAAACCCTAGAATGTTTGAAGCACAAAAATCCTCAGGTCAAAGAAGGAACGGTCAAATTCCTGATTAGAGCACTTAAGACAACACGCGAAGCTCCTAGCAAAGCCGAGGTTGGTCAGATTTCCGAGGCCGCAAAGAAACTACTTGCCGAATCTAGTGAGGTCTTGCGATCAGGCGGTGCAGAAGTGTTAGGTACAGTAATGAAGATTATGGGCGAGCGTGCCATGGGCCCCCACCTCGAAGGTCTTGATGATATTCGCAAAACCAAAATCAAGGAATACTTTGATACTGCAGAGGTCAAAGCAAAAGATAAGCCAAAGCCACCGCCAGCAGCCCCTAAAGCAGCAGCTCCTGCTGCTGCACCGAAGAAAACTATGGTTAAAAAGCCAGCCGCAAAGAAACCCCCACCAGCACCAAGCCCATATGCGCAAGAAGCACCGTTAGCTCCGCAGCCCACTGCAAGAAGCGCCCCTGGCTCGAAACTCAGCAAGCCATCCGGGCCTGGAGTGGGACTGAAGCCTCCTGGTAAAAGAACAATTGCCACGTCAGGATCAGCCCCCCCTCCTGCGGTAACCTCGCCGAAGCGTGCCGTTGCACCCGCGTCCCCGGTTGAGGAAGAAGCACCTCCTGCACCTCGTATGGGTCTGGCTGGTCGTGGACTTGCTGGCCGATCTTTAGCCAAAGCGCCAGCCGCTGCTGCAGCTCCTCCAATGTCTTCAATGTCACCCCCACCCAACGCTGGTCTTACTGCTTTGGAGCGAGCCGAGCTAGAAGAATTACGAGCAGACAAAGAACGCTTACAACAGCAGGCTGACGAACTCCGCCATGAACGCTCACGGCTCAATTCAGAAGTACAGGAATTGAAGAATCAAAATGCACAGCTGATCGAGGACCACACCAGGGATGTGCTATCCATCAAAGCCAAGGAGACCCAGCTCGTACGCGCCAGATCAGATGGTGAAGCAGCAGAAGCCATGTGCGCACAGTTGCGACGGGAAATGGAAAGACTGAAGCGGGCACTAACAACTGCCGAACGAGTCAACAGCCAATCCTTGGACAGTCCCGGACGCGATGGTGCAAATGACGAAGCTGGTATCTATCGCGACTCGACATACGGTGCAACATCAGATAACAGTCGACCAGCTTACAGCAGCCGTTCCCGCATGTCCTTCGCATCAACCATGAGCGAGGAGAAGGAAAACGGCGGCGATCCTCATGTAGCTGCGTACGGTCGTAAGATGCTAAGTCCGGATTTGGATGTGCCGCGTAACGGCCGATCAAGTGCTGCAAGTGGTAGCGGGAGGGGTAGTCCGGCGCCGCATGCTTACTCGAGTAGTGATCGGATGGCGAGGGATGGCAGTGCCGCGACGAATGGTAGTGGAGTGGAGAGTTGGAAGAGAGCTGCTGAGGTCACGAGTGCGTTGAAGGCCAAAATCGAACAGATGAAGGTAGGGTCTCTCCTTTTTCGCCTATGCGACTTGAGATGTATTTGTCATTTTACTAATTGGGCTTTCTATCAATAGGCACGGCAGGGACTTACTAGGCCTTGAGTTACTGATTGGTCAGGGGGTGGTTATATAGTTAATGGATGATGAAGATTACTGTTGTGCTACTTCTCGGTATTATGATAGATGGTATGGCATGGTATGGTTTGGGAAACGGCAAGGTCAAGGGAATGGAAGGGAAAGGTCGGAGTCATTGGCAATTGATTGATCAAGGGGTGTTGTGGTTGGTCATGCATGGCCTTTGGTCTCTATACGTCTTTTGAGTTTTGCTTCGGGGCGGTATGAGGTGGCATCCTCCAAGATCAACTTTTTCTTATGCTGCATTGCAGTGGGTTGTTGATGTAGCGAAGGCGGCTTATTTGTTTCCCTTCTACACGATTCGAAACGAGATGAGACGACAAGATATCTATGTATGCACATGTCGTGTGCTGTATGGTTGGCGTCATGGACCCGTTCGGCGGTGGAGGCTGTGGCTGGCAGCGGCGCTGGTAGCGACAATAAGCATTGTACTGATCGATTGACTCACCGAACAGGCAGGCAGACAGGCAGGCGGAAGCAGAGCTCTCATCTGACCTCTTCCGTTTTTTCTCATGTGTCTTGTTTCCTGTGGAACCTGCCTACCGTTTTCTTTATTTTCCTACCCGTTGTTGCGGTTGTTAATGATACCACGGAATGCGAGCAATTTTATTTACTTTACTTTAACTCTACTTTACTTTACCGTGTGTGTGGTCTGGTGTTGCTGATTGATTGAGGTTTCGGTGCGGTAGCACAATATGCATGAATGATCGTGGTGGAGGTGACTGAGTATTTGGCCCTTAGCCTATGGGGTTGCAGAAGACGGCGGTCGTATTGCTCACTCTTTTTTCTTGGAGACTGGGCGGCAGAGGGTGGGAATGCGCTGCATATATGGTAGAGTCGTAGTGGTGAGCATGATCGTCGTCGGAATGTGTATGCGTGTATGTATGTCTATGTGTTTATGTATGTATGTATGTTTATGTGTATATGTATGTGTGTTTATAGGTAGGTAGTACTAGGTAAGGTACTCGGAGACGGCATTCCCCCTACTACTCTACCTGCATGCCTACTACTTCTGTATGTCGCTACTCCGGTCTGCTTTGTATCATTGATTGGGTAGGCATATGATTGGTCGTTGTGCATTGGCGCTGTATGTAATTTATACACGTATAGATTGTGGTTCGCGCTTTATAGGCGTGCCAGAGATGGATATTTTCCGGAAAGTGTGGCTTTATTATTTGCTTGGCGAGGAGAGAACAGGAGGGAGGTTCTTGTAATCCTTCTCCTTCATCATTTCCTTCTTTTTTTCGCGCGCGTGCACACAAGTTGGGAATAGTGAGGGTTGTAGATTGTTGGTATTATTTGTTGGTTTGTTTGTTTGTTTGTTTGTTTGTTTGTTTGTTTGCTTCTATGCCGACGTGATGCGTAGGTACGAGCATCGTTCTACAGCTTACTTCGCTCTAAACCTTTACAGGAAATCACTATCGCGCAAGCAGTTGTCCCTATGAGGTAGGATTATGGCCAAGCTTTCGGCAGGTGTATGAGTGGTGGGTGATATTCTAGAATCAAAGGAAGGAGAGTAAGGATCAACTTAGGGGTTCTAGAACTCGTGCAATGTACCCCGTAGAGGTTGACGTGAAGAATCCTTCGGTGCACAGTGTACCTTTGTAGAAAAGTTGAGATGAAGGATCAATATACTTTTGGCCTTGAGAGACAGGATACATAGAGCCGAGGCATATGGATTGAGAATGGGGTTAAAAGAGCCTAGGTATCTCGTATACGAGTAGCAGAAAAGCTGGAAGGGAATATGCACACCGCTGCTCATTGATTCGTTCCTTGGATTCCATAGGTCCGTATGATGAAATCTAAAACCAAACAATCAAAGGAGCAATCAACTCAATTCGAATTCTTATAAGTTACCCGTGTAGTATATCCGTTTCCTCTATCCAGAAGAAGCTCGTGTGCGTGGAAGTAGATGATAAGGTTGTAAAGGGCAATCCTTGCAAGCGAAAGGGAGTCATGCATACCATATCACATCAAATCACAACGGTCGGACATAAAATTCAACCGCGCTGGATGGACACTGGACAGACGTGTATTTGTATGTGTAATGCTAGTAAGACGAAATGAAACGACGGCACGGAATGTGGGTGTTCGGAAACCGAAGGGTTGAAGATATGAAGCTTCTGTACCGAAACAGAAGAGTGCAGGTGGTAGAGCGCATCTACTGTGACAGCACCGACGAGTAGTTTCGCTTTTGTCGCGGAGATTATTTGGGGGGGCTGTTGGAACTGTTTGTTTGTTGAAGTTGTGTGGGGTCCGCAGGGTGTGCGTTGTGGGATGGGATTGGTTCGTGGAGACCACCAGAACTAGAGCTAGCAAGAGTTGGGAGGTTGGAGGGGCTTTCGTGGGTGCTCAAGCCTCTAGAGAAATCACATCATGTCAGATGAAGAGTCTTCAGCCATGTAGCGTGAATATGCTCTCTATGCCCAAATTCGCTTAGGTACATGGCGGCAGCGAGGCGAGCGAGAGATCCAGGCTGGACATCTACATGTGAAGGTAACACCAGACCCAGACAGAAAGGTCTCAATGATGACATGGTGATCCAATACAGCAGCCTCTGCCCACCTATCCATTCATCCAAACCAAGGCATACACTCACAGCATGATTGTGCAGACCCACCAGCCTGCACTACGACATACTGATTGATAAACGGACATGTACATCCACCCATCCAGTCCCCAAGTGGTAAGAAAAACAGGGTATTCTTGGCTGAACTTTGGTAGCGAAGAATGCGTGTGTGGGTGTGATGGTTAACTAACTGCATGGTAAGGATCGAGTGGTCGGGGTGAGATTGAACACCGCGCAAGTGCTTCGGGCTTGCTGGCTTGCTTGCTGAGATGAGATGGGCACTCGAGTGGATGGCATTATTAATTCGATGGGTAATGATGGAACTTGAAGATTATTGATGGGCTGAAGGAAGGATCTCCAATGGTTCTGTTTCATCGCGGTGCCCATGATCGATGAGGCAGGTGGGGGGCTTGGGTTAGACGAAGATTACGGTCGGTAGGCGGAGGATGAGATGGCCATGTGAAGACCAGAGAGGTGAGAATGAGGATGATTGAATGACTGATTGATTGCTCATTGATCGGTGAGAGCTTTTGGCATGGCTGGGCGCGGAGGAAGTGAGCGAAGAAGGAAATGTCTAACGAGGATTTGGAATGGAGGACGTTTGAGGGGTAGCTGAAATCTTTACGCAAACTGACCGGTATACATCTGTCTCCCAATATCTGAACCAAGAATCGAGGCGACAAGGGGCAATATACCCAACTAGGCGGTCCTCATGTCACAACATTAACATCATCGAGATCTTCGTCCCTTCTTCTTCTTGTTCTCCTCCTCCTTCCATTTCCCCATTTACCATATGCAGGAACAATGTAGAAGGATCAACCATCTATATACTTAGGTAAATGTACATGTGTTGTAACCATGAACTCTCCGGGTCAAATAAACGAATATGCACCCACTCTATTCATCCAGAAAGGTCCAACTTATATCCATATCTATATCTATGTCCATATACATAACTAACAACATCCATACTCGTATAAATTACGTTTTAAGATCCCAATCAATCGATTGATCAATCAAAATATTCTCAGATAGAAATTCCTCAATGAACCATCATTCATTCTGGAAGAAAGCCGTTGGGAGGAAGAGACGGGAAGGAAGCAAGCAAAAGAGACGCGGGCTCGGATGTAAGGAGTGATTATCCGGGCTCTCCCTCGAGCTATTGGCCGATGAATCTCAAAAATGGCGAAATTGATAATATTATTATTGTGACTTACCCAGCTGGGTAATGCTATCGATGTCGCAAATCTACACTCAGCGACGACGGTAGAAGAGTCTCCGCGATACACCGTTAGGCAAATTCTATATTGCACGGCATTTGGGCTCATACTATCGATGTGGAATGGAACCCCCTTCATCGACGCAACGACGGCTGCTGAATAGAAAAGAAACACACCTAAGGGAAAGGGAAAATGCCCTCGTCGTCTCTTCCCGTCTCTCATCGCTCCAGTACCACCAACCTTATCATCATCCACTGCATCCAGTGCAGTCACAGAGCAGCTGGACTGACTCAAAACAGCCAAACAGACGAGAACCCTTCCCAAGAAATGCATATCCTTACTATTATAGCAATACTAAATTCTGTCACCTCTCGAAATCGGATCTACTTGGCCTTCCACCAAGGAGCCCTGCTCTGCTCTGCTCACTCCTCATTCTACCCTGCCTTGCTCTGCTAAATCGTCCGTCCCCCGCAACGTTGCGCAGCCAATGCAGTGCAAGGATCGTCATTAGCCGGGAAGCTACCACTGAATGACATCTCCTGTCTCTGAAAATCTCCCTTCTGGTGTGCTTCCCCAACCACTTACAGCACCTTGACGTCCTGCGACGGGAAGGCATTCCTTTCTCCTTTTTCCCTTTTGATTGCTTGCTTAGCTGCACGTCCGATATATTGATACGGTACTGTATTGCAGCCGTTTTTCGTGCATCCGCGGTCCGTGTCTTGTCCTTTTTCTCCATTATCCATCGCGATGTCTTGGGCGGGTAGTTATTAATCTCCCTTCTTACATACATGTACGTTTATGTACGAAGCCATATAGGAGAATAGGAAGTAGGGGAAATGTCATCCGCGATTTGCACGTGGAAGACTGAAAAACGGTTTATCTCTTGCCGTCCCTCCCTTGATTGACCTTCTTATACACACATATACATACATATAGGAGGGCCCGGTGCGAGCCGGTATCGAATTCGATATGCTGTGTACCTATGTGGTCATGTAAGATGCTCCTTCTAGACAATAAATCAGCTGATGTTCAGCGAACTGGTAGATCAATGCCGCATTCCATCGCATCGTCTCGGCTCTTCAATGAAGGGTCTTTTTGTGTTTCTGTTTCGAGGGTTTCGGTACAATTGGGTGATAAGTTATCGACTTGCCTATTCAGGACGTCCCTCCCTACGAGGACTTATCGACCAACCAGAACATTGCCCGAAATCACTCGACTACCTGGCTACGTATTATCTATCTCCGTAGGTACGAAGTACGAAGAAGAGCTACCTTACTGATGACTGATGACAGCTTAGCTACATTACTCATTAGCTCCTCTCTATTCCAGTCGCTTGACAGCCTCGACAGCTACCTCGCATTATCCCCCCACCCCGCTATCCCCCCACGTCAACTCTTACCTTACAGCATCAGTAGTACCTTCGCTCCAAGCCCTCCTGCACGTCAAGTGAGGATCAACCAATGTTCGCATTTAAAATCTCCACGAGGATAGCCCAAGCACATCTGACATAGCATAGCATAGCATTCAATGAGAGAAATAAATTGACCTTTCTGGCATGGAACAGGGCGATCGTGAAATTCCCCGATGCTTTCCCCAAGAAAGAAATACACGCAGCTAAAAGGCCGAGAATAGTAATAACACTAATAGCAAAGTCGGCATCTACCGAGTAGACAGCACCAGACCTTCAGCCCAGAAAGCCCAGCGATCTGGTTACTGTGGTGATTTTTGTATATGGGGGGTGGTACAACCAAGCTGCGCTAATCGTCCTCGTACGAGAATGAATAAGAGCATCGTATTTGGGAGCTGCTGTGCGACCACTCTGGCTAGCTAGCTGCGAAGATTGGTAATGCAACCAGTCTGCGGAACACTTAAACTAGGTAACTTAGGTATTTACGAATAATGAGAGAAAGAAAAAGAATATTATAACCCGTCTCTTGATGCAAGAGGCGTTTGTGTTTTGGACACTTAGCAAGGATGGTTTGGTGCGGTGGAGGGGTAGTAAAGTTATTCATATGTCGGTCAGTCCGTCAACACGAAGAACGTGCTGACCAAATAGATGAATGTCTGCCTTAATATAGCATGTGAAAAGCGTAGTTGTTGCGTATACATGTGTGTGTAAAGATGATGCTGTTGATATCGCCGTTGTAAGATTACTGTATTGCGCAGGAATGACAAAGTGAGTGGGTTACATAGTGTAGTAGTAGCGAATATACTGACTGACAGAGTGACGAACAGCCAGACAACGGGCAGATGAAACCAACGTCATGCCAGCTGCACCTGCACCTCGCTATTCTCCTTCTCCTTCGAGTGGCCTAGCTTGCCATTTGGCTTACATAATCCTTCCTCCTCTCAACCGCATCTCATCGCAGTACATTAGGGAGCCAGCAGTTCTAGGTACGTACCCTCACCGCCGCAAACCAACCTTAGCTACCCACCAAGAAAGATTCCCGGCCATCAATGCAGAGAATTCCCTCACATTTACGCTGCCCACCTCTTCCTCAAACATGTATCTATCACTTTTCTTGTTCTCAAACACCAGCGAACTCTACCCCGCAGTTCCTCTCGAACCACGCTTAACTACGGTATTGGAGCTTGGAGAGCTAACTACTGTAACTAAACCTCTGTACTGTAACTAACTCCTTCCCCTCTAACTAACCTATCTACTCGTGCCACTGTATTAACTAATCTAGCCCCAACGCATAATCCATCATAAACCCCACCACTACTGTACCTCACCTCACCTCCTATTTCCCATCCAGACCACAGCCGAAAAAACGTTCAAAACAACTTTATCACATCTAACATTTACACTTTTCCTGCCCGCTGAACCGAAAAACCCATCAATGTTAGATTATCGTACATCACCTCACATAGCATAACAGAACCCAGCTACCTGCATCTATCTATGCATTCAATCTAAATGCATTAGATGCAGTCCGTCCGTGCCGTCCCAATTTCATTCCATTCCATCCCATCCCGTACTTACTTTCTATCGCATCGCATCGCAGTTCTGGTTCTCATAACCCGGTTCTCGGAACCGGTGGACGTGGAATCTGGTCGTCGGTTAGGTGGGGACTGCCAGATCTATCACGGCTCATATATATATAACTTTGTGCAGAGAGGACTGCATAGAGGGAGGACTTGGGGGGGAGATTTTCATGCGTGCTTGCTTACTACAACTACTGTAGAGTAACTTGATAGCTGTATGAATTGAGATACTTTTCCTTTTGTTACCGTGTATGCGTGATGATTTATCTTCGTCTCTTGGCGAGGGCAAATGACATGGGATACTTCGTAGTCTGGAATGAATGTACGATCCCCTTAGATGCGTTTCTTCACAGCCGGCGCCAATATCTATGTACTTCGGAGTCCGTATTGAAGCGAGTGACTAGCTGACTGACTAGCTCATTGACTGACTTTGACAACTGAACTGTATAGCAATCGTACACGATCGTACCTGTCTGCTTGTATCCATTGCCTGCCCATTCCCCGTCCTTTCTCTCTCCTCCTCGTCCTTATCCCAAATTTCCCGATCCGCATCCCCACAGCCGTACAACCAACCATCTTCACCAACCGTATCTGCACCTCCATTTCCATCTCCAAGCACCCAAATCCCCCCCCCCCCCCCCCCCCAAAAAAAGACGGAAAATTTTCATATGTAATCGTACAACAAACACCGCATCGGTCGCGATCGGAGCACACAACACATGTACACGGGCGCGGGAACGGCTACGCACAGCACAGCACAGCATATGCTGGACCGGAGTCGCGTCGCGCGCCGAAAGATAGAAAATAATTAATAGGCCGCGAACCAGCCCGTTACCCTGGTTGATGGGAAGTCTGTACTTCCACAAGTTGGTTTGGATGGAGGGGGGGGTAATTTGTTGGTAGTGAGGAAAGGGGAGAAAGGGAGTGAGGGGAGGAGGAAGTATAAGAAATCTGTGAAGGGGAGTTGAACGAATGAGTGATGAGCGCAAGGTTATAGAGATAGAGATAGAGATACTTAATCTTTTGTAGCATGGTAGAGGCTCAGTAGTAGAAGCTTCGTAGATGAAGTTAAATCTTTCGATTATGCCTCTCCTCTCTGTGTCATCGATTTCCTAGACTCCTTTCCCATAGATACATCATGGTGATCCTGCCACTCCATCCATGCCCTAATAATGATAACCGTCCAATCCCATCCCGATCCAATCCCATATCCCAATAATCCATAAAGCATACCCCATATCCATCCGTCCAGTCATCCCATAAGAGAGGAGAAACGCCAGCCAGCCAGCTAGAACCAGTACCGCTGGCCCCATGTAAAGATTCCTAATGGCCGTCCGTTGCAGGATATATGAGATATAGGGAAAAAAAGGTATAAAAAATGAGACGCCCTCCTTCCTGTACAAATCCAATATCCAGATGTTCTAGCTCCGTTCCAGATGCCGTTGTTGTTCAATAGATGTGGTATTGTAAGTTTATTTCTTCTGACCTGTGTGTCCAATACACATCATACAACATATCAAATATAAAATATGCCTGCCCAATGCCCAACCATTTTTTATTAAGAATTTCGCCTCTTTCGACTCGATTGACTGATAGTGATGTTGTGTTGTGTTGTGTTTGGTATCTTCCTGGTCCTTCTTCGTCTTCTTCTCGTCTCCCCAGTTTTTATGTTCTCGTGGTAGGTTGGGTTATTTGTCCCTCTCAAGGGCGTAGAGGGGGAGAAGTTGGATTGCTCCGTCTCGATAGTAGTCGTAATACATTATGGCCGAATCATAAGTAACTTATATGATCCCATCATACATGAAGTCGGCTCTTTTTGGGGATATCATAGTACCATTCCGGTCTTACTGAGTGTTTGCAATCGCCTGTGGTTGTATCTTCGTTAGCTTTCTGTCATTCTTTTTCGTGCCATCCCAAATGTATCATATCATCGGAGGAAACTTTTCGGAGAAAAGACCGAATGAACAGACGAAGGGGCGCGCGGCGGGGGAGGGGAGGGGTGCTAACCACACTTCTCATCCAACCTATATGATCCACGTCAGTATGATGAGTCGACTGGTACAGTCAGATAACGAGGGAAGAAAACTTACCTAAATTCCACAGCCACCACATTGGGAGGACAACGGCGATGTGTACTCTCATAAGTGGTACACCATGCTCGGACAGTATAACGAACGTGACCTATTGACCGGACGACACTTCGGTCAGTGATACTAATTCTCTTTGGTGTAAAAGTGGGAGGAACGCCGAATGTTAGCAGGAAAAATAAAATCAAAGCTTACCACAGCGAAACTCAACTTGAGTATAATCGCACATTTTCACAAAAGAGTTTCAAAAAAGACCGAGTATGTTGGTAGAGATGATGGTGACAAAAGTTTTGGCGGGATGTACTTTTACCACAGCCTCGGGCCGGATGGGGTTGGCTTATCGTTTTGATTGTTCCGAGTAACGAGAGAGATTCTCGATGGACGACACAAAAGAAGTGTAAAAACGCTAGCAATCCCGGGCCTGTTCTGGTCTACTGCGTGGTGAGAGACAGTAGGTGCGTAGGAAGGTATATGCTTGGTGAAGTAGAGAGGAAGGAAGGTAAGGTCTAAGGTCGGGTTCTTGGATCTGATATGAGTAGAGAAGTTTGAGGTCGAGACAGGACAGGATGAGGGACTAGATATGTATAAAAAGCTCATCCAAGCTGCAGCACCTCTCGATCTTAAGGTTCCACCCGGTTTTTTCGGGTCATGATTAAAACAAAATACCGTGGTGTGGTCCTCTCCGGGGTAAGGACAATATTGGCAGTCGAAGTGGAAGGGGAGTGTGCTAAGGATGGCCAGAAAGAAAGAAAAAAAAATAGGTTTTGCGTGTATTCTACATTATGATGACCATTTTCTAGACCAAGTCGATTTGTTCCAGACGGATTAACTTGATCGAGTATAAGATTGCTGGAGACGCTCACTGGCCCTATGCTCTTCTTTTTTTTCCTTTCGGTTGTCCCATGCGAATTGCAATTAATGACCATTTTAATTTAATCCTGGATGCAACTACAAGAGACAAGGTAGCAGAAGTAACCCAGGTCGAGATATCATTTCGACTAGGGGGATAGCGAATGCCGGGACGACGCCAGAAAGAACCAAGGGGGGTGAAAGCCCAACCTGGTAAGAAAAGCTTACTGGCCAATTTTGCTTTGCGCTTTACAGGCTGAGTTCTTAGCGATACCGTCAACACGTGGAATCCCAACCACAAAGCTCACGGATATGGGTACGGATTTGCACTGTACTTTTTGCCCTGTCTCAGAATAGCAAGTGGAGAACAAATGCCTAAAATGAAACTGCACTGCACTGTGACTAGCCATCATCAGGCCACCTCTAAATTTTCCGCGAAGAAGCTTGAGTGTACGGAGGATGCAAATCTGCAAGCGCCGAGTACCAGGTTATGCTACGCTTCCAGAAGAGAGGTAGACGCGGGGGGATTTCGAAGGCTGTGAGAACTTTAGAGGCAACTTTTAGGTTTGACCTAACGGACATAGCACCTTAGGAAGATGCGATAGACATGGTCATGAGATACCTACATGAACTTAGTTTGGGTTGAAGGTGGAGGTAAAGCTGCACCCACCGGCATCTGTGGTCTTTGATACGTGTGATCTAGAAGGAAGGCTCGGAGAGTTGTGAGTTTGAGAGACGTCTGTCCCCATCGGCAGACCAACCAACTCCCAGTACCACCCGCGAGAAGGAAACGCCCTGCCTCGCTCTAACTTACGCTCGCTCGGTCCCGTAGACCAGCTCAGGTACCAGCCTGGCAGTGAGTGAGTGGGGAAGTTTTTATGAAATGCTAATCTTCAAGCGCCCTTCGCATTTGCATGAGCCGAGTTGATGACTCAAGGCAGCAAGTAACTTTAGCAGAGCGACAAAACTATACCCGAGGATTAGTGTCAGGTACATCCTTGAAGGCAAATTGCACCAAATTGTACCTGTGTCGTCTAAGATTGTGTCATGTCAACAGAATTGTTGCAAGATTGTTCCAATTCAGCATTGGGAAGGGGAAGGGGGAAGGGGGCGGAGGAGAAAGAAAAAGTCTGCCACTGGCTACTGAGCTACAGTGCGGACTGTCTGCGGACCAAGAAACTGAAAAGCACCTGTGCGTAGTGATCAAAGAGCAAGATTCTCGGTTTTATTAATCACCAAAAAGAATGAAAGTGCCATCTGATCTTCTGATTGGCTAGAAAGCACCAAACGAAATAGCAATAATAAGGACATCAAGGTCTATCAACCAGCTAATACCGTAGAGACTTGGGCGTGACGGTACTTTCTACTCGTGTCGCAAGGGAAAATACGGAAATGTGGAGGTTATATCGGGCCATTACCAGGCCGCTGGGTTTTCTAGAACACCCCTCGTAAACAACAAATTTCGGTCATGAAGCCGTAGCAAGACCCAAACAGGAAAACCTTCTCTCCTAGATAGATAACCGTATAATTTTGTGATAAAAACAATGCCCGGACTCAAAACCCTCGAAGCTTTGATGTAATGTATACGCAATCATTTTTTTCTTGTTTGGCCACACTGCCGCTTGTTCTTGTGCTGGGGCCGTGTTCACGAACCTCATAACTATGCTTGCTTTATTTGCATGGAATCGAAGTACTTCGTAATGGTTGTCGGTTCTTTCGGAGCCTGGAGAGAGGCTCTGACGTATCTCCCACCCTTGTATCAGCTAACCTTAATCAATCTTGCTTGTCGGTAGTTGGACGTTATTCCCAGATCTCATGGGGTTGGTGTTCATTGTGAATACAGTATAATCCCATTCTGTATATCCACTGAAGGACGTCTCGGGTGGATTGGCAGGTAGATCAAGCGCTTGCCTGGGTCTGTACCGTTGTGTGCCATACAGTGAGCATCATGACTTACTTGAAACCAAGTTTCCTCCTTTATAAAAAAGTTTCAGAGACCAGTGCAAAACATCAATGCTACGGCATAACTTTTTGGAATTCGAGGAAAGGGGATCGGTAAAGTAAGTTCGGGAAGCAGTCGGGCAAGCCGATCAGTGGATGGCACCACCGCTAGATGGTTTCGGCAGGTGACTAAAGGTCCTAGTCTCTTTTTGCGACTTTGTCCTTATCATCATATTTAGATGACGGGATGTCTGCAGACGGGAAGGAATGATTCGTATCGGCATGTAGGCTGCCCTCATGAGCCTTTGATCTCCGAAAATGCACGTCTGCGTCTAGCTTGGAAGGGCCGATGAAACGATACTCGAAGGTTTTGAGTGAAATTTACTTGAGTAATATGTCTCGGAGCATTTTGTGGATCAACAAGGATGATCCATCTAAATTCAAAATACCTCAAGCGGGGGATAACATACAGACGGTAGGTAGGCTTTTCAGTGGAACGTGGAAACAGTGGAAACAATGGGCCAGATCCTGGATACTTGGGTTTTCTTGAGTAACGGGCAATCTCATGCGATGAACGAATGATACGCTGTTGGTTGCCTTGAAACTCATTGATGATGTCTGAGTTGACTCGATCCAAACAGTTGGAAGAAGGCAACCTGTTGGGCAATACATCCTGTCGATGGAAAAAAAAGTTGCACTTTCCTTGTTCCACCAAGTCCTACCGAACCACATTGAAGATGTTCTATTGTCCGTAGTAACCTCCGTCCTTGCGTATTGAAGTCTGAAGGAGTTCGGACGTAGCTGAGTGGACGAAACACGATATAGAGTTTTGAATTTGCCTTTGAGTGTGCGCTATCGCTCATTTACCAAAAGAGAGCTCCACGAGCTCATGATGCTCGAGTCCGAGCATCGGTATTACTTCCCGAAGTTACACAGAAGAAGATTCCAGTATTCCGTAATTCTCCAGCACTGCGCGAAAATTTAATCGGTGACACTGACACTGCTCTAACGATTGCCTCCTCTTGACCTCAGCTGTTCCCAAAGTCTCGTTGAGAAAAGACACGTCAGTGATGGCAAAGTTCCACTTGCCCGAGCCCGACTCCCAACGTTCGCCAGCCAGCTGCCAGACGCCTCCAAATGTGATTGCGATTTTTCCTTACGGCATTACTTCGATGGATCTCTCTTGGCAAATGTGAAACGAAGGCAATGGTGCATACATTTCCCGGGCACAGCCGCGCGCCGTTGATATGACAAAAGATGCGTCTGTCAAAGCGCCCTTCCAGAAGAACCATGGTATGATAGAGCTCATATTTCTCGCCAACTGGCCATCTGTAAGTTACTCGAAAGCAATGCGTTACCAAATATCCATGTCGATAATTGCAGCATACAGCACACGAGGCGGCGACTCTACAAGGTCATTCCTCGAAAAGTGCATACGAACCCAAGCATACATGTGTTCCAACTTCCAACAAATCTTCGGCAGGGATCATCAACTATTGAGATCAAAAACTACCGCGCAGTTGAGACACATCACAATATAATGGCAATTGTTTTTAGCCTTGCCACTGGGTCTCAAGATATATCTTTTCCCCAAAGATACGGTAAAACATGATCTCTATTATGATTCAGAACCCTGAATCTGGTGATATTGTTCTGCCCTTTAGACGCTTTGTACCTTTAAGCGCTGGATTAGAGTGAGGCAACGGCGATCGTGTACCACCAACGAAAGGCATATGCCACGATGGCAAAGAATAGTCGCGCCCTGGATCGACTAGGATATCGAACGCGGAATTAAAAGAAATTTCGGAATCAGAGTAGACTGACTGTACGCCTCGCCCGTCCCGCGTCCATGGACTGGTCCCTGATCGAAGTCCTAGTCTACCGATGATCTCTAGTCAAAGGGTTCGAAGTCGTATGATTTTCTATGTGCACACACATATGAGGGGAGGGAGAAATGGCCGTTTGGGTTAGCAGTTTTGCATATCAACCAGGAAGGATTCATATCAGTCGTTAATACTGGAAAAATACGAAGATTCATATGGATAGTAGGGAAGGAATTGTCGCTCTCTTGTGAGCTGTACTATTATGCTCCAAATCTCAACCTGATGTTATAGCCTGATTGTGTACCCAAACAACCTTACGTTAACCCCATTTGAGGCTGTTCGCATGAAGGGGACAAAAGCCGTACATCCCTTTCAAAGTTAGATTGCTCTGTACCTTGGGCTAAGATCTGGAAGCTACTGTACTGCAGTGCTCTCACATGCAGCCTTATGAAAATGCAACTCTATGCCGCGCTGTAGTCCAAATGAGGATATACAACTTAGTCAAGAACCTCGTTGCCTAAGTACCAGCAAAAGCTCCCTGAATCGCTCAGTGAAACATTGTCTCACATAGCCTTAAACTCCCAATTACCTTGCCATCCAGAGCAGCGGTACCAGCCAGTAGAACCACACAAACTGTTCCAAAAGTGCGGTGCGATGTCTGGAACCATATTCAAGGAACAAAAGACTGGTACAGGCCCCCACTCATTATTCTTGAAAATTCCAAGGTTTTCCCTCGTGGAATTCGCCGCTTTCGCTGTTGGTCTCCTGCACCCCGCGAATCATGCAGGGCACGACAATCCTGCTCTTCCGATCATGGCAACATCATTGGCGTTGGGCTGTTGGCTCGTTGTGGCGAGTCCCTACTGCGACTTGTATGCATGCTGCACACCTGAGAGGTACCTACAGGTACTTACAGCACAATACTACCTTTCCATAGGCTCTTGCTCCTTTCACTCACTGCGAAAAGCCTTCCATTGCTTTGCCGTGGTCGTTATCTGTCAGAACTCAATTCTGACTGCCATGGTCCCTTGCCATATTCCTGTGGGCGAAGTGCTTTCTCCGCCGGTTAGCATTCTTCCGAGTTTCATGCCACCAACATCTAATCTCTCCGAGAGAAGCAGACAAATAGTTAGCTAACCATAATGACACCCCGAATCGCCTTTATCTCGCTATCTAACTTTGTTCTATTCACGTCTCATCTGGTAATCACCTGCTTCAGAATCACAGATAGATATGGTACCCCCGCGCGGGATGTCTTTTTGCAGTACGGCCGTATACCTCCCCCTGGCCTCTGCCCGTCTAACTCTCTCATTTCGTTGCTTGCCAATTGCAGTAATTCATACGAACCCAACAACCGATCCACTTCCAGAACGTTTCTGCCATGCTTTCCCCTCTCTGCCCTCACGAGCTCTGCCCCAGTGAGCATCAGCACATCACATCTCATCACACCACACATGCACGTGGTCTCCCTGGTTTGACTTCTCAGGGAAACCTATACGTCCCGTTTGGGTGGACGGTCTTTTCCACCCTTGCCCGCTGCTGCGTCGGCTGGCAATCGGAGCGGAGGGGGATGGGCAAAAGATACATTACAGTACATTAGCATGAACAAGGACCCCAAAGAAGCTAAAGTACACACTGGCTCTCACGTCAGCGCAACATTATAAATCAGTATGATAGGAATCATGATTTCGATAATAGGATTCGACATTTTGATGTGATAGAATGAATGAGTGATTGAGCGGTCAATGCATTTTGCGCTGCTTCCTTCGCGTCGGAAGTCAGGTTCGTCTACTCCGTTGCTCTCATTATATTTGCTTTTTCCACCTATACTATGCACGGTTCGTATGACATGGCACAATACCGTGCAAATGCATTGCTATCCAATCCAGCCGATTTGATGGAATGAAAATAACTTTTGCCATAACCATTACGAGTGCTGGTCTCCACAATGTCACCTAGTGGTGGTGGTGGCTTGACGAGGACAGACAGAACAACCTGAGCTACTTTTGGATCGGGATGTTTTGCGATCTCCGACTATCGAATCTATCATTTGGTGGGATCTCCTATTAATTCACAGATCTGGCTCCATGATGAACTACCCACATCCCTTGTCTTTCAAATTTTGCACACTGCCTGCTTTTTGCGCTGCGCAAGATTCTTTGCATCTTGGAAAATGTGAATAACTTACATGTATTCGCTGATGGGCATGCAGCAATGGCAAAAGCAATTTTGTTTCATAATGACGCCGAATTTTGGAAAATCACACACACCCTCTCTCCTACGCTCTCGCTCAGCGCGAGTATAAATCGGCTAGCTAGTACTTCCCGATGTCATGTATGTCATGTCTGCTAGTCCAAACCCACCCACACCTGCTGCACACACAGACTGAAGTTTCAGTTCAGATGCGTTCAGATTGGTGCACTTTCTCCTTTTTTCCATGTCAGCCGCGAGAAGCTATCCATGAATTCGAGAAGGGTTTTCAGATTCACCAACCGGGAGTCACCCCAACACATTCACCACGATGCGATCATGATACCCTAGTTCCTTGGACCCCACGGGTCCCTTTCTAGAAGTTTGAGATTCTTCTAAGCTCATTTTTGTTTGAGGCTCCATAGATGATCTCAGGTGGACGGACGACGACAAGGCACGGTCTCAGTCATCGGCATCCTTTGAAATATCGGCATCTTCGGCATCCTGAAGAAGCAACACCTTTGATCATAAAAACTAGATGAGGTCAGGGCCTACATGTCTTTGCTTTTTGCCTTCTTATCTTGTCTTGTTTCTTGAGATCTGAACATCACCTGCCATTCTATCCTTCAATGGTGGGGAATGTGGACATCCATCATAATTTCCCAAGAGTAGAAAATACAATTGCCCTTTCGAACAACCCTCTTCCTCTTCAGCAACTAGTTAATTAGTAGAAAAATCATATTAGAAATCAAATATCCCGGCCGAGTCTAACCACGCGGGAAGAAAACGCCTCGACAAGGTGCCATGACTCTTCCCGTCTCTGAAAATAACAGATATCTGTTTTAAACTCTCGATGGGATCTAAGATCGATCTGTATGTCTTGATCTTGAATCAGATACAGTTATTTGTTTCATCGTTGAATCGTTGTATCTAAACTTCATTCTTCATGACTAAAATATTTCGCGGGGCTGAGAGTATGATTCTTGGTTGCTAGGGAAGTCTTGATGTTGATTTTTCAACGCACGCGCGACAGCCGTGGGATCTCAACATGCTCCCGATATGTATAGCTTCACGATATGTTTCCTTCTCTGCCATTCAGTCTCAGTCGAGGCGCTCTTCTTCCTTTCCTTCTGTTCATACTGCTGGGGCAATACTCAGATGATGAGGTTGGTAAGAGAGCAAGATCACAAGTCGTGGAGCATCAGATGAATGATTCTCATCGCGACTCAATTCTCCTACAAGCTTCTCAACTTCCACGCTTCATTGTGGTGTGTCTCAATAGCCTCTTCATTTCCAAACCGTCCTTCGCCCGGTTGCTATCTCTTTTCCATTCTTCTCTCCACATGACACTGAAAGTTTTCACATCAACCTTCAAGCCATCAGGAACTTCTTCTGTCCAAGGACCAACCTTCATCTGCATCAAGCAGCTCTCTATCGTACTTGTGAGCTCTCTTGTTTCTTCTCTCACCATGATCCGATCACCGTATCCTACCCACGCGTGCTGCTCATTTGAAACTCTTCTATTCCTACAAGCGGTCAGATGATGGACACATGAAATTCACTCTCCCGAACAGCTGACTTTGAATTTACCTCCCCCATAGGCGCATGCTAGTATTTAAAGCAATTCTCAGACTACTCTCACTCTACAAGACAGCCTTTGATCAGAAGAATCGTTGTCCCTAGGAGGATTTTGCACCAGAGAACTAGCTTCCGCGTTTATGCTTCCGAGAAGTGTCGTGGCAAGTATAGTACGGTACGGTGCTCTTTTTGTTGTCATTTCCATTGAAAAATTATAAGCACATGATTGTTGTCGTTCATATAGCATAATTGTTGTCGTCTACGAGCGTCTTACTACTATGAAGTAAATCACAATTATGAAGCTCGCTCTTTAAAAGAACAGCATTCGAGCACTCTGCTGGACACTTATATGTTTTGCCTTGAAATTCGAAAGGTCTGCAGATCATGTAATGCGAAATGAGCTCTTAAATACTGTTCTTGGAAGCCCAGAATCCGCCGCCATATGAATCATACGAGGAGTATATCCGGGAGAAGTGAATGAACTTTTCTTCCTATCCTGCTTACGGAAGCATTCACTGAGGAGCGGGCCGAATTGTGTCTATATAAGAGTCTTCCAAGATCTTCAATTGCAAGGTCAGACGTGCAAAACAAAACTCGGAGTGCCGATTTTTGTTTAGGGGGCTGTGTTGTGTGTGGTGTTGTGGATGGAGATCCAGCTCCACATGCGATGTATATCTTACGTATAGACATTCAAGCACTGGTATCCGGGTCGTAGTAAGAGTTTGTTGTCAATTCCGTATATTGTTAATTTATTCTTTTCACTGCTACTAGATGGGTCCCACGGTGAGATTGGTAGAAGTAACAGCACGAATCTGGGAAGTATCTGTTCTGGACACCGACAACGGATGCGCAGTCCATGTGTAGAGCGCGTGCGCTTCGGAAGCCTTCTTATCTGCTAAGTCTGCAACCCGTATGATCCTTGTCTGCCAGCAACTGAGGACTCTGCAGAGGAAAGAAAATATCGGATGTAATGTGGTACATATATACCCTGATAGTGCTTCTCATGATAAATGACAGCATGGCTCGACAATAGTAATCAAGCACCGAAGTTCGATCTTATTACCACTGTGAACAAATCTTTCATCTTCAATCTCAATTATTCTCCTCCGAAACAAATGCATCCTTCTACAGTTGATCTTACCGGCACCATCGCTGCATCTCGTTCACATCACTGTGACACTGATACTTCGACAATGGCAATGAAAGAGAGCTAGCTGACAGCAACAGCCCCCCCCATTGGAGCTGGGTACTTCACATCAAGCTGAATCTACACATACTCTTCGGCGCTAATGCCTCTACGTATTGAGCGTCACAGTATTGTCATCTAGTCATTTTTCGAATCCTCTGCACTCGGAACTCACAGCGAATAAAATAGTTTTATATAGACGTGCACACAAGATCCCAATTGCCATTCACCATTAACTATTTGAATGAGTGCAAGTTATCACTACCTTTCTTTAGTCGATTGCCTATCATGATCGTAGAAATTCACTCAACATCCCCACTCCCCCTCCTTTCCCTTACATCAACTTAGCGAACAAGCCGCCAGATCAAGGTATAAAAAGACCCAGATCCGAAAGTATGAGCACTCTCCAGACCATTCGCTTATGCACGAGCAACATGTACCATGCTCGGGAACGGAGTATATGCGGAAATGCACATATATCCCTTGCCTGGACGTCTAGCACGCATAAAGGATTTGGAGTAGGAGTTGCTTCAATGCATGAAAAACTCAAGATTTGTCGGTGGAGCCTGTATTTGAGAACGACGACAACGCTGCTCGATGACAATAAAAAAGACCGTGATGACAGCAGCGTATTTTCATTTCTTCTCACTGCTGTCATTCTCTCCCTTTCTCTTCCATTACCTCTCTAACACACAACCACTCAGCTCATCTCCCCAGAGCCCCCTCCCTAGGGATACACTTAGTATAACAGAGATTTACGGTGTCTATTATAAAAGATGGTGCTATGATTACCTCTGCCCGTTCTGCTCCTTCTCAAACTCGCACCTCCTCACGAACTTTTATATACCCCCCCCTCAAAATCCCCATTATCTCCAGATCCATACACACCAACTCACCTAACTCACTCAACTGTATCCACTCCACATCAACCATTTTCCACTCGCGAGCTGGTATATAATCCACTTCTCGCAGTATGAGACTGCTGTAACAGCACGGCGATAACGAGGGGAAAATCTTCCTCAGTGTGAGGATACAGTGAGTGGGGGTTCATTCTCTGAGACACAGTTGGTGAGGTCGCGAATCTTCTTTGCTGGATGTGAAATTATGGTAGGAGGACTGTTGTCGTTGGTGACTCGGATGTATAGTTGTCAGTTTGAGTATGTTGTTGTCATTCTCTATATCCTTTATATGAGTTCCGGGCTGGCGAGGTAGTGAATGAGCGGGTAAGTCGTCGGTTAGACGTAGAAGCAAGTGCTATGGGGCGTGATTGTTTGAAAGCTAGATGTTTGCTATAGTATGCAGGATCGTAGAGAACAATGATATCAATAGTATTCTAGTTTTATAGGAAGATATGGTTTTAGCACTAGAATTCACGACGCACTTGCTCACTTATTGTAATCAGAAGATGATATGTAAAAGATGTATAAAATAAATCATGGCTCTGTAAATGCTAACCCAAACATGCTAAACTATCAAACCCAGCCCAACCTATCTAAACAATAAACATTATACATCTATCCGCCTAAGGACCGAAGACCAAACATCTAACCTCAATACTCTCTCTACCTCTCGCACCTTCCGGTGTTCTCGGGTCAACAAAAGCCGTATGCGGCACTCTACCACCCTGAACCTTCGAACCAGGCTTGAAGCTCTCACTATCGAAACACTCCAAGAATAACCTCTCATCGTTCTTCATACCAGACAAGTAGTGCCATTTCTGACCCTCATTGTATCTGATACCTGCAGTCTCTCCAGTTGTATCTGGGTAGCGATGCTCAACTGGGATGAGATCTTCGTCTTTCAAAGTCGCTGAACTAGCGAATGCTAGAGGTGTACCTTGTACTGGTCCGTTGAGTGGTCGCCAGACGTTGATGATTCGGTAACGGCCTTGCAGGAGTTTCTCGGCTTCTTCTGGAAGATGGCGACGTACGCGCTGAGTAGCGGACTTCTTTGTCTGATCAATGTGTACTCGAGTGACCGGTGCTCGATGAGCATTGGGGTTTGAGCGGCGAACGGTATGGTCGAAAATGAATACCTTATTCGAGCCGGGTACATTATCCAAGACTAGTTTTTCGACTTCGGGGTAGTAGTTCTTCTTGATCGATTCATCGTCTCCGAATTCCTTTTCCGCAGACTCCGGCACTCCGAGTACCACTTCGAATGCATCCTTGTCAAGTGTGTATTCTGACTCTCTACCGCGGATATCGGTTATGGGTACCTCAATATCGAAGTCCCCGAAGTTTCGTTGCGGTTGACCTGCCGGTGGTTCTTCGACGTAGTTGAAGGGTACAGAGCCATCTTCAGGTGGTCGGAAGTAGTTCAATGAGACGACTGTATCGCCACGAGGAATGAAACTGCTGTCCTCATTGCTGGTTCGACCTGCGGCCTCAAGACGAGAGGATTGTGAAAGGTTGTGCGCGGGTGTGCTGTGGATTGGTGCGGCGGTCGTCATGATGTGTAGTTGTCTATGTGTATTCTTCTGTGCTTGTGTTCTTGCAGATGCAAGTAGAAATGATGTTCTCTAAATGATCTTGTGAGCTGTGTTTTAAACGTCTTGAATGTCGTGAAAGCAAGTTGGTGTTATAGTAGATCTCTGTCGATGTTTGTGAACCTGTGTCTGAAATGTCAATTCAATGGGGAGGTTGTATAGCAATTATATAGGATGGAAGAGTAGCTTTGTGCTGCCATGGCTTCAATTGGCATTGTTAAGCATCGGCAGCCACACGTCATTCACGATCATATTAGAAATAGATTTGGGTCGTCTGCCTTATCCCCGCAGTGCAACGGGAGGGAGTCCGATAGAGTCGAATGGGGATGCCGAAAGTATGGAAGAGGTCTCGATCACGCAATTGAATCTGCTGCAGGGCAATACCGTATTCCCGTACTCGCCTCGGGAATCGGTGGGTTGAAGTTAGTAAGCCACTGATGACAAACCACGAAATTGCCACGCAGGCACGGCAGGTCATGAGAAGGTTGTAGGAACGCAGTTTTGGGAGTGTAAGGATTTTTTTGATTAGTATGTACGTATTTATGATAGCACTTGCTTCATGCAGCATTCTGCACGCTGCATTCTGCGTCTTGGAAGGAAAACGATTGACCTGGTTTCGATAAGTCGTTAGGTCTAGGGATTGATGACTTACCGACTTGCCTTTACCTTTCCCACCCCTCCCCCTCTTTGAATGCTTGGCCGTTCACCTCCCCCCTTTCGCTTGCTGGGCATAGTGTTCTGGCAATTTGGCGAGTTTATGATTACAGTGAGTGTTGAAAACGGGGAAAAGCGAACGCTGGGGACTGCTTTCTTACGCTGCTCATACCGCTCTCGCTTCAACGTAGAAGATCTCCCAGAACTCCTGGCGCTCGCTGGCGAGTGTGGTCGTAGTTGCGGAAGTTCCTCCCCTGGCCCTTTCTTCTCACCCAAACCTACCAGGGTAAAAAGATAGCCCCACGGGGTCTGGAAAAGGCCAGATATAGGAAAGTATTGACAGAACAGCTTCGTAAGGTGTGCATCAAGCAATCGTAGAGCTCTGGTTATGAGATAATGTCGAATAAGTTGATAGAACATGGCTCACGAGCTGATCCTGTTTCTCGAGAGAAGACCAGTGTTCGTGGCGGTAGACTTGGTTAAGGATAGTCAAGATTGGAAGTAAAAGAACGAATTTGGGGGACAACGGGCTTGTTCATCAGACCATGGCGATTATATACCTGATCAGAGTACAAGGCGGTTTGAATGGACATTGTTCATACAAAGGCACTGCCTAATTGACTCTTTGAATCTTCCTTTATCCTCAAGCAAGACAAAGACATGAGTGCCAAGCCCTTAGCTAAGAGGTAGCCCTAGATAGATGACCATGGTCTTGTGTTGCTCGTTGCTTTGTGAGAGTACAACATGGCTGATGAGCAGACACAAGAAATACGCAATCCAACCTAGGTCGTAGCAGATTGGTACATTGTTGAAAAAACGCGCAAACCAGAAGAACTGCTCCTTATTGCACAATGTGAGGCAGGCTCGAGGCAGGTTTTCATAAGGCAGGGTATCGCATGTACTCAGTACTGCACAGGACTTGGTGCAAGAAATTGGTGGGTTGCGCACTCGCATGTTGTAGTCGAAAATAAGAATATTTTGAGGGGTGGGAATTCAGAAAAGGGTGCTTTTATTTACTAAGCAGAATTCTCAGCCAATCGTATCTCCTCTTTCGCCGGTCACTTTATTACGTCGCCTCCGATGTAAACAAACCATATCGTCGCATCTTGATATCCGAATCCATAAAATATCCATTTTGCGACAATATTCACAACGTAGCATAAATCATCGTGGAGATGAGTACAACGTCGCATCAACCGATCACCGGACTCTGCCCGGAGTTTCATGTACTTTAGATCGCAAACGAAGAGCCTGATCCGCAGCAATCGCGCCTTTGCAAATATATCATTACCATGCAGTCCGAGAGATACGATAGCTCGCCGTCCTCCCCCGATCCTCTTAATGATTCACTAGTATTTCGCGCGCCGCCGAGCACGAAGCGGCGGAAGACTCCGCACTCGCGCCTTTCCTTGCCGACACCTGGCAGTTCTCCGAGAAAACAGATTTTCGAGCTGGATGTGGGAGATGCAATTTCGCCGCAGAAGATTAGAGTCACCGTCCAGGCTGGAGATTCTGACGAAGAGGATGATCATGCCAACCTAAGACCTCATAACTTTAGCAGTCCAACACCTGCGCAAATACCCCGACGGATAGAACGAACGACGACCACAACTGTACCATTGAGGGGGCTTTCAGACACGGAGGATAATGTGCAGTACAGCGCAACTCCAAAACGGGGTAGAGGTCGGCCAAGAAAATCGGTTACTCCGGCAAAAATACTGCCAACCCCAATTCGAGGTCGTAAACGCGGCCGGAAGAGCGTTGGGGAACAGGTTGACGATCAAGATGCGAATGATTATTTTACCGGAGACACCGAGGAAAGGAGCCACAAAAAGCAACGGTCGCGATCCGTTAAGGGAGTGACTCCTAGAAAGTCAACACCCTCCAAGAAGAAGACGACTTTGGAAGGCGTAACATCGAGTGTGGTGGGAAAACGGGGTCGTGGTAGGCCAAGATCCAAATTACGAGAAGAAATTCTGTTGTCGGAGGATAGAAATGATCAAGCGGAAGAACCAAAAGCTACAAACGACGAAAGTCAACTTGGGTCCCCAAAGTCTCAGGAGAATTATCCGTTGGAGGAGCCCCAGCCAGCTAATGGCAGCAGCTGGTCAGGAGTGCAAGATATCCACGAGGATCTTTTACAAGAAGAGATAGACCTTTTGGAAACGATCGATGCAAACCCATCGAGCCCGCGTTCTACTTACCCCACAGACCAGTCCACCTCACCTATTCCAAGTATTGAAGGTGATATTGTAATCGCAAGGTTTCACCCGGGTGAGGAAACGCCTCGCACCACAGGTTGGTCCAGCTCTAGGTTCATGGACGAACAAGAAACTGTAAGTTCACCTACTAAGGCCGGGGCCGAAACACGTCCCTACGAAGAGGACACAAGAAGCGCAGAACCATTGCCACAGTCCGACGCTTTAAGTGACGAAGAACATGAGAACTACGAACACCGTATGGAAGGTTCAGATGATATAAACCAGCCCATAGAAGAATCAGACGATGAAGCATTTTCTGACGACGATCCGGATGACGCTTCAGAGGCACCACCCAGAGATGACTTTTCTGAAGACGAGATGGAGGACGATGACGATGACGATCATAGGCCAGAGTTTGACACCATCATGGAAAGTGAAGGATTCAGTCTGATTTCACTAAATTCTGTTCCATCTTTAAGAAAGCCTTTAAGTGGGCCGGTACAGGAACAGGAGCAAACTCCTGCGCTTCCTCTGCAACACAAAGGTCTTTTGTCCGTACAGGGTGTGCATAATGCAGGAGAGAACGACTCCTTCTCAAGCATCGCATCAGAAACTCTCCAAGCTGCCACTCCAGGCATGAAAGCCCACAATCCTCAACTTCTTAGAGTTGAAAATACTCGCGATAATGATTCATTCTCGAGCATACCGCCCGAAATTCTGGAGGCTGCCACCCCTGCTCGGAACCTCAATCATAAGCAGTCCTCACAATCTAAAGATTCTTCTGGAATCGAAGAGGATGAAGCTAGCAAGGCAATTGGTACGAAGAGCTTATCCAAATCACCGGTCACCGCCAGTAAATCCAACAGTGTGTATAATGATGACTCCTTCTCAACCATACCGCCATCAATCCTTGAGGCCGCGACTCCAAGGCCGTTGCGTAAAGCGCCTCTTCGACCAAGCTCACTAGCAAAGTCTAAACTAGCATCTTCTGAGGCACCATCTTCATCGCAGAAGCAATCAAGTTCAAGTCCATCTACAGGATTGTCTAAGAAGATGAATTCACTCTCTCCTCCAGCGGAGGAAGCTCAACCCGATCCTGCCAATCCTGTGATAGAATCACCAGCAAGCCGACCTGTTTTTCAGTCAGGCGAGGATTCTCTGGTGAACTCACAAATGCAGTCATCTCCACCAATAATGGCTCCACGAGGGAATACCCATACTGCCCCCATTCATCAACAACGCCAAGCAGATTCCGGGATGACGCAAACACCACCTATACTATTCTCATCACCATCACTACCTCCTCCCATCCAGCTATCTAGACAACCCTCTAGACAACCTTCCGAAAGGCCGGATTCGTCCACCACAAATGCCCCCTCTCCTGCGGAAAAGGCTGGTCGAGTTTTACAAGACATCGTCATACCGTCATCATTGCCAAGAAGTAGGTCACAAAGTTTGGCTAGCCCATTCAAAAGCCCCGCCATAGAAAGAAAATCGAGCTCAAGCCTTTATCCAGAAACCAACGTTACTCGTTCGAATCCCACCGAGCATCCAAAACAGTCACTGCCTAAGCTAGATCACAATGATGAATTGATGCCAAAGCCTTCGCACCGGAGAAATTGGAGTAGGACCATACACCACGACGCATTCAGCAACAGCGGAGGATCACAAAGACGATTTTCTACAGACAAAAGTTTTAACCTAACTTTGCCTAGCAGTCGCCGCTTGTCGAACTCGGTCAATGCTACTGTTAGTCCTCGCCCCATGCCCGTACAACAAGAAGAGGCGGTCGACCAAAATGTACTTATGCGACGTACGGAAAAGGCATCTGAGGAAACTCCAGCCGTGCCGTCGCCGGCACAATTACGTGCTAGGGCTGGCAAGGGCAAGACCGTCTCATGGGAGGAGAAATGGGCGTCTGAGCGAGCAGCTGTAAGCAAACAGATTTCTGCCGCTGACGATAATAAGGTCATAGTCGTGGAATCAGAAGATGATAACCAGGATCCCAATAACAATAGTGATGCTGAGGTTGAAGAGGAAGACGAAGAACAAGGAATGGAAATCGATCAGATTAATGACAAAGCTGCGCCTCGTCCCGACGAACATGCTGTTATTGAAGATGATGACGATGAAGACTTTGGGCTTCTCTTGGAGACTTTGAATTCTTCTCAGCAGGAGGCACAGTTGATATCTGATCTCTCAGATAAGCCCAAACGAAGTAAGCTTCCAAGTCCATGGAGGAAGAATGGTCAGCGTCTTGTTTACAGCGACGAAATAGCCCCAGGATCCCCTCCAGGATCAGCTCCAAGAGCGATCCCAGAGGACAATCCATCACCCAGAACTATCCCTCGACAAGCTGATGGCAAGCAGCAGCCTCAGTCCAACCCGCCTATTGATGGCGACGAGACTTTGGATCTCTCAGGCTGGCACATACCTCAGAAATCAAATTTCGAACCGAAACCTCGACCAACAAGCCGAAGAAACTCAGATATATCCGCACTATTAGGATCACCTCCAATGCAAGGACTTACTGATATAACCAATGGACGCGACAGAACCAATTCCGCCGAAAGTGCCTCCGTGGAGCCGGAAAGTGCTCATAAACCCAGCACTAAATCATCTTTGACGGAATCAATAAATAGTATCAGAGAACGAGTCGCACCATACATTCCAATTCCTCAAAAAGTAGGCTTTCAACCACGACCTCGTAAAGCTGCTGAAGAAATACCGCCTTCTCCAACCCCTCAACCAACGTCCATTTCAAAAGGTATCTTCGGCCTGCTTGGTGCTCGTACAAAAACCAAGACCGATTTACCAACCCCGGACTCTTCGTCCTCTATGGTAGGCACCCTGACCAATACCTCTCCAAGCAGGAGTAACATGCTGAAGAACCAATCAAAAAAGGCCTTTGCGCCCGCTCCTTCCGCTCCCCAAAACCACAAAGAAAATCACCATCCTTCCAGCAACAACAAAAGCAACAACGAGAACCCACCCCCCAAATGGACCCAACCAATCCCCCCTCTCCAAGCCCCCCTAGCCGTCCCCCCCTCCCCCACAAAATCCATCCTCCGCTCCCCCCAACGACCCTCCTTCCTCTTCCAACCCCTCCAACCCTCCCCCAGCAAAACCGTCATCTTCGCCTCCTCCTCCCCACAATCCTCCTCCTCAGGCTCTCCATCTCTGTCACCCACAGTATGGACAAAAGACCACTGGCTTCTTCTCGACGCCATTGTCAAGAGCTGGAAACCGGAGAATCAAGATGAAGGGGAAGGGGGGAAGTATGGGAGGAGAAACTCCACGAGGGTGATTAGTCGGTTGTTGGGGAAGTGGGTGAGTTTGAGGAACGGGAATGGGAAGGTAAAGGGAGAGGATGGTGTGGTAGGGAGTGAGAAAATGAGGCTCGAACAGTGGCATTTGGAGGCGGTGGATGAGTTTCGGGGGGAGGTGCCGGGCTGGGATGAGAAGGTTGTGGCGAAGAGGGTTTTTGCGCTGATTGTGGGGGAGGAGAGGAGGAGGAAGGGGTTGATTAAGTGAGTGGTATGGTGTTTGGCTGGGTTTTGTATGGCTCGTTGGGAGGAAGGGTTTCGTGTATATTTATATGTATGTATGTACGGTTGACTTGGTTGTTTGGTTGATATATTCAGGGTTTTGGATAAGCATGAGCATGAATGAGCACTGTTCTGAGCGGTCGAGATTTTGGAGTATTGGGAACGGATACCTTGGAGCGAGTTCTGAGCGATTGCTGCTTCACTTTTATTGCCGTATCATATTGTATGATTGTCTGCGGTACACCAGCAGGATGAATGAGCTTTTGGTGTGAGCTCGCTGTTTCCATGATAATTGCTACGGTCAAATAATGACAGGGTTTAACAATTCAGCAATTCTTTTCACGTTCAGTCGAAATACAACGCAGATGAAATCTCTAGATGCATGTCACCACCGCATTGGCTTAATCCCGCAGCCAAAGAAATTTTCAATCCTAGAGAACCATTTCATATCATTTCACGTCCTTTCATCATTGCGCCTCTATGATACAAGTTGCATTCATTTGCCTGGCATTTCCCTAGTATTTGTTTGCCACCCACGGCCTCCTTTCCACTACCGCGATTTTACGCTTACTCCAACATGCTTGCTTGGTTTGTATAAAGCACATCGACCACACTGCTCAACTTCTCGATTGTTGCCAATGCCGCATCGTAACCTTCATCTCTCTCCGTCTCATCGTAGATAATCAAACAACCTGCTCCTTGGTCCAATACACCAATGATCACTTTATCGAGGATCATCTGTGATAACTTCCTCTCTACCTGCTGCGTGTCCAGACCGACCATCTTGGCGATATGGGCGATTTCAACGCGGGAGAATGGCTCGATAACTTTAATGAGATTTTGTTCCAACATGGCATCGTAGAGTCGGCGGAGATGGTTGCGAATGAATGGATCGGAGCCGAGCTCGTGGCGGTAGTCTCCGAGAGCCTTCTCGTATTCTTCTAGCGATCGGTTGGAGTGGGCGCGTGCAACTGCTTTCATAGCTTCGAGGTTCTTGCCGGCGTATTTGACGGCTTGTTTGGAGGTCATGAGGGAGTTGACATCATCTACCAGGTTGAGCATGATTTTGCAGAGAAGCATGTATTGTAGTGCGGCGGTAGCCTTTTCGGGCTCATCTTGTGTGTGGTATCCATCTAGCGCTTCAATGAAATATGAGAATGCAGTGTTGAAATCTTTGTCTTCGGCGTGGAGTTTGCCAGATTGCATGTCGAGACCGGCTTGAAGGAGAGGTGGCGTATAGACGGATGCTGCGCTTGTTCGTGCGGATGTGAGAGCGGCGCGTCCCTTGGCTACATTTCCTAAAGCATGGTAGACACGGGATTCGAGAAGCTGCACTTCGACGAGGACGAGTTTGTCATCGAGACGCTTGAGTTCTTTGAGAAGGCTGTTGATCAACGTGAGGGCATCGTAGTAGGATTGCTTGATCATATAAAGACCAACTAGACGGGTTTCCAGATTCTGCCTTAAGAAGCCACGACGCTCGGAGGTGGCCCATTCGATACATGACTTGGTGACGGCGATTTGGGTATCTGTTGTGTTGGGAATGGCATTGAAGAGGTCTAGGAGCTGTCGTACTATGAGAGATAAAGTTAGCAGAGCCCTTATGAGTGTTCTAGGTGCGATATTATTTCAAGCATGATATCCATACCTAGCTTCGCAGTTTTGGCCTTCGCGAATGATGATAATACCGTTCGGCTTGTTGTAATCAGTTCTACCAAGTCATCCGCTTTCCTGCTTGCAAGTCAGCAATCGTCTCGTAGTTTAGGATCTCTGCCGGTCGAGCATCTCACTTCTGGTCACGGTATAATTCTCCTAAGCTAACCAACGCAATCTCATACTCCCGCACGGCGGCTTCTGAAGTTACTGAAGGAGGTTTGGAGATAATATCCTTGTATTCCGCCTCCGCCTTCGCTGGATCTGTCTTGGCCAGCTTCTGGGCATCTTGTATCCTCTGAGATTCCGCTGGTGCCATGTTGATAATTGTGGAAAATTAAGATTTAGGTGAAGTTGTCTTTGTTGCTATGAAGGAAATCGCATTTCTAGGTAAACTCATTACGATGCCGCTAGGTACCTGGAGCTTGTGGAAACCGCGCTAAGCTTACAATCCCTGCAAAATTTATTTTGCCCCGAGAATTTTATCGACGCCGGAATATGTCTTGCGCTCCGTCTGATCAAGAGAAACACAAATAAATGGTTACAAAATACTGATATTCATTATGGTGAGCACATTTAGGAAATTGATCAAGTGGTATGCTAACAATGCTATGCTATAGAAAATCAAAGCACTCAGTCGTGCCTCTATCCAGGCCCCAGGGTCTGAGGCAAAACAGCCCCGCAACCTTGGTATGTACAATACCTCATGAACTGAAGCTGGACTTTGCGCTGATAGACATGCTTCTCAGATCCCGCCTTACATCCTTTCGAGCGAGCTCGAGAATATACCCGCGCCCTCAATGCCACCAAAATGGAAAGAATGTTCGCCGCACCATTTATTACACAGCTAGGCAACGGTCATGTCGATGGAGTTTATACAATGGCAAAGGATCCGAACTCGTTGGAGAGATTTGCAAGCGGAAGCGGTGACGGAATTGTAAAGGTGTGGGATTTAACTTCTAGAGAGGAGATCTGGAATGGCAGTGCGCATGAGAACATTGTCAAGGGAATGAGCTGGACAAGGGAGAAGAAACTATTGACCTGCGCAAGCGATCGGTCAATTAAGCTCTGGGACCCTTACAATACACCATCTGGATCTGCGCCTTTAGCAACATGGTTGGGAACGGGGGCATTCACAAGTATATCGCATCATCGATCGAAGAATGCGTTCGCAGCATCATCAGATGTAATTTCAATCTACGACCTCGAAAGGCATACTGCTCCACCAGAAGTACTCAAATGGCCAAATTCCACGGACACGATTACGACGGTAGCATTCAACCAAATCGAAACTTCTATATTGGCTTCTACGGCTTCTGATAGGTCGGTGGTCTTGTATGATCTTCGAACCGGGCTACCAGTACATAAAACGGTTCTCAACTTCGCCTCAAATGCGATATCATGGAACCCTATGGAAGCATTCAACTTCGCTGTAGCGAACGAAGACCATAACGTCTATATTTTCGATATGCGAAAGATGGAGAGAGCATTGAACGTACTGAAGGATCATGTAGCTGCAGTCATGGACGTTGAATTCAGCCCAACTGGCGAGGAGCTTGTAACAGCCTCATACGATAGGACGATCAGATTATGGAGCAGGACAAAGGGTCACTCAAGGGATATTTATCACACAAAGCGCATGCAGAGAGTTTTCTCTGCTACATGGACACCAGACTCAAAATTCATTTTGTCTGGATCAGATGACGGCAACATTCGTTTATGGAGGGCGAATGCTTCTAAGCGAGAAGGTATCAAATCCGCCAAGCAACGGTCAGCTTTGGAATACAACGAAGCGCTTTCGGAAAGATATGCACATATGCCCGAAATCAGACGTATTAAGCGTCATAGGCATATTCCCAAGGTGGTCAAGAAGGCTGGTGAAATCAAATCTGAAGAACTCAAGGCTATCAAGCGCAGACAAGAGAACGAGCGCAAGCATACCAAGAAGCAATTCCAAAAGAGACGAGCCGAAAGGGAAAAGATGGTTTTGGCAAACGAAAAGTAATTACGTTCATATGTGGCTTGGGTCTATGGAGTTGTGGAGCGGTATTTTTGATGCATGTGGCATTTGCATGGAGTTAACAATATGGGGCTGGTTCAAGGAATACCACAAATTACTGATTGTAGGTAGGTCGAGAATGGATCTTGGGGAAATAAAATGTACTATTGCCTATGACGATTTCTTTACAGTCATGTGCTCTTTTTGATGGTGCTAGCGCGCTGGTCAACTACTTTGAACAGTGAGAATGTATGAGACTGGTCTAAACTCATGCAAACGGTATATATACCATAGTACTATGATCGTGATGCGGTTCTCAAACTCCGGTGTTTTTGGAGTGCTTCCCTTCTTGCCGGCGACAAAACCGTCGGTAGTCCTCCCCAGTGGCTACAGGAGGTATACATTCAATCATAACCTATTACTAAAGTTCATCATGCAGCTTTGGAGTAGAGAGATGAACGCTACATTTGCAAGAACTCCCTGAATACAGTAAGTAAAGGCCCATTCTGAATTTCTGCGACTCAAGGTCTTCTATCCTCGTAGTGCCTAAGATGATCAAGTGAAAGTTCGCTTCTCGATCTTAGTATTTGGCGAACTTACTATCACTTATAATTGCTTTAGATCACCAATAGAGCACCTAGTTCCCGCAGCCTAGAGGAGCACCAGTACATATTGTCACTGCATACGTAGCTTCCGCAGTCCGAAACATGATTGGAAGAGGGCTGGACCTAGAGACAACATATAACACTGTCTCATTGAGGGCTCAACACTCTCGAGGATATATTTCAGGTTCCTCATCTATTCAACATTGCGTCGCATAATCAATAGCAATAACTCTTCGTAGAGTCCAAGATGTCTAGCATAACATACGACATAGACAAGTTCGAGCTACGGGAATACAACCCGGATCTATGGCATGACACCGCAAGATTCTTCGGTGAGTGTAACGAAACATGGATCCCGAAAATTGGAAATTTACTCCAGAGCCTTCGAGCCAAGGGTAAGGCCCTTGTCCTCTGCAGCAACATATATTGTGGACTGATTTAAATACTTAAGGACGTATCACAGCCAATGATAGCAGGCTACCAAGGGAGCCTCAAGACATCTGCGTTCGAGTACAGGCGAGGAATCGTCTTGTGGGATTTGCGCTAGCAAGCACTTGGGATTATTCGGATCGAACTGTCTGCTGGATAAATGAACTCGTCATCTATCGAAATCATCGTCGTCAGGGCCTTGCAACGATGTTATTGAGAGAACTAAAGAGGCATGGGGATATTTTCGGGATCACAGGTTATCATCCCGCTGCTTGTATGGCTGCCCGAGCCGCATTCAGTAGTAAGTCTGATCTTAAATGACCCCTCCATAACGTTCTTTGAAGCTGATAGCAATAGATGTATCAACCGCTAAGATTAGATGGTACATGCAAGCAAATGCCAGAAAGATTATGATGAACTCACCTTTCAACGATCATGTACGAGCGAAGATTTCAGGTGCGTTGTACATAAAATGGACACTAGACCATGAAACGAGTCCAACCGTAATTGCAAGCAATACTATCACTGAGCTGGACTCAGCCCCTTCTGAAGAACGGCCATTACCTACTCAGGAGCGACATGAGTTCCTTCTCATTCCTGCAGCTCCTCGACCTCCCAGTTTGAAAACAATCAAAAAGAGAGCAAAGACAAAGACAAGGATGAGATATCCGGAGCGTCTCTTTGACCGTTTATTCTGCGGGATAGGGGCAGGTTCTACCACGTGGTAGTATGGTCTGGAATGTCGGATTCGAATTTCCGGTGTCTTTGGGAACTTATATTTCGACCTAACAGTATGTAAATAAGTCAGATACACTTTGCAGATGATAGGTAGAAAGGACACTAGCCAGAGTAAAGGACTGCATTGTCGAGGGGCTATTTTGACATCAAAGAGGCACCATTCACAAAGGCCATTGTTCTTGAATTCTTTCGGCATCAAATGAGCGTTCATTCACAAGCGATACTGGTCGTCTCATCTATAAGATTGTGATAATTGTGAGCAGGGTACTGAGCAGGCAGAACCTGTGTAGTTGAAGCTTAGTCAATCTTGAAAACGACGACGAGGTTCGGAAAATCATATGGTCCGTGCGTTATAAATTTTGTGGACGCGATACCACGCGCAAAGCTCTGGAAAAGAATTCGACGGCTTCTACAACACTGTCCTTTACGCTGCGGTGACGATTTTCTTCTTCCACATCACGATAACAGTCTAGCGTTTGCTTTACAGAATCTCCCAAAATGCAGGCGCCCGTATTAGTTATGAGTAAGTGTTAACGTTGCTGGAGCCCTACCCACCCACTGCCCCTCCTACCCCGAAATATGCCAAAAATGGACCAAAATGCTAACTTCTACCAACAGACACCCAGAGTGGTGACAGGCAGACTGGCCGAAAGGCTCAGATGTCTAATATTGCAGCAGCAAAGACGTAAGATGATCTATGAGCACAACGAGCCATAAAACCAGCACTGACCGAAACCCAGTGTCGCCGATATTATTCGATCATGTCTAGGACCAAAGGCTATGTTGAAGATGCTGTTAGATCCTATGGGAGGTATCGTATTGACAAACGACGGCCATGCAATCCTCAGAGAAATCGAAGTTTCCCACCCAGCGGCAAAGAGCATGATTGAATTAAGTAGAACACAAGACGAAGAAGTTGGAGATGGAACTACAACCGTTATTATCTTGGGTAGGTAGACTCCTCCTATAAGGCTTCTACAGGGACTATACTAATGACTCTAGCTGGTGAAATGCTCGCACAAGCTCTACCCCAACTCGAAAGGAATATTCACCCCGTCGTTATTATTTCCGCTTTCAAGGCAGCACTCAAAGACGCACTCAATATCATCGAAGAGATCTCCTTACCAGTCGACATCAACGATGACAAGGCCATGTATCAACTGATCTCCTCCTCCATCGGCACAAAATTCGTCTCAAGATGGTCTGAATTGATGTGCAGTTTGGCACTCAAGGCTGTGCGAACAGTTACTCACGATGTCGGTGGTGGCAAGAAAGAGGTAGACATTAAGAGATATGCAAGAGTTGAGAAGATCCCAGGAGGTGAAATCGAAGACAGCAGGGTGCTGGACGGAGTCATGCTGAACAAAGATATCACCCATCCAAAAATGAGACGGAGAATTGAAAACCCAAGAATCATTCTGTTGGATTGCACGTTAGAGTACAAGAAGGGAGAGTCACAAACAAACATTGAGATCAGCAAGGAAGATGACTGGAATAAGATCTTGCAAATTGAGGAGGAGCAGGTCAAGCTTATGTGCGATTCAATTCTCGCCCTGAAGCCCGACTTGGTTATCACAGAGAAGGGTGTCTCTGGTATGTATTCCGTCATGGCACCTTTGTATGATCTAACGTGTCTCAGATCTCGCACAACATTACTTACTAAAGGGCAATGTTACTGCGCTCCGTCGTGTCCGAAAAACAGACAACAACAGAATTGCACGTGCTACTGGCGCAACTGTTGTCAACAGAGTGGACGACCTTCAAGAATCCGACGTAGGAACTCAATGTGGTCTCTTCGAGATTGAGAAGATCGGTGATGAATACTTCACATTCTTGACCAAGTGCAAGACCCCTAAAGCATGCACCATCTTACTCAGAGGTCCATCAAAGGACATCTTGAACGAGATCGACCGAAACTTAGCTGATGCTATGGCTGTTGCACGCAATGTTATGTTCCACCCAAGATTATCACCGGGAGGAGGTGCTACTGAGATGGCTGTGGCTGTCAGGTTGGGCCAGCTCGCAAAGAGCATTGAGGGTGTGCAGCAATGGCCATACAAGGCAGTTGCTGAAGCTATGGAGGTCATTCCAAGAACCTTGATTCAAAACGCAGGACAAAGTCCCGTCAGAGTTCTTACTGCTTTGAGAGCCAAGCACGCTGAGGGTGGAAGCTCATGGGGTATTGATGGTGATAAGGGTACATTGGTTGACATGAACGAGTACGGCGTATGGGAGCCCGAGGCAGTTAAGTTGCAAAGTATCAAGACTGCAGTTGAGGTATGTGAAAATTTTGTACTAAACTTGTTGCCCTTTTACTAATCTATCTTACAGTCCGCTTGTCTACTCCTGAGAGTCGATGATATCTGCAGTGCGAAGGCTGCCAGACAGGGCCCAGGTGCACCTGGTGGCGGGGAGGAATAAATCTTCCAATGTTAGTGTATAAAAAAAAGCGATGATATTGTGGTTGAGCATACCCTTGTAACCATAGCATAGAAAGCTTTACGGTTAACGATTGCATGTCCATTTCATGACGAATAGAACCAACAGATACTGATGCATCCAAATCTGGTGATGTTCTTTCCGATGTGCCCAATGATGTCTACGTGACAGAGATACAGACTTCGAAAGACTTCGCTCCTCAATCATCGTCGTCATGAATAACAACCCCAATCTCCTCCTGCGCACCCTCTGTGCCTTTCTCGCCATTTTCATTACTTTCATTTTCGTTCTTCGCCTCCCCAGCAACCCGAGGCTTTATGCCGCCAGCCTGAGTTCCGTTGGTACTACCGCCGCCGCCGCCGCCGGCATTTCCTCCCTTTTTCTTCTGCATCTTCTTCATCCTCTTCTCCCTGTTCTTCCTTGTCCTCTCCGCATCCTCCTCTTCCTTCTTCCTCTTATTCCTCTCCCACTCCTCCGCCTCCTTCTCCGCCTTAACCTCCTCATCCATCGACTTCAATCTCTCATATTCCCTCCTGCGACTCGCCTTATAAACATGGAATTCTCCAGATCCAGCACCAGCCGAACTTCCCTGCACGTTCTGCACTATCTCGGGCACATGCGATGCATCGTTCTTCTTGACTAGCGAGCCGGAGGTTGGAATTTGGATGTTTTTGTCGGGCGCGGCCATCAACTTTTCGATATGTGATGCTGTTTCTGATCTCGGAGAGAGCGCGCGACGCTTTAGAGGACGTTTCGAGCGCGGGTCCGCGGATGTGGGAACGGATTCGGGGATGTTCTCGGACATGATGAAGGATGCTTTTGCGACTCTTTGGTGTTGATCGACAGGATGAGATGTATTATAGACTTTTGATGCGACAATTGCTACCTCAGAACCAAGGGTCTGCAGAATTATGTGTAATTGGTTGCGAATCGATGGACTTTCCTTGTAGATAATTTCAAGTCAAAGAATATTGTTGACATCAGGCGGCACAGCAACAGAATTTTGAATTTCGCAGCCTGGTCTTGGCATGAGGCTGACTGACACACGAGCTGATAAATTCTAGAACCACCATTTGAAATGCAGTGTATAACACTGGTGAATATTTATGAAGTTGCCTATCGATAAGATAACGAGTCACCAATTTGAAATTCGGTGAAAGAGGGGTGGCAATTTGAAACTGTTCTATTTACCATTTCTATTTACAGCACAAAGACAATTCTCTTGCTTCATATATACTCATTCACTATCGGTATACGCAGCTGTGATTTTCTTCAGGAGAATACCACAATAGAGACGAGTAGACCGGTCTTAAGTTCAGTACGTGAGGCTGTGGTCTTGATCAAATATGGGGAAGCCTCGTATGATCATATTGATCAGACATGCGCAGTCTGAAGGAAACAGTAAGTGCCCAATCTCCATAGTCCTACCTATCTGTTCCAGTACTGTTCATGCCTAACCATTTTCCCAGAAAACCGCGACATCCACCAAACCATCCCCGACCACCGAGTGAAGCTTACCCCTGAAGGCTGGACGCAAGCCCACGAAGCCGGTCTGCGTCTGCGCTCACTCCTCCGCGCCGACGACACCCTCCATTTCTTCACCTCTCCTTACCGTCGAACGCGGGAAACCACCGAAGGCATTCTATCAACCTTAACCTCCGACTCGCCTGACCCGTCGCCCTTCCCCCGACATTCTATAAAAGTGTACGAGGAGCCGCGTCTGCGCGAACAGGACTTTGGAAACTTCCAGCCATGCAGTGCGGAAATGGAGAGGATGTGGCAGGAACGGGCGGATTATGGACATTTCTTCTATAGGATCCCGAATGGGGAGAGTGCGGCTGATGCATATGATCGCGTGAGTGGGTTCAATGAGAGTTTGTGGAGGCAGTTTGGGGATGATGATTTTGCTAGCGTTTGTGTATTGGGTATGTCACTTTCTCTTCTTTCCTAACTGTCGATTCAAAGGTCACCGATCTAACATCAAGCTTCTCTAGTAACTCACGGCCTCATGTCCCGCGTCTTCCTCATGAAATGGTACCACTTCTCCGTCGAATACTTCGAAGACCTCCGCAACGTCAACCACTGCGAATTCCTCATCATGCGCAAGTCTCCTGACTCCGGGAAATACATCCTCGAAAACCAACTCCGCACCTGGTCCCAGCTAAAAAAGGAGCGACTCGCCGCCGCCGCTGCCGCCAAATCTCTTACCGTCAACGTCCAAGCCTCGGAAAAGGACAAAGAAAAAGAAGCCAAACTCCTCGGCACCAGTCCCGCAACGGGCACCATGAGCCCGATCCCCACGCGCAAGAAATGGGGCGGTTGTCCCAATGGATGTGATCATGGAAAACATCACTATAAGAAGGAAAATTCCATGCACGCCATGCAACTCAACGGGCGAGTCTCCAGCTCGCCCCCCGAACCGCTTGTATCCCGTCGTTCTACCGCCCGCCGCATGCAATCGTCCTCTGACGAAGACACAGAAGACCCTAGGGGCAAAACCGTCGGCCCGCTGGACCTGGACGCTGAGAAGAGTTTGAGCGAAAGTATCAACAGTCCAGACAGCACAGCTGGCTTCGTCAGCCTCAGCCTCGAAGACCGACTGCAAGCACGTCTGAAAAGCCCCAACGATCTCCTCAACGTCCGGCACTGTGGCCGCGACGGCGGCGGGAGTGCCAGCGGCGCGAACAGCGACGCGGAGTTTAGTGCGGAGGAAGACGTGCGGAAGCGGTTGGCGAGGGGGGTGCAGCTGCAGGGTACGAAGCTGGGGCGGAGCGGGATGGGAGGGGGTGTGGGTGCGGGGGTGGTGCAGCCAAGGAAATTGATTAGAGAGGAGGGGGGGATGGGGAGAGGTGCGAAGGCGGATGCGTTGGGGGATCAGAGTGATGCGGGGAGTGAGGGAGAGGAAGGGGGCTGTGAGGGAGAGGAAGGAGGCTGTGAACGAAGTGATAGTGGGGGGGATGGGGAGCTGAGTCCGGAGATGAAGGAGTTGGAACGGGAAGAGATGGTGGATAAGAGTTTGAGGGGGAGTGTGTACTAGGGGGTTCAGTTGGGAGATGGGATGAGATGAGGTGAGAAGTGGCGGTGGTGTGTGTGCGTGCGGGAGAATAGAAAAGAAAGGCTGGGTGGATGGATGATTGACTGAATGATGAAACGAATATTGGAAGGGACGAAGAGGATGCAAAAGGCGCAACGATCTGATCTGATTTTCCTATCCTATTTTACTTGCCAGGCGCTGTCCACGGGATACCCAAAACCCACAAAAGAAAAAAGTTTGAATATATTTCGTATGATACCACATTATATCTGCAAGACAGCTATTTCCTCCTGCGTTTTCCAGTCCAACTTTTTGCTGCCACAAAGTACCGTTCTGCCTTAGTAGATTCCTAATCCAATACACCACATAGACACATTATACAGAAGAATGAAAAGCAAACAAACAAGCAACCGCGAAACACGGAACGGAAAACATCCGTTTTCGTTCATCCCATCTCAATCCAGCACGTCCCAGATCATTATCATCTCAAATCATACCTCATATCCCATCGTCCGCACTGATTCTCATTCCCTATCAGAGAAAACCCATCCACCTCATTCAAAACAGAAAGACATAAACTCAATCAATCCCAAGCGCAGAAAAGAATATCAAGTTTTCCGATCCTAACCCCAATCCCAATCCGCAACCGCATTATAATCCAAGATAGAACTCCTCGCTATGTATCCCGCGCTCGCTCAACTTCAAGTTCTGTGTGTTCATTTGTATGTATGCACGTGTGCGTATGTGTGTGCGCGCTGATAGGCTAAAGAAATATCATTAATCGATTAACACTCGAAGCATTCGTACATATAGGTAGGTATGCGTGACGTCGTCCTCGCCCTCGTCCTCGTCCGGCAGAGTCCCTCTGAACTCTAATAGAGTAAACAGCAGCTCAGTGGATCTAGCCGAAACTCAATTCTGCACAAGCCAACACGTTAGCAGACGTTCTTCAACATCAAGAAGCGAGTGTGAATAGGGGAAAGTAAAGATCCAAAGCTCACCCGCATAAACCGGTGCCTGCCAAGCCTTCGCCTTCAACTTTGGCTCCGGCTTTGCCCCCTTGCCCTTCCCATTTACATTTCCCTCGCTGCTCTTCCCGCTACTGGTCTTCGTATTAATACTAATACGATCGCCATCCCTTCCAATCATCGACGACAGCGGGACCCCGTTGTTAACTACCGTCGCTATGCGCTCCACCCCGTATATCACGCCGCCGTTGCCCGTCGGAATATTTCGCACCGTGTCCCCGGCCACCGAAGCGCATGCTTCTGCTGCGGCGCGCTGGCTGGCCAGACGCAGTTGGTCAAAGCCGAAGTTCCATTGCGCTTCGGTGACGCGTGTCTCGCAGTGAATGTCGCCGCTGTCGCCGCTGAGACCGCAGTTCTCGGTTAGGATGGAGTAAAGTCTGGTCTGGACTTCACTTGCGGAGGGTCGTTCGTCTGGGACGGTGGAGAGCATTCGATGACATAGCCCAATGACTTGAGAGACTCCTCGGAAGATTTTATCTTCTTTCTTGGTGGCGTCTTTGAGAAGTATGTTCATCCAACTCTCCACTTGGCCCATGTTCTTGTGGAAGCTTGAATCGGGCAGTCCTCCACCTCGTCCGGGAGTTTTGTTCTTCGACGAACGATGTGAGGCGAAATTCCTCGATGCCCTTTTTAGCATAAAGGTAAGAATTTCCAGAAAGATTGCTCCCAACGAGAAAATGTCGGCTTTTTGAGGATCGTGCTTTCCTAGTCTTCCATGGCCAGTGCTTTGCCATAGTCCAAAGCTTTCCGGCTGTGAAGAAGTTGATGTGGTGTGAATTGATGCAGAGTCGTTCGAATGAGATACTGAAGCCGCTCTAGGCGGCGAACTCGTGGGCACACCTGCTGACCGACTGGAGGTATTTGGCCTAGATGTCGTGGCTCGGCCAGCAGTAAGGCTAGAACTAGAGGCTGGGTGGTGATGAGCTTGCTCAGGGGCAGAATAGTCGTAGATTTCCTTGTCGAACCCTTGCTTTCCTGTATGTGCATTGAAGTCTCTCGAGTCGCCCAGGAATATGTTGTTCTCGAGATCAAGCATCACATTTGAAGGCTTGATGCTGTGATGCGAAAGGCCTAAATTATGTAGAAAGGCTAATGCGTTGGCAAGACAGTGTAGCCAATTCATCAGAAGAATCCGCCTGTCTTGCTTTGCGAGAATTTTGAACGACTGAGGGGTTATAGTCAGAAACGACCTAAGACTATGTTCATTTGCTGGAGTCAAGAGCAGGTATCCGTTGTCTTGGTACACATAGGAGGCCCATAAAGAGGTAAGATGTGCGTGTTCCACCCCTCTCATAGCTTCAATTCCGGATAAGAACTCCTCTCGTGGCATACGGTCTGCTGAATTCCCTAGCGCTATCCGTCGACGCAGGAAGATGCGGTTGGGTTTCCCGGGAAGATGAACTTTGTCAACACTACTTGGCAATATGCCAGCCACTGAGCCAACAGGTCGCTTTTCTGCCAACTCCAACGGCACGACTTCCGCATCGTCATAGTAAACATTCTCACCCTTTGAGATGTATCTGAGCAAATAACTGAATTGACGCTGGAAGAACTTCCTCTCCAACTTTTCGTCCCTTTCATATGTCAATTGCAGCCTTCCCACCTGATCCAATGGTATAGGTAAGTCGTCATCGTCCCATGAATCGTCAATGACCGCAAATATCTGGTCCGGGACCCCAAGATCTACTAAGATGAGAAACAATTTCCTAGCCTTTTCCTCGATCCAATCCATATAAGTATTGTCCGTTAAGGTGGCGCCGAAGTCCAACTGAACGTCTAGCCGTCCTTGCTCATCTGGACGCAGTTTCGACAAGACGAACTGTCTCGTCACAGTCGCCTCAATTTTTTCCTCGTCCCACCACATTGTGGGTATATCATCTAATATGCCATCTGGAGTCTTGTTGACTCCAGCACCGGCGAAGCTCGCATATATCTGTGGGTTTGTGCTAGCCTGTTGCTTTCGGTTCATGACCATGGAACTCCTCTGATACTCCATGTTTGGAATTTTAGGGTGTCATCCACTGCCGATGAGATGGTAACACTCAAGCAGTCCGTCTTAATTGGTCGACAGAAGGGCTTATCTAGATAAGAGCTTTCAAGGATGAACGAAATGGGGCGATCGCATGAAGAGAGTTGTAGGAAAGTATCCGTATTAGAACGAAATCATACGCAGGCATGGAGTTCCTGCTACTGTGTTGGTAGGACAGCAAGTATGGTAAGCTCTACTGCATGGTTAGGAGGCAGCTGAGATACCACCAAAAAGCAAGATCTATGTTCGTAGGATTAGCTTAAACGGGGGGATCCACAGCGCGCGCTTTAGGAAAAACAATAAGTAATTGCTTTATCACAATCCTTGCAGTCTATCTCAGTTCGTTGGATGGCGAGACTCCTTATCGAAGTGTTCGAAAAAGGGGACCGAGTGAGACCAGCCTTATTTGATGTATGTGGGAATATTCGCCGAGGCAGCCTCTAGGGTCGTCGTTGACAGCTAGCTGGATGACAAGCGTTTAATTGTTTGGCCAGTAAAGGGTTGTATTGTGTAGTTTGAACAGACAATGACAATTGCAACATATGGTGCATCTATGGTAGCTGAGAACAATCTCAAATATCGGCGCTGATGTGACAGATCATTGTTTGGGTATGACTAGCAGCTGGACTGTAGCATACTGGCGGGGTCGATGAAATACAAAACGTAGATTTCCCCCCGTACATGGAATGCTCCTTCGTTGAGATCAATTTTTGCCACGAGGCAACTCTGCGGTTATCTACAGGGTGATGCAAATGCCATGTTGCTGATGGCTGCGTCTTGGTATACGGAGTATATGATTGGCAGGATTCAACAAACCTCCGCCTGCTATTCATAGCCTGTTTTTGCGCAACTTTGCCTGTGTACAGTTTAGTTTTTTCCCTTGGGGCTCAGACCTCTTTGATGGCAGGTCTGATAGGGCTTCTGCTGTGACAGTACCTTAGCGGATGATCTATGCTTGATCCCATTGTTGAAGATGGAGACATACCTTTTGCGCGAGTTTGCTCAGGTGGCTTCCGAGGTCACGATAAGCTTTAGTTCCTTTGACTGTGGGGGGTAGCGGGATGAATCGATCAAGGCTGACGAAGGCAGGGGTTAACGCCCATGGCTTGCTGGTCTGCCGGGCTGAGTTTTATGCCTTCGCTCCTCACCGGCCCCAAGTCTAGCTTCTTAGGACAAGGAAGCCCGGAACGCAACCATTCCATCCCTTCCGTATTGAAATGGTCGGATCGGGACCACGGTGGTGATATGTTACACAACATCAACCGCCATACCGAACCCTTATCTCCGGAATTTATGTGACACCCCACGAACTTATCGAACTTCTCTTTTCGTGGCATACCTCCGGTCAAAGATCGAGATGATCTGATCATCTCTTCAAGAAAATCCTTAAAATTTCAAGCAGTGTCCATGGATACTGGTAAAGTGTCAGTTGAGAGAACTAACTGCGAGAGGATTGTAAGCAATCTCAACCCTGGAATAGTCGGATCTCCGAGTGGTTGTGGTTCGAGGTCATACGACAGCGACTTCATCGTCGAAAAAGTCAAAAAAAAAAAAGGCACCACAAATCCACAGAAATGCGAGGAGCCGCAGCTAGGACGCATTGACAATCCTGAGACATATGGGGGACATACATTGAATGACGAACCGCACCCCGGATCCAAGATTACTGCTCTGTGATCTGCCATTGTGGAATCCGGCGGTGTCCCGTGGAGATGTGCAATTGAAGGTAAAATTAATGTTCGACCAGACAACTCCCGAGGTTGGGTCTTGTGCACGATTTGTTTCGTCTGTCGGCCTCCCACTTATTTTTTGCTTCAGAAGAGGAGTTTGGATGACTTCGTCTTCATTACCTCGCAACAATGAAAATTGAAAAGGAAGTGCTAAGAACTAAGTACGGTGCGAGGTTTTGGTTAGCACGTGATTCCCGGTGCCTTCCAATTCTGTCACTACGTTGTGTTCCCAGGCTTCCCTGCAGCTGCACCTACTTATGGCTATAGTATAGTGTGCTTGATCGATGTTCTATGTCCCTCATTGACGATAATTGCAAGTAAAAGTTCTCGGCACAAGAGAATTGTTTAATATTCGTCCACTAGACACGTACAATGTAAAAGTTGTCATGTCGAAGCCCAACACCAAACGATACCTGACAGCTACCCAGTAAGTAGATGAACTCCCAAAGTTCCTCAAAAGGCCGAACGCCAACGCTAATATCAAGATTCTACTCCATAATCCATTCGTAGAAGGTATTCCCCAATCCAAACTCCAGCTTTTTCCATCCGTGGCAACATGGTTCCATGCGCTATCATAACCCCTCACAAGCCGAGAAACTATCCATAACTAGTTCCAGACTGTTCGACACCATCATCTGACGATACAATTTACCGAAGCAGACCTTCCTGAATAGCTTCGTAGTCCCGAATGCGGTCTTTCAACCCATCATTGAGGAGATCCAAGCATAGTCGTGATGCTATGGTCATGTTAGATTAATGCCGGTTTTTTCATTTAGAAAGAGCTCATCTTACGCATAGGCACATCCTCAATAAGCCACCCACTCTCCAAAGCGTCGACAGCAGCTTCTAACCTTGCCGATTGGTAACAGTGGTATTCCTTCTGCAGCGCCAACATTCTCTCCCAGCACTCGGAATCCGATTCTTTGGGGCTAGCCAAGACACGCGACTTCAAGGCTTCGGCGATACGATCCATGCCGGATTGCGATGGTGAAGCGCTTCGAGAGTTGCCACTGAGCGGTGATGAAGGACCGCGACTATCGGTCTCACAGCTTCCTTCTCTTGAACTTTGTGTGGAGGACATGGTTGATCTACAGCACGTGATCTTTGTTGTTGTTGTTGATGAGAGCTTGGCAAAAGCCGGAAGAATGTTTCGAGAAATACGGCTGTTTTTTGGAAGGACCAGTAGCATATTACGATAATGAGGAAGTCGATAACATCAAAAAAGGGCAAGTAAACTTCTCATCTCATGTTGGGGCGACGTCTACCTTTATAAAAATGCGTAAAACTTTCTTTGATTGCGTATCCACTCCCGAATGTCCCGAGCTTTTCTCACATGGACATGATGACCACAGCCTCCAGCATCCCTCCTGCTGTTTTGCATGGGGACATAATAACAAATACCGGAGTCGCTGGGTATGAATCGGTGGATGGGCCAATGATCACCAGGGCCACCAAGGGAATAAACGTATGACGACAAATGCGGATAAGCAGACGAAATGACTCAGGCGAGTGCAGTGGCAGACTTGCAGTGTGGTTCAAAGTCGTTACTCGTCGGGCTATAACGGACGGTTAACTCATCTGGCCCTGGGCCGTTGTTTGGGATGGTGCGGAAATAGGAGAAATCATTACGGGCTTGGGTTGTCAGCGGAAAGCGGTTACCACGAAAGCTATGCGACACCAGTGCTACCTCAAGTCAGGGAGTGAGTCAGCCGAGTAGCATGTGCGGGCGCAGCGTACTCAGCAGAGGGGAAAGTCTAAGTGCGCTGATATCGATGTTACTGAATGATTGGAATTGAAGGATGTCTTGGATGGAGAGTGATGGATCGATAGAGTGATGGATGGGATGGATGGGATGGATGGGATGGCATATCCGGACTCAGCACACTCAGCACATCAGCATACGATAGCAAGGACTGGCTGGACAGAGAAGAGACGGGCATAAGGTTCATGATGCGCTGCATGACTTCCCACTATTTCCGCTTCCCAGTCTCTGTGTGTGTGTTCAGTGTGTGTGCATTTTGTGGATATCTCCGATTGAGTTTTTGCTGGTCTGTTGCTACCTGACACGCCTGAGTGGCTCGAGTGGTTTGCATGTGCTTTGTTTGAGGTTGAGGGCAGCGGGAGACCAGGATTGCTGTCTTTGGTTCGCTCGGCAGATGAAAATTTCAAGTGGGGGCAAGCCTTCGAGACTTGCTCGTAAGATTACTAAACTTAACCTGGACGGATGATCTTCGTTGTGGTCGATGATCCGACAAATGTTCTTGCACGAAGTATACTCATGCAGCAGTAAACTAAGAATCGAATGTTTCGCTCCACGATGACTTACTAACCTCACATACTAAAGTATGTCGGGCTTTGACTTTGACTCAGAGAGGGGAATTGGAATTTGGAACCAACCGTCAGCGAATAATGTAGCCAACCACAGTCTACACAGGCGTTTCATACCTACCCTACCCTACCCTACCTACTGCTCCGATATACACAATCGGATTCCGTGAACTCTCTATGGCAAGCCTTCTCACCCATTCCTGTGCTTACGTTTGATGCATACAGCACTGCGCATCCGCAGTACATATCACACATACCCTGAAATATACCGATCCAGTCACCGGCGGCAGTCAGCACTGTGGTGCACATATCCGTATGCATGCCCATCCAATTTTGCTCTATACTTGATTAACATGCGATTTCGCGACGTTGCACCAGCCTGCCCACTCGATCGAGCACAGCATCGAAACAAATCACAATATCTGGGGCTCATCGAGCCCAAATGGGTTGCAGCCGTATATCTGAAATTGACCAAGAGACATCTCTGATTATGCCAGGGTGCGGCGTTATGCGCGTACTTCAGCAGAAGCTTGTTCGTTCTTCCTCCTGCTCGAAATCGATCTCCGTGCGACCCAAGTGGTAACGGAGTCAGGGAGATGGAATCGGAAACCACTAAACCCTATACGCCTTCTAGACTGGACCTTGCGGGTCGTATAGCATTTAATCGTGTTCGGGATGAACCTAAGTAACGCTGCACGGCGAGACTGCATTTGCATGATGGAAGGAAATTCATCATTGCGTCAGACTTCAGTTAACTTACGATACACGGCTGTATACTTCCTTCCCTTTGATTTAGTTATTACTTAACTTACCGCGAGCAATTCTTGCTCTTGCCGCCATGTGAATAGCGGCCTGAGCGACTCTGCCTCTTTACTGGCCTGTTGTTGTGGCATGAGTTGTCACGATGGATTCCAACTGCAGAGATTTTTATAGGGCTGTCAAGTCTGGACGTTCAAAGTGGAGTCTTTCTAGGCCCATCGCCGGCTAGTCGTCAGGGACTTGGATCAAGTTTTTGCGACTACGAGGTCCGTACGGGGGTATTCAAGCTTTGTTCCAGCCTACTGTGGTATTTATCGGCGGGGCTTCCTCGGCAGGGCTCGGTACCTTTCGTTCCCACTGTTGGGCACACTTCGCCTTGACCGCTTGACTTGATAAGTTGGCCCTGATTTACGAAATATTGACACCCATCATCAAGAAGGAGATTTTTTTTTAAAAAGTCATTGATTTGAATTAACCAGTTTGATACGGTATGGATGTGTCTTAGTGCTGAGAAAGCTCCGTGGCACTTTACCAAATGCGGTCCCCTAGTAGTTCTGGGGGATTGATTGGGTAGCCATCTGTGTTCCTGATCTTCATGAGACCAGGGATTCAATAACATACAAGTCAACTACCAACTACCCACTCACATGTCTCTACTCAACCTCTTTCTCTACAACTGCCTTTTCCTCGACTCATCATCTGATTTGTCTCCTTTTAGTCTTTGCCAGTCAGTCAATTTAAGGCGACTTTAGCGAGCCACTATTTTCCACCTGCAGCTGCAGAGCAGATCATCTAAGTACCAGCCTCACTGAGGCGGCATTCTAGTGCCTGTTGTCGCTGCTTCTCCCCACATGTCTACAGTTAGACATGGAGAAGTTGAGCGCGAGGAAGTGATCTGCGTGTTTTGACGATCTTCATGATCACGAGGTATGAGTCGTCTCATTATCTGGAAATGACCCGAGGTCTCTATTCTATCACATGTGCTATTTTGCAATCAGTATAGCTGCTGTCCACGAGGAAGAAGAAGAAAGAGGGGGGATAGCGCCTCTACGAGGACTTGCATGTCTCTTTGGTGATACAGTAAGAGACAACAGCATTGCTTAGAGAAATCGGGGGACCGGATCGAATGGACCAGACAAAATGGAACGAACACGAGCTCACCGTTGTCGTCCGACAGCAGAAAGTAAACACTCATTTCGACAATGCATTTCCCCCCTCGCTAACAATCACACCGGAACCTCTCCAACTCCAACTCCAACCGCATCAGTCACACAACACCGCTACGACTTCCCCATCATACAAAATACATGCAAGTACCCTCGGTATCTCATCTCGAAACCGGGGAAGCTCAATACGCAACCGCTACTACTCTTACTAGAAAACAATCTAATGTCCACCTCGTTCCCGTTTCCAGATACGTTCATTCAGGCCATTGCCCAAATCGCTTTACTTACTCAACATCAGATCTCTTTCTTGTCTTCTCTTCCATTCCCTCATATAGCTCTCCTATTCAACCCCTCTCATTCATTCATCCCACCCCTTCTTCTCCCCCACCTCCCCTCTTCCCCATACCATCCTCCGTTCTCCTCGCTCTCGCTCTCCCTCTTCCTCAACTCCTTTTACTTCCACCCCCCCGACTCATTTCCACGCTCCGCATTCCTGCAGAAGCAGCTGTATAACCTTACAAGTACACAAAACACGAAACACGAAACATCTTTTCCCGGCGGGTAGGTAGGTAGGTACCAGGTAGGCTGTATCTTTTCCTATCTTATCCCTTCCTGTCCTATCCTATCCTATCCTACTTAACAGCACTCTTGTTACTCCTACCGTACGTACACATCTATCTATCTACTTCCCAAAATTAAGACGGAAACTAATCGTCGGCATTACGGTGCACTCCTACGGAAAGCTTCGCTTCCTGACGACTGGAGAAGAAAAGAGGGAGGGGAAGGGAAGGGAAGCTGCGTGTCCGGTTTTGTTACTTAGCTGAGACTTGCCGAGATGGGAGGAGGTAGGTGTGGGTTGAGAGATGAGGCAGATAGATGGGATTTGGGTATTGGAGGTCTTGCGTCTGGGGATCTGGACTCTGGGATAAGATAGGTTCTGGAGACTTGAGGTTGCGTTGGGGTTGGTTGGGAGGAGGGGGAAGTTGGTTGTGAGATATAGGGATACATTCCATGTTGGGCGTGGTTGCTGAGGGTGGAATTGGGATAGTTGAGTAAAGGGGGGAGAAGGGTGGAAGTTGGTCTGGACAGAATTTGTATCGTCTGCATGATCAGTTACATCTTCACTAATCATGCTGCACAGTCTCATTATGCGGATCTGGTTCTAAAAGATATTCATTTATTCAAAACATCAGCTAGATTACATTTTTAGATTTGATAACTAAGCTAATAAAGCGAATTCCATATCAGACATTACATGGATAGAAGCAAGTAGGGAATAATTTACAAATCGCCATCCGCCACCAATCACTTCTTCTTCTTCTCCTCTTCCCCATCATCCTCCCCCTCACTCTCATCATCCGTCTCCTCCTCCTCCTCCGCTGCCGCCGCCAACTTTGCCTTCCTCTCCTTCTCCTCCCTCTCCAGCGCCACCCACTGCGCATCCTTATCCTGCTTCACATAGTCCACCGAACTCTTCAACTGCGCATCCGAGCGCACGATACGGCCCCTCCCCACCAAGCTCGCCACGATCGCCGCCCCCACAATAAACGTCAGCACAAACCGATACGTCGAGTACCACGCCGGGAACCAGCCGCGCACCGTCGCCCGCGCGTCCGCAAAGTACAGGAACGTAAATGCTGTGAATTGTGTAATCAGCGCGTATTCCACGGGCATCAGAAGCGTGGGCCAGGCGACGGCGGGCGCGATCACGCCGTACACGTAGCGTCGGTAGCTGTGGTAGCCGCCGTAGCCGGCGTATTCGAGGCCCCAGTGGATGGCGCCGAGGAAGGAGATGATCTGGGGGAGGTTAGCGTCGGGGGATCCTGTCCGGGTAATAGATTGTACTCACTACAGCTCCATACCCCACCTGCACCGGCGTAATCAAATCCAATAACTGATGAGCCGTCTCGGGGGAAAACAAGACGCCCTGCCCATGGGCATGCGCATGGTTGATATCATACGCCAACCAAACCGTCGACGCGGAAGTAGCGGCATACGGGATCACACCCGCGGCTCCGATGTAGAGTGATTCTTTCGGCACATCGTTCAGAGCAAATGTCTCCTTGATGGTTTGTAGGTCGTCTTTGACGGAGCCGTGGCTTTCGGTGGGGGCGGGGCTCTCTTCGAAGACGTGACGCACGGAGGACTCGCCGGAGACTTCCTCCGGGTGAGGCTCGATTTTGGAATTGGAGATGGTTTTTTCGGCTTGCAGATCGATTTTGTCGTAGGGTGATTCGGAAGAGGTTTTGGTTGCGTAGTAGAGGGAGGGGGTGCGGCGGGGGAGGGATGAGAGGATTTGGGGGCGTTTAGGAGAGAGGGGGGAGGATGACGCTTTTCTTAGGCTGGCGGATCCGATGGTGTAGGGGGCTCGCGAGGTGGGAGCTTTGGTGAAGCTCTTGAGGAGGGAGCGCGTTGCGCTGGTTCGAAGCATGGTTGCGAGTTTTACAGCTTGCCCCGCAATTTGTCTCGTGTGACGAGGGAGTTCCCGAGTTCCCGTAGATGAACGAACGATATGAAGGTATTTCTATCGTCGAAACCTGCGAGTGTGAATTTGAGATGAAGAAAGTGGGAGAAGGGAACAATGGTAATTGTACACAATTGAAGAAGAGAAATGTACGTGGAGATGATGAAAGCACTTCAAGAAAGAAGATGGAGCAGCTCCTCTGCCTTCCCTTTCCCTTTCTGGGTGTAACTTTTATGATACACTGTACGGAATCTATTCCAGAGAAAATGTTGGGTAATGGATTGGTGCAATTGAAACGATGATTGATTGTGCTCCTCTCTTTTGCGCATCTAATCTATCATTTCTGGGCCAATCTACCCGAAGATATCTGATCTAATCCACGTCGTTTGCTCATTCAGCAAAAACGCTGCAAAAGCTGCAAAGCTCAACGTTCCGCAAAATCGATACGTCATTTTTTACTGCACCCGAGCTTCTGTCAAGCATACATCACCATCCTATGAGAAACGAAGCTGCGCGCCAATGGGAGCGCTCGCTTGCACTTTGTGGGGGACCGAAATGTGAGAAGGATTGATTCCAGGTTTTATAATGTACGCAGTGTGAGGCGTGGTAAATGTAGGTACGGTACAGGTATTTTGTATGATGAGATGGAGTAGGGGAAGAAAAGCATTTGCATTTACGTGGCATATTCTACAGCTTTGTCTGACTGCTCAGCACAACGTACAGTACAACAATCCGGTTGATTCATTATTCCTTCGTGATTGCCCTTCATCGACCACCTTACTTTACCATACTGTACTGTACTGTACTGTACCCCTCCCCCTCCCACATAGAATATCCACAATCATCACCGTAGAACGAATCGTGGTCCGCCACGCATAATACGCAAGAAAGAGGACTCGATACTACCTATTATTTTCACCCAAGGGATATGGATTAAACAACTACGACGATATCCTACCCCGCATCATAAATTTTGCATCTTCCCACCCTCAGCCGTCGCGGATGCCATCCATTTATCGAGCCATTTGAGACGAGAGGTTTCCCGGCCCGGGTGACGGCAACACAGACTGACGATGTTGGAAGGACTGGTTGCGTCGCTGCTGAACCGCTTCCTGGGCATGTACATACGGAATTTCGACCCAGGGCAATTGAAAGTCGGCATCTGGTCTGGCGATGTCAAATTGCGGGATTTGGAGCTGAGACGCGAGGCGCTGGATCAGTTGAAGCTGCCGATTAATGTCGTCGAGGGACATCTAGGCCAACTGACGCTGAAGATACCGTGGTCGAATTTGCGGGGCCAGCCCGTGCAGGTCGAGATCGAGGATGTGTATTTGTTGGCTGCGCCGAGAGAAGACGCGGAATGGGATGAAGAGGAGGAGGAAAGGAGGAGACAGACGGTTAAGATTGAGAAGCTGGACAGTGCGGAGATGCTCAAGGATCGCAATCAGGAGGGCATGAGTTTGGAAGAACAACAGAAGAATCAAACGTTTACGGATAGTCTGGTTACGAAAATCGTCGACAATCTCCAAATCACGGTCAAGAATATACATGTGCGCTACGAAGACTCGATATCAGCGCCGGGCCATCCATTCGCGCTCGGTATTACTTTACAAGAGTTTAGTGCTGTGAGCACGGATGGGAATTGGAAACCGACGTATATACAGAATTCGAGCGGGACCACGCATAAGCTGGCGACGTTGGGTGCGCTGGCTGTGTACTGGAATACGGACACGGATTTGCTGGGCACTGGGAGGGAGTCGGATGTTCCTGGGGGAAAGGAGGTCGCTTCTCATGATGAAATGCTGGAGAGATTCAGGGAAATGATAGTTCGGGGCGAAGATCCAAATAATGTTCACCATCAATTCATCCTCAAGCCTGTCAGTGGTCAAGCGAAGTTCGAAATGGACAAGAGTGGCAAGATAGACATACCGCATCTGAAAGCCGGGTTGATCTTCGACGAGATAGGTGTGGTTATGGATGACAATCAGTATCGCGACGCTCTGATGATGGTCGACTTGTTCCATTATTTCATCCTGCATCAAGAATACAAGAAGTTTGCACCAAAAGGTGTTAGACCGAAAGAAGATCCAAGGGCGTGGTTCAAATTTGCTGGAAATGCCGTTCTGAGCAAAATTCATGATCGCAATCGCCGCTGGTCTTGGGGATACTTCAAAGAAAGAAGGGATGACCGTATTCGATACATTGAGCTCTTCAAGAAGAAGAAGAAGCAAACTGAGCCACTTTCGCCAGACGAGGCCAAGGAGTTGGAAAAACTGGAGTGGAAGCTCGACTATGAAGATATGCGTTTCTGGAGATCTCTGGCACGGAATCAGTTGAAGAAGGAGAATATTGGTGTTAAGAAACAGCCTCCGAAACAGAAACAAGGCTGGGTTGCTTGGGCTTGGGGCTCGAAACCACAGGAATCGGAAGAAGATCCAGATACAACTATGACTGAAGAGCAGAGAAAAGAGTTGTATGATGCTATTGAGTACGATGAGAAGACAGCACTCGCGGAAACTGTGGATTTACCCAAGGAAACGGTGAAGATGCAGATCGAAGCGTCGCTGAACACTGGTAGTTTCACATTGAAGCGAGATCCTCACAAGAACACGGTCGAAGTCCTCAGTCTTTACTTTGATGCTTTTAAAGCAAAACTCTTGCAGAGACCCGAGTCGCTCTTTGCAGATATCAGTCTTGGTGGTTTGAGGGTAAACGATGGAACAACTCCTTCTAGTTTGTTCCCGCAAATCGTCCGCGTCAAAGATGCCCCTGAAAAACCGAAACTCCTTACCAATGGCGATGAAGATTCGGAGGAATCTACCGACCCTTTCTTCCAATTCCAAATCGAGACTAATCCGCTGCATGATGCTGGTGATCTCGCGGTGACTGCAAAGTTAAAGCCACTTGAGGTCATTTGGAATCCTCATTTCCTTGTGGAAATTGTCCAATTCTTCAAGCCTCCGGAAAGACACATGGAATCTATTGGAGCCCTCATGGAGTCCGCTGGAGCGACCGTCGAAGGCTTGAGACAGCAGACCCGAGCAGGTCTTGAGTTTGCGCTAGAAGAACATAAAACCATCAACGCCAAGTTAGATCTTCAAGCACCACTGATCATCGTACCTGAAAACATTGCGTCAAAGAATACGATTTGCCTGATTCTTGACGCGGGTCATATCAGCGTGAACAGTGAACTGGTAGATGAGGAGACGATGCGCGAGGTTCAGTCGAAGCAGAAACAGGCATATACTGATGCGGATTACAAGAGGCTGGAGTCGCTGATGTATGATAAGTTTGTGGTCAAGCTTTCAGATACTCAGGTTTTGATCGGACCTTCGATTGAGGATACGAAAGGACAACTTGCGCAGAAGGAAGATCCGCAGTCGATGCGCATTGTTGAGAAGATTAACATTGACTTCATAGTTGAGACATCGATTATACCTAAAGCGCCCAACTTGACAAAGGTAAGGGTCACTGGTCGTCTACCAGTACTACATGCTTCGGCCTCGGACAAGAAATACAAGAATTTGATGAGGATCATTGACATGGCTATACCCAACTTCGACGAGAAGGAAGTGCCAGCTCAAACTGTGTCGAAAAGGCGGAGAACGTCGACTTTATCGCTGCGGCGAAATGGAAGCGCTGGCTACCACCAAACACCAAAAGACAGAGCTCAATCCTTCCGATTCTCTGCGCAAGAGGCCATTATTCTCCAAGACGAATCATCTGATGACGATGACGACGAGGATGAGTTCCAGGATGCCTCCAGTGGCGTTGAACAGGATAAATACAAAGTGCAGCAGAAGAATTTTGAGCTTAAGTTTGAGGTCGAACGTCTTCAGGGCTCACTGTTCAGAAGTGATCCGGAGGGAAAGAAGCCTGATCAACTTTTGGTTGAGCTGGTTGCTGAGAACTTCGGTGTGATAGTTTGTGTCCGGCCGTACGACTTGATTGTGGAGACATCACTGCAATCCGTGGTTGTGGATGATTATGTTGAGAACCCCTCCTCCGCCGAGTTCAAATCTATTGTTTCCTCAGGAGACACGGATTCTGATGACCACAAAGATCTCATTCATGTGAAACTCATCAAGGTGAATCCGCATTCACCGGAGTTTATGCCCAAGTTCGAAGGTGTGGAAATCAATGTCGATGTTGCTATTTCGACGATCAATTTGGTGGTTACGCGGAAAACGCTCTTGACACTGCTGGATTTCATTCTGGTCACTTTCACAAATCAAGATGATCCGAAGCAGCTACCTGATGCTCCTACGGCTGAGAAGTCGAAGGATCTCTTGGCTGTACCTGGCAATGAATCGCCGTTTGAAGAAGAGGAAGAAGAGGTAGAGCCAGCGAAGAAGTCGGAGTCTGGATCTATTCGCATCAAGGTCGACTTGAAGAGTATCAGGTTGATTTTGAACAATGATGGAATTCGATTGGCTACACTTTCTTTCAATCATGCAGATGTTGGTATCTTCATTCTAGGCAAGACCATGCGAATTGGTGCGAAGTTGGGTGATCTATCTTTGGTAGACGATGTCAACCAAGGTGCTTCCACCGACTCAAACCTCCGCAGGTTGATTGCTATTGAAGGAGATGATCTTGCTGATTTCAGATACGAAACTTTCGATTCGGAAAGCAGCTCGTATCCTGGATATGATTCATCGATCTATCTCCGCGCTGGCTCGATCAAAGTCAACTTCTTGGAAGAACCATACCGCAAGATTATTGAGTTCTTGGTCAAATTCGGCAAGATGCAGGCTATTTTCAACGCTGCACGACAAGCTGCTGCGAGTCAAGCTTCGCAGCTTCAACAGAGCACGAGTCGCATTAAGTTCGATGTCAATGTTAAAACGCCTATTGTCGTTTTCCCTCGCGTTATGAATGCTGGAATTGGCCAGAGAGATACTCTGACGGCGTATCTGGGAGAGATTTATGCTGGAAACAAGTTCGTGCCACTAGATGATTCGGAAAATGCCACTATTGCGATGCATCTCTCCGCTGGCATCAGGAATATTCGGTTGACCTCGGACTTCTATTTCCCGGATGACAAGTCCGAGGAACTCGAGCTCATTGACAAAGTAGATCTCGGCTTCATTGTTACCTATGCCGAGCACACTGAGGGTGCTCTACGCCCGGATCTGGAGATTGAGGGTAATATGTCTGACTTCAATTTACGCATTACTCAGACGCAATTGAAGTTCCTACTCGAGCTAGCGAAGTCCGTTTCTGCTGCTTTTATGGTTGATTCTGGTGACGATGGCGAAGATGTTGCAGAGGAGGTGCCCAATGCAACTGCCAAGAAAGCAAAGGCGATCATGCCTAAGGAGTCATCGCAGGACGAAAACAATGGCCAGCTCGTCGATCTTGGGCCGGAACTTGGCACGAGTTCAGAAAGCTGGACGAAGCTCGATCTCTCATTCCGTGTTCACACAATTGGTCTCGAACTCATCTTGGCTAAAAAGAACGAGCCAATTGGAGATTTGGAAGATGCAAGCTTGTCGAAGTTCTCCATGGACGACACGAAAGTCAAGCTGCGCATGATGACGGATGGATCGTTGGAGTCGGAGTTCTTGATTCAATCATTCACGATTCAAGACAGCAGGAAACGAGAGACCAACAAGTTCCGAAAGATTATGACATCCTCGAACCAGGACGTGCAGCAATTCATGGCTAGTGTCACTATTTCGGGAGGGCAAGAGCGCAATCTGATTGCGATCATGTCAATTGATAGTCCGAGGATCATTTTCGCACTCGATTATCTGTTTGCTTTACAAGCTTTTATAACGGAAGGTCTTGAAGTGGAAGAGCCGATTGAACCAGAAGATGATGATGAAACGGAATCTGAAAATGTGTCGGATACGGATTCTATGCAAGTCAGCAAGCCCAAGCCAGAGACAAGCCGCACGAAGTCTTTGAGCAGAACACCAAGTCATTCATCATCCTCTTCAAACTCGTCTTCAATGAGTGTAGCGTTCCGTGTCAATGTCGTTGATGCGCAAATCATCTTGATCGCAAACCCTCTCAGCACGAGCTCAGAGGCAATTGTGCTTGGAACGAAACAGATACTCATGTCTCAACAACATGCTTTGACCCTGCAAGTGTCGGAGATGGGCATGTTCCTGTGCAGAATGGATCGATTTGAAGATACCCGACTTAGAATTCTCGATGATTTCTCCTTGCAGATGTCCATGGATAGCTCGAAAGCTAATGCGACTACCATACATCTTGATATTGAGCCACTTGTTCTTCGTCTGTCACTGCGCGATATTCTACTGGCAATTCAGATTGTACAGAGGGCTTCCGAGCTTTCCGGCAGCGATGAAGAAGAAAAGAAACCTGCTGCATCGGACCTGAAGTCCAAACAGTTGCATGGCGGCTCGAGTCTTAAGCAACGAACGGCAAGTGGCAAAGGCGGATCGACAGTAAAGAAGACTCAACCTGGGACGATTGCGCCTTCCAGGCCGAATCAGAACAATCAAGTCGACAATAAGCCTGTGAGAAGGAAACACGAAGAGCTCACTGCTACGTTGGATGGCATGAGGCTCATTCTGATTGGAGACCTCCACGAATTGCCTATCCTTGATATGAGTGTCAAGAAATCCACAATCTCTGCAGCGGATTGGACTGGTAGTCTGAGAGCAGACACCGCCATTAACATGTTTATCAACGTGTACAATTTCTCAAAGTCTGCATGGGAGCCGCTCATTGAACCTTGGGAGCTCGGTTTATTGGTAGCCAAGGATCCAAGCAAGGATTGCATGTCGGTTGATTTGATCTCGAAGAAAATGCTGGAGATTACAATGACCTCTGCAACGATTGCATTGGCTTCTAAATCAGCTCAGTTTTTGTCGAGAGGTGATGATATTTTGTCAAAACCGCGTGGTGCTGATGCACCGTACAGAATTAGGAATTACACCGGTTTCGATGTTCACGTCTGGGCGGATATTCCAGGTGTAGAGAATGATATTGATGCGAAACTGGAGGATGGAGAGGAAGCGCCGTGGCGATTCGAGGATTGGGAGAAGATGCGTGAGAATCTTTCGCCGGAGAATAGTAGTGGTTTTGTGGGTCTGAGACTGGAAGGAAGCGGGTTTGATGATCTTAGTAAGATTCCGGTCAATCGTGAAGGAGAGACCCTTTATAGTCTTCGACCACGCAAGGATACAATTCTGCACCGTTTGCTGGTTGAGGTTACGCTCGGTGAAGACAATGTTAAGTACATCACGTTCAGATCGCCATTGCTTGTCGAGAATAAGACGCAGATTCCTGTGGAGCTGGGAGTCTTCGATGCGCAAGAAGGCCATCTGCTCAAGATTGAGAAGATCGCGCCTGGAGAGAGTCGTCCGGCTCCTGTTGGTGCGGCTTACATGAAATCGTTGCTTGTTCGACCTGATCAAGGGTTTGGATATGCTTGGTCCACCGAAACACTGTTCTGGAGAGATCTGCTCAAGAAGCCTACTAGGACTTTGACTTGCAAGGGCGAGAGTGGTGATAAGACGCCACCTTTCTACTTCCAGATGAACGCTACTTTTGATAAAACTACTCCTATCACGAGGTAAGTTATTTCAACTCGGTTTTTATTATTGGAGAGTCTGCTAACATTGTGAAGCATCTATCCGTACATGCGAATTCGTCTTTCTGCTCCTATCGAGCTCGAGAATCTGTTGCCCTATGATTTCAAATACCGCATCTACGACAAAAACACGAAGAAAGACTGGACCAACTTCCTTCGCAAAGGTGGACTCAGTCCGGTGCATGTGGTTGAACTCTCCCATCTCCTGCTTATGAGCATTGACATGCAAGACACGGTGTTCAAGGCTAGCGAGTTCGCTATCATTAATTCGAACAACCAAGAAGATTTCCGCAAAGAGTCTATGCTGGTTTGCAAGGATCGTGAAGGTCTTTCGCTGAATCTCAGATTGCATTACTTCAAGATACCAGATAGTGGTGGGGCGTTCCGAGTTACGGTTTACAGTCCTTATGTCATTTTGAATAAGACTGGGTTGGAGATCAACATCAAAGCGAAATCGCTACTTCAGCAAGCAAAGACTGCCGCGGGACAAGGCTTCCGTACGGACTCTGCTGATACAGAGAGACGAAAAGCTTTGCCGTACATGTTCGCGTATGGTGCGGATGATCAACGAAATCGGGCGCTTCTAAAGGTTGGAGACTCGAACTGGAGTAAACCTCAAAGTCTAGATGCAATTGGTAGTAATGTGGATGTTGTTTTACCGTCAGCCAAGAACAATACTGAGATTCATATCGGTATCAATATCGAATCTGGAGAAGGCAAATACAAGCTGACGAAGATTGTTACTCTTGCTCCGCGATTCATACTCAAGAACCAGATGACGGAAGAGATCAACGTGCGAGAACCTGGATCATCGGAACTCTGGACCTTGAAGCCGGGTGCGTTGGAGCCTCTTCACTTTTTGCAGAAGACTCCGGTCAAGCAGCTTACATTGTGCTTCCCGGGTCTCAACAATCATTGGTCGTCTCCTTTTACGATCTCGAATCTGGGAACTACGCATGTGAAACTTGCCAAGGCTGGTCAACGACAAAAGCTCATCAGAGTGGAGATTCTCATGGAGAACGCAACTATTTTCTTGCATATTAGCATGGAGACCAAGAACTGGCCTTTCTCGATGCGCAATGAGAGTGATACGGAGTTTATGTTCTTCCAGGCCAATCCAAATCTTGATGACGAGGACACCGAAGATCGCTCGGGATGGCGTCCAATTCGTTACCGCTTGCCTCCTCGAAGTATCATGCCTTATGCATGGGATTATCCTGCCGCTAAACATAAGGAGTTGATCATTAATGCCAATGGAAGGGAACGTCATATTAAGCTTGCTGAGATTGGTAATCTTATTCCAATGAAAATTGGAGGCGATGATGGGAATCCGAAAAATCAGAAGATCATCGATCTTAATGTGGCTGCAGATGGACCAACACAGACACTCATTCTATCTAATTACAGGGCTTCAAAGAGTTTGTACAAGCAAAAGTCAAGAACGAATTCGTCTGTTAGTGTGGGAGGCTTCGAGGTCAAGAGCCAAGATACTGCGGTCACCTTCAAAGCACAGCTCAAACTCGCAGGTATTGGTATCTCGCTGATCAATACTCAGTTGAAGGAACTTGCATACATTACGTTCAGGGACATCGCTTTCAAGTACACCGAATCTCCGCTGTACCAGACAGTTTCTGCCTCGATCAAATGGGTACAAATTGATAATCAACTTTATGGCGGAATCTTCCCCATGATCTTGTATCCGAGTGTTGTGCAGAAGAACACGAGGGAGACAGAAGCTCATCCATCTTTCCACGCTATGGTCACTCGAGTGAAGGATGACTCTTACGGTGTTCTTTATATCAAATACGCGACAATCTTGCTGCAGCAAATGACGCTTGAAATCGACGAGGATTTCGTGTGGGCCCTTTTGGAATTCTCAAAAGTACCTGGAGCTGCTTGGTCTGAGACACATGAAGGTGTTCTCTGCGACGAAAGCCTGGATATTCCGGAGCCTAAGCAAGAACAATCGGGGCAGGATATCTATTTTGAACTTCTCAACATCCAGCCCATGCAACTTGATTTGTCGTTTGTTCGTACCGACAGAGTCAATGTTGAGGACAAGACTTCTTCGAAGAATCCATTGATGTTTTTCTTGAACGTTCTTACGATGGCTATCGGTAACATCAATGATGCTCCCGTTCGTCTCAACGCGCTGATGCTGGAGAATGCAAGAGTTTCTGCCGCTGTTCTCATGCTGAATATTTCCAACCATTACTCACAAGAGGCACTTTACCAAGTTCACAAGATTCTGGGTTCGGCAGATTTCCTTGGCAACCCTGTCGGTTTGTTCACCAACATCAGTTCTGGTGTGGCAGATATCTTCTATGAGCCTTACCAAGGTTTCATCATGAATGATCCTGAACAGCTGGGTATTGGTATTGCAAAGGGTGCCACCAGTTTCGTCAAGAAATCCGTCTTTGGTGTCTCAGATAGTTTCTCGAAATGGACAGGCAGTATCGCGAAAGGTCTTGCCGAAGCTACGATGGACAAACAGTTCCAAGATCGTCGCCGCATGACCAGATCACGAAATCGGCCAAAGCACGCTCTCTACGGTGTCACAGCAGGCGCTAATTCCTTCGTCACAAGTATCGCTAGTGGTGTAGGCGGCTTGGCACGCAAACCGCTCGAGGGTGCAGAACAAGAAGGCGTCGCTGGGTTCTTCAAAGGTGTCGGAAAAGGTGTTCTTGGCTTCGCTACCAAACCCGCCATCGGCGTCTTCGATCTCGCCTCCAACGTCAGCGAAGGCATCCGCAACACCACCACCGTCTTCGACGACAACGGCCTCGACCGTGTCCGTCTCACGCGCTTCATCGGTCAAGACGGCATCGTGCGGCCGTACTCTCAGCGCGAAGCGCTCGGTCAGTTCTGGCTCAAACAGCTGGATAATGGGAAATACTTCAACGAGCAGTATATTGCGCATCTGGAACTGCCCCGCGAGGATGTGGTGGTTATGTTGACGTATTCGAGAATCATGCTGATTAAGAGTAAGAAGTTGACCAGTGAGTGGGATGTCCCGTTGAAGGATATTCAGACGATTAGTAAGGAGAGGACGGGGCTGAGTCTGACGTTGAGGGGGGGCACGAATGGCCCGTTTGTGCCGGTGGCGGAGGAGAGCTCGAGGAACTTTTTGTATAGGAATATTGGGGTCGCAGTGGGGGAGTTTAATAAGAAGTATAAGGCTACGGAGTAGATTGGAAGGGGAAGAAAGGGGGGGGGGAGGGAGTTATGAGAGGGAGAGCGGGGAAGATGAAAATGATTGGGTGGATGGGTCTGAGCATATGAAAACGGCCTGGCTGGGTTGTTGGGTTGGCATGAAAATGGATGGGCGGAAGGGAATGGGGAGTTGGTATGAGCATAGTTAGGAAGTGGGGACGGAATACACACAGATACACGGGATTACACAAAAATCGTCGGGGTAGGGGAGGTTTATTATGAAATATCAAAATTCTACTATGTTTTACTTAATATGTTGGTTTGGGTCTTTGATTACTTTTTCCCGGTGTGCTGTGGTGTGGTAAGTTTGGTTGTGACACTATAAAGTTCAATGTAGTGAGGGGCTACGCGCGAGGAGGTGATTATAGGGAACGGCGTGCAGTTAGTTGGCTGCTCTTTCGGGTTTTATACACTCGACTACTTGGGAAACACCAGCTTCCACTTCGTTTTCTTCTTCTTGTAATTGTTGTTGTTGGTGTGGTGGTGGTGATGGTGGTGGTGTTCTGCTCTTGGATTAACGGCTTTCTCGAGCTACTGGCTTCTCTCAAATCGGACTTTTCTTTTAACTTTTTTATGTCGATACATGCATGTTATGAAACGAGTGATAGTGTAGGTAACTTTCATAGATCGCGCTCCGGACTGTCTGTTTATACTGGGCTGTTTCTACTTGCAATTTCAATACTGTGGCTGAGCCATAGGGAAGAAAGCATTGGGATCGGGGCGGGGTGGGGGAGGGGTAAGATTTGTGGTTTGTGGTCACGGTTGCCGTACCTTGATCAGACTTGCTTTGGTGTCGGGGATGCGACTACGTTCCATATTGATACTTTAGTACAGCGGGCTGGCATACGATATCAAGACATTCGTCTTATTGAGTCCGCGTTGCGGTCTGAGAGCGACCGTGAAGTATGCGGTGGACTGTGTACTATTTATCGTTTGCTGTCTGTCCGTGGCTGAGTTTCTTTGTCTGTCCCAGCTGAGTTGTCTTTCGCGGACTCTCCGATGCCGACTTGTCGTGTCTGAAGATTGTGCTTTGGGGTTGAGGTCGTTGAGGGGCGAGACCGCGGCTGATGGTTGGGCTTCACTTTACGCATATTTGCTGGCCGACACCATCGATTTGCGTGTAGTTTGCGCGCGCCTAAGAATTGGAGTATGAAACTGATTTATGAGGTTCGTGACCTCTGAGATGTACTGCTGTTGTGCAATTTTTTGGCGGTTGGAAGAATATCGTGCGGTGAGTGTGTGGTCATGCAAACATACGACTGTGGATAAAACTACGGGTTCGCGCGACTTTTATGTTTGTAATACGAAAAGACTTCAGACCTCTCATCTAGAGAATCTTGTTTAGAAAAACATAATACGACGAGCAGTATAGACAGTGTGTGCCTTTCTCTCAAGTTATACTTAATTTGCTGGAGCCTGGGCAAGTCTCAAGGAAATCATGCATTTTCGTAAGGAACGGCATGGTTATGAACATTTATCTGACAAGCATGATGTTGACACGCATGATGCTCCCACCCATCGTTCCTGGAGATCTCTAGTTTCTGATGGCTTGCCTAACAGCGCTAGTGAGAAATCTACCGCTTCTTCTCACAAGTCTAGACCTCGGTCGAGGCATCGAGGCCCCGCGGAGGACTCCGTCAGGAAGGATCGCTCAAGATCTTCGAAGCGTCATGGCTCGAAGATGGACTGTGGTCTAACGTTTGATGATCCTGACATTGATCGGAGAAGTGTCAAGGCTTCTAGCCGGAGCAGCAGTGCAGATAGCAACGACGGTAGGATGGTGGAAGTCTACTACCCAGCCACCGGAGAGATTAAACCTTATGACAGCGAAGAAGACAGAAAAAAAGGCCAAAGTAAACGCCGAAGTAAACGCCGTCCCAATTCGACTCGTGAGGCTTCTTCAACTTTCCCTAATACTTGGGGTCACTCCCCTACGGCCGGGAAGAGCGATTTGGAAAGCAGTGGAAAACCTCCAGTTGAGGTATATTCACCACTCAGTCCAAGAAAATTTTAGAAATGAGCATTCCAAAACAGGAAGACGATGGCAACTACTTATTTGCAACATCCAGAAAACAGTTCGCGGCAATCGAAGATACTAGTTACGGCAACTTGCATCTTGACCTGTTGAGATGCTGGCTGAGCAAGATAAAACATCTTGAAAAGGAACTTGCCAAAGATAAGGATTTCAAGTGCGACGACAGACTTAAAGAATTCTTCAAGCAAGCCAGACTTTTACGAAGAAATATGAAGCACGGCCAGGAAGGGGAGCACAAGTAACCGGCAAATGGCGATCAATTCATGAGACTCAAGAAGTACGGGTATGCTGAACACTATCTGATAAAAGCGAGAGGTCCTGCAAGAATATCAGCTGCAGAGCAATCGAAGAAGGATAAGCCGTGGGTGTCATTGATTCCGAAGAAGGAGAAACTTTCCGCCTTTTTGCTGAGAGTAGAAATTGTCCGTACAAGTATAAAGATGCGGTGAAGATGCTTAAGGAGGCTAGAAAGAGGGAGGAGGTGAACCAGCAGAAGGAGGATGAGGAATGGAAGAGATGTCTGGATAGTAAGCTTATTTCGACGGATGATACACATGCTGGTCATAGCGACCGCGGTAGGAAATATTTATGAACGGGTCTGTACTTTGGGAAGATGGGAAGCTCTCTAGTGTAGGGAAAACATACCGCTATAGGAGGACAACATGCTCCAGTTCATTATTGTGTTGGATGTGGACATCATCTCTAAAAAAATGTGCCAGAATCGTTTGGACATCCACCTGTTTATTCCTGCACTGGCAAGGGAAGGTCTTTTACAATGATGTGATTGTTTTGCTCGATTTTGATCAATGATAATCTTCTTTTGTTTTACATTTGTTGTAGATTTGCCGTCTCGGTATCCATTTTACCTAGAACCAAGTTCGATCTCAGATGTAAAGACGCTGTAGTGAGGGCTGTAGCCGGTATGCCGAAATTGCATGCCAACATGTGGTAGGTACATGTACAGCCGCAGGTCTCATAGTATGGCAGTCTTCACTAAGGCATTCCTCCTTGAATTCTGAAGAGGCCCTCCTTCTTCCTACATGGCCCGTATAGTACGTATTCCTGGTTAGGCTGTCGTGTAATTAACCTGTTGTTTGGTGGTCGGGGCCGGAATGGCCCTAACACGAAACCAAGACGTGAATAACGACCAGACCCTGGATGTAGCAGTGGCAGTGTGTATATTGGTGACTGCGAATGGGCTACACAGGCCAGAATTCTGGCAATAAATATCTGGATATGCTCCTCAAGGCTTCTCTTCAAAGCTCCTTGGGCTTGGAACGATTGAACCTTGGAAAGAGGAATAGCCACAGTGCATTGAATCATAACTTTCATTTCACTTACATTTTAAAATACACAAGTCGAAGGGTCACCACAACTTTGACAGTCTCTATGTCTTCTAAATCCAGATCCCGTAGTAGGAACAATGGCGCGGGCTCTCATAGTCAAACGAACTCTCCACGGTCCTCGGTTTCCCGCGGCAGTAGCAGCTCACGTGGGTACGAGTCCCCAGGCCCGTCCAAAACTGGTCGTATCAAACTTGCTGGCGCTCCCATAGAAATTGATGAGGATGGGTTTCGGTACTGGGAAGACGATGGGGAATGGGCAACACATGCCACGCCTCCACCTAGCGATGGCGATTTTTCAGACAGCTCTCAAGATGGAACGACATCTAAAGATAGTAGACGTCGCCGGACGAGTCTCAGAGCGTCATCGACATCGCCATCGCGGTCAATTCTGTCGTCTAATTACTCGGAATCATCGTCTGAAGATGATAGACGTCACCGGGGCCGGAGGCTCAGAGTGTTATCGCCATCGCCATCGCCATCGCCATCGCGGTCAATACTGTCGTCTAACTACTCGGAATCATCGTCAAGGTCTGCGGAGGAAGCATCAGCAAGTTCTTTGGAGGAATCTGACGGGACAAAAAAATGGCGTACGATGTTAAAGGCCCCTAAGCTACCTAAGTCGAGTCGCAAAAGCCCGAGGGGTTCTGATTACTCGTCAAGTGGCTCTGATTACTCGTCAAGTAGCTCAGAAGGCGAACGAGTTCGACCTCCACCCAGCTTACCAAGTCTAAGTCGCACAGGTAGTACATCAAGCTTTTTCTCCAGAGACTCGGCCGGACCACGAATTCGGCGTAGAAGGGATCATTCGCCCCATAGCTCGGACGAAAGCAGTTCTTCGAGTAGCGGGTCTTCGAGTAGCGGGTCTTCGAGTAGCGGGTCTTCGAGTAGCACGTCTCTGAGTAGCGTGTTTTCGGCTTCAGATACATCTCAATCAGACGGAGATGATGGTCGGCCCTCCTCAGGAAGATCAAGGAGTCGATCCCCATCCTCTAATCACCATACGAATAAATCGTCCGGTGGCAAGACCAAGATTGCATACAAAAATGGTAAGAGATCTGGGCCTTTAGTTGTGCAGGGCTACGGTTCCAGCCGCGAGCCAGACACCGAGGATGAAGGTCCATTTTGGAAAGCGCCATCTCGTACCCCCAGACGCGTCAGACACCAACATACTTCCTCTTAGCTCATCGCGCCCTTCGCATACCGGCGGTCGGGAGTCTGGTAATAAGACTCGAGATTCTAACACTGAGGCTTCAGACACATCCATTCACGACCTATATGAGCGCCACACAGCCTCCCACTCCACCAAATGAAGCAAACCTTGCATACCCCTAAGACCAGACCAAATCCTCAACATGAACGATGTGCACCCCAACAATGGGTGCGAGCGTCTACTTAAAGAATCCTACGTGGAATTGCGTACAAAAATACTCGGATGCGAAGAGATTGCTCAAAAGGTCGAAGAAGCTGAGTGCAAGATGGGGGGAAATTATGAGTGGATTAGAAAGGAAAATAAATTCATGCTCGGTTAGGGAAGCAGACTAATAACGAATGGGCAAATAGCTAGGTAGATGGGGACGATTGTTGTAAATTATAGCAATAGACTTGTATTACTATGCAGTGATGAATCAAGCAGATGTAATGAATTACAAGAGCAACACAGTCAATCATTAATTCCATCCTCAACCATCCAACCACTGGATTGAAGACTGGTCTGTTTTGAGAAAAGCTGGCATTCATTGCAACCTCCCCTAGATAGAAGGAGACTGTCACTAGCATAAATAACTAGAGTAGATATGATATGATACACAAATGCTGCTTGCCCTGCAAGCTAATGGGGAATTCTTTCCCACATTCTCATAATTTAAATCGCCCTCTGCGAAACTATCATTTCTTCTTCCTTCCAACAAGGTTTCCCAGTTCAGTTCAGACCAAACTTTGGAAATTGACGATGGAAAGAAAGATTGGAAACGTGCTTCTGAATATGTTATTCAATCTTAAGTTTCATTTCTTAGCTCATCCCTAGCCTCTGCGTAGAAATCGAGGTTATTTATGGCTAGATTTGTTTTAATGGTGATTTCTCCCTCAAAACTCCGGATGGTTTACAGGTGGCAACCATGTTAAGAAGGATCGAAAAAAAATTCATGGCCAGGTGCGTAATGTGTCAATATGAAATTGACGTCTAATTTTTGGCGGTTTTAGGTGACATGGCGGAGAGAAGGTAGTTTGAATTGTAGACAATTTTGTGAAATGAGATAGCTGAGCCCAGCGCCAGGCCATCGGGGGTACTCATAAGAAGATAAAAGAGGCTGGGATTTGATGAGAAAACGTAGCCACTAGATTTTCTACCATTCGTATTCTCCCGATGCTTTGTGGAAGACGTATTCCTTGCCATTGACTGTAAGAACACCATCTTTCATAACACACTTCCTGTTTTGTGTGTAAGTTTCGCATGATCATCAAAGTGATATGAGTTTGAGAATGAATAAGAGGGATACATACCACTTGTTCTTGACACGCTGCACTTTATCATACATGCACAGCATCATATGACTCATTCCATCATCGTCATCGTCATCGTCGTTCAATCCATCATCAGGATCGTCCAAGTCAGAGTTAATCGCATCCTCATCTAGTTCATCCTTGAGTTTATCGTCATCGTCATCATCAGCAGAGCCAGGTCCATCTGTTTGCGGCATTGAACTTGATGCATTTTTACGTGAACGGTTCTTAGTTTTGGTTGCTTCCTTGAGTGGAAGCATCAGACCCCCACCTTCCATTGCTTTACCCATAGATTCGATCTTCCCGCGGATGAGATTATCAATATCGATTCGGCCCATGGCAATTTCGTTTCCTTCTGAATCGAATTGTTTGATGACACCGATAGACTCTTCAAAATCGTCTCCAGTGCCATCAGTCTGTGCACCTCCAACTCCACCTTGAGGATTTTGACCACCATGACCACCATGACCGTTCTGAGTGTACTGACCGTTCGGGCCATTCTGAGGAGGCTGACCGTTCCGGCTTGTATGCATCGCTGTCTGCTGCATTTGAGCTGCTTGAGCCGCCATAGCTTGACTGTAAGCAATCTCAGGCTGACTAGGCCGTGCCTGTTGCTGTTGCTGGGGTGGCATGGCATTGGCCGGTCTTTGCTGTTGCATTTGTTGGTGTTGAATTTGCTGTTGTGCTTGTTGATGATGCATAGCTTGCTGGTGTTGCATATTTTGCGGCATGTTTTGCTGCGGTTGTGGAGGAGCAGCACCTCCACGAATTGAATCGATGGATGCAGCAGCTCTTTGTCCATAAGCAGCCTGGAGATTCTGTGCAGCGCGTTGCTGGGCGGTCGTAGCATTTGGCATCGCCATCACAGGGTTCTGATATGGCGCTGGGGGCATGTTGTGATTTTGATTCTCCATTCCTGGTTCAGTTTTGATACGAGGTCCATTATTAGGATTATTCATGGAGGGCATTGGGGGCATGGGACCAGCCTGAGTGACAGGGATAGGTCCCATATTCTGGTAGCCTGCAGCATTTGAAGGTACTGTAGGAGGATTGGTGATAGGTGGTGGTGGATCGGGCTTCGGATCCCATGGAAATGTTGCCACTCCAAGTTGTGACAACTTCTGTTGCCAGCCCTATTGAAAGTATTAGTAACAATATTAATGACTTCAGTTAGAATGCATCCTCAGAATGTACTGCGCTACCTGAGATGGACGAAGTACAAATCCGCGGATAATCTCAAAACCGCACGTGACGGATAAATGACGAAAGGGATCTAGCGTGAAAGAGTAATTCCACAGCCGAGCATCTGAGGAGTCAAGGGTATAAAGCCAAATACAGAGGATCGCCCACCCGCCAGAAACTGGCCGGATCGTGCACAGGCAGCAGCAAGCAGAACGCAACAGAAGTTTGCAACGAACGTTTTGAAAATCAACACCCGCAACGACGACATACTTCAGAGCCATCGAGACAACAATATGCGATGATGAGTGCATTGGGGGCTCATTTGCAATGGAATAAATAACAGAGATCCAGGAAATGCAATTGTCAACAACAAGTGGAAAGATTCCATACCTTTCTTAATTCCTCCAAAACAGATTCATCTACTCCGCCCTCTTCGAAATCGACTCTGGAGCTATCGACAACATCTGCGATGATTTGCTGGTAAACATTTCCGACCTGAGTGTTTGACATCTTGTCGCGCTACGTATTACGAAGCTGGAGGTGTTGTCTGTATATGCTCGACGAAGGTCTGTGTTCGGAGTTATGTTGTCGCCGATTCGATACCGCTGCGCCCAAGAATTCTCGCCTTTCGACTCAGACACCTTGAAATGGAGCTCCAATTACTTCTGCGCCGAAGAATGCAATGGGTCTGCGAAATCGAGCTCGTCGGAGGAAGCGTTTCCTGTGGATATATTGATTGATTGCTTAAGATTCGCCGCGTTGGATCGCAAACATGAATTGCCCACCCCTCTCTATCTCGACTTAAAAAGCGAACGCACACAGTAGTTCACCTTCCTCGTCTGGATTGATTGACTTTTGTTGATTAGATATCTTATTGTAATTTTGTAGACGTTTCAAGAAGGTAATCTTGTAAATGTAGAGGCTCTTGCACTTATTCCGTCCTTGCTTGTGGAGTTGTATGGGGAAGATCACTTTGGAAGAGATATGGTCATGCTTAGCCCGCTCTCGCTTAGTAATTTACCTCTCAAAGAAATGCTCTAATAAGTTATTCCCGACCTGCAACTTCGTAAACGCTGAGAACAAAAAGACTGCAGCGATTCATTGAGAGTACAACAGCGGTGAAGCATGCATACGACATCATTCACACTCCGTGAACTATACTTGCGTCTCACATTTGCAACAATGGCTTGAGAGATCAAACGTCCAATGCACAACTACGGAGTACTTATTTGCAGGATATCTGCTTTCATTTGTCATACAGAATCTCACGAATTTGAAAATCTATCCAAGAAATCAGGTATTATAAATGCGCCTTAACGCCGTCCTTTGATTTCTAATATACAGAGGCAAATCGGAAGACACGCTTCGATCGGTCATAACAATAACAATAGGTCCATATTCGTCATTCATCGTCAAGCATCAACTTGCACCAGGTGAAGCACTTTCTGCCATGGGCATTGTGAGATCGAAATCGAACACCTCAACACCACGCTAAAACATCCCAATCGCTAATAGCCAATATGAGATTCTGCTTTATACTTTACCTGTGGCTCCGTGAGCCTTCCTTGACATATCTATCTGATAGTCATTTGCTTGACCATGTCGGCCTTTGCTGAAGCAACAGAAGAGACGGCAGAGGCTGCCGGTCCGGTCTTCTTCTCGAAAATCTTCCAGAATTTCAAGCTTTCATCGGCAGCTAGAAGGAAGTTAGCAAGCATTCATGAGCGAGAATAAGGATTTACTTACCAGCTGTCGCAAGCATTTGTCCATCGGGGCTCAAGCAGCTGTGGAGAACCCTGGTCTCGTGAGCTGGGATCTCGACATTGCGGACCAAGGTAGGGTAGCTCCAGATGCTGAGAGAGTTGTCTGGGAAACCGCTAGTGCTAACGATCTCGCGGTAATGAGGGCTCCAGCGGAGACTGGTGACTTGAGAGCCAGTGTCGATGCTGTTGACACGTGCACCGGTGGTAGTGTTCCAGAAGTGGATATGACGGTCGTAGGATCCTCCACCAGTGGCCAAGAGGTTTGGTTGCCAAGGGCACCAGCTCAGAGCCTTAACTGCTGCCTTGTGATTAGTCTTGGTGAACTTGGGGACAGCCAATGATCGAGCATCCCAAATAGAGACCAAATTGTCATTGCCACCAGTTGCAAGTTGAGCACCATCTGCTCTCCATTCAAGACCGCAAACCTCAGAAGTGTGGGAGACGAGCTCGGCAACCTTGTGTTCGGCGATTCTAACATCGTGGTTGAAAACGAGACCGCTTCTGGCACCAGTGGAAAGAGTGTGGTTGTTCCATCCCATAACACCAACGCGAGTGTCGTGTCCATGCATGCTTCTAAGCTTGCTACCTTCCTCGACGTCCCAGATTTGGACTTCTCCAGAGCCAAGACCTACGCTGACATAGGCGCCGTCGCCAGACCACTTCACACTGCTGACGTATGTGTCTGGGCTGGTCTCCAAAAGAGAGCTGACGGTACCGGACTCAGCAGACCAGACGTAAACATTGCGCTCAAGGCCGATAGCGACCTGGTTGTTCGAGCTCCAATCCAGGAGGTTTAAGTAGTAGTCGTCAACTAGACCGGGGGCATCCAATACACGTTCTGGTGCTGTTGCAATGCGGCGTCTAAATTGAGCTGCTGTGGCATTGGAGTTCTTGAGGGGTCTGTTGTATTGCGATCGAAGATCAACGGGCTTTGAAGATTCAGGAGGAGCGGGCTTGAAAGCGAGAATTCTCTGGTTGAGGGAGACACCACAGGCAGAGGCTAGGGAATCCTGGTAAGCGATCGTGTTTGGTGATGGGCGAGAGTACGATGATGGTTCTTCATCCTCGTCGTCAATGTTCAAGGAACCAAGGGCAGCAAGAGCATCGTCTGCACCACTTGCAAGGACCGAAGAACCTTCATTGCTGCTCTTGGGACGTTGCTTTTCCGAGTAGTCGACTTTACCGGATCCCGCGGTCGAGATAGCTGTGCTTGCAGCGCGATCGGGGATGAAACGGTCGCCTGCATAGGAGATTGTAGTCTTGGTAGACTTGGATCTGCTTGGACCTTTCTTTGTGCGCTTACTGACAGGTGTTTTGCATCCAGTACCGGTAAGGGCGAAGTCCGAGACACCAAGCTCAAGGGCATGTCGAGGAATTTGGACGCCCTTGGCAATGTTGGACTTTGGCGAATCGCGGTGCGATCTTCTTGTGGATGACTTTGCGAAATGTGCTGTTAAGTTTCCACCGTATGTGGACTTGGCCGGTCTAATGCTCTCTTCTGCGGAAACCTTTTTCTCCGGTGGGGTGAATGGGGATGATTGATTGACAGAAAGGTTCTGTGTACGAGTGCGTGGAGATGGTGTCAAGGGCATTCGTCCGCCAGCGGTACGTGTGGAAAAGAGCCCAGCATGGGACTTGATTGGGGTGCATACTGCGGTTGCCATTATGCAATATCAAACAGGTATGATTGGAGAGATTCCGTATTATCAAACGAGCTCCCAAGAGACTCAATCTATTGGTTGCTGATAAATGTTGTTGGATTAATGAAATTCGATTCCGTGCTCGATGTACCGAAATGGCCTTCTTTCTAAGAATGGCTTGAGTCGGATAGCGATCGTTGGCGTGTGACAGAGTACTGTGCAGAAAGATCGAGTAGACTTGAAGTATTCTTCTAAGGTTTGAAGGCGGGATGGATGTATTCTGGTTATATCGGTGGTACAGAGTAGGTCAATGATAGAAAGGTAAAGGTAGAGAGGAATTGAGAGGGATTGCAGTGTGCATGAAGAAGGAAGAAGAAATCGAGGATACTTTGAAATATCATGACCTTTTTCTAGAGATTCTTTGTTTACTATACTAGTGTGGTTGTCAAGGGCAACGGGAAGGATGTAAGATAGCCTGTGAAACTTTAAACCTGAGGCAATCGCGTTGCGTCCAAGTAACTACAAACGGCCTGGTGGTCAAATTTTGTTCCGACCCACCGATCCACAATCTGCAGTAGAACTACGGCATCGCATGGCAGCATCCCCATGAATAACGAACCAACGGAATAATCTAATTCCTTGACTGCTCGACTCGACTCCTTGACTGTTGAACGTCCTTCAAGTTTGACAACCATGCATACTTCCATCTTCCCAAGAATATCCTGATTTACATTCACCGCATAATCTCCTTCAGTCTCACCGTAATAATTTGTTCCTCCTGGTCGAGTTATACCTTCTTGTCATTCGTTTGAGCATAGATTTTGTGTATGGTGTACACAGCGTCGACTTTGTTCCCACCCATCCAATCGAGCATGACCACATAAGGCATTCTACATACCATGGCTCAGCCTTCCACGCCTGGCGGCACATCTCACTCTATCTTCGGGTCTACTTCTAATCAAGGCGGTCTTCCCAATCAACTTTCTGGATCTACAGCTCTCCTTCCTGCATCTGTAGCATCTGCGAACAATACCTTCCTCATGCCGAACTCCCCAGTGAAGGGTAGGATGGGCATGGATGGGTATCGGCCCAAAGTCACAAGGACTCTTGGCCAGGTATGTGGGTCCCTGCAAAGTATACTTGTTTCTGTATACTAGGAGACTATTTCTAACCATTTCGTGTCAAACCGCAGCGCCCCGCCTGCCTTGTAAACGCCTCGGTCACATACTGCGGAAACAATCAGATATATGCCTTCGGCGGCTTCGATCAGTATACGGATGAGGTCTATAACCATGTTCTGAGGCTTGATCTGGTCAGTCACCAGTGGAACTTGGTTGATAATTATGGAGATATTCCAGGTGTTCGAATGGGTAGGTGTGCAACTTCTGCTTCATTACCTTGATTCTAATATTCCAAGGGCATACTGCAACTCTCTATCAAGGCGACAAGCTACTCATATTTGGTGGTGAGAATGAGCATCGAACCTATTTGTCCGATTTAATCATCTTCGATCTCAAAACCGCGCACTGGACGCAGCCAACTGTGAGCGGGCCAATACCGAAAGGCAGGGCAAGGCACGCTGCTGTGCTGCACGAGGATAAGCTGTTCATCATCGGCGGGATCACCGGCCACAATAATTACGTCCTGGATGATATATGTTATCTTGATTTGAAGACATTCACCTGGTCTCGAGCATGGCGATTCGTTGGGCGGTTCGATCATTCCGCATATCTCTGGGGAGATAGAGTTTGGGTTTTCGGAGGACTTAGTGAGGAAATGGACAAGATTGGTGACATCTGGTGGTTAGATTTCAAGGGTAGCCCTGCCTTTGATTCTGCTCCATCGTATGGTTCTATGGATAGACATGCTGCATTGAGTCGGCTCGGTTCCCCGCGACCTTCATTTTCCATGCCTCCAAACCCCGCAGTTGGTACTTCAGGCTATGCCGCAAATTCGAGTAGCGCGCAAGTCAACCCACCTTCGTTTCAGTTGACTACGTCACCGCCCATTGCTCCTGGTACCATCTCTTCGTTGAAATTCGTCTCTGGTCCAAACATCCCAGCACAGGGATCAGGCATGCACTTCCATGTCTATACATCGGGCACTCTACTCGATTTCGTGACACCAGCGGCCACTATCACCCCTCAGGAATGTTCCCTATCGGCTTTAGATTTGGACACCTTGCGCTGGCAGAAACTCGCTGAGGGTCGTGATATCTTCAGATCCAGTTATAGATGGCATTATTGTACAATGAATGATGAAGGGACAAAGGCTTGGCTTCTCGGCTGCCCTACCGATCCCACAGCAACCGATCTAGGCCCAGGGGGGTTCGAAGAATATCTGAGGTAAGAGACCGGGTCTTAAAAACCTCAGGTTAAAGAACTAACTGAGTTGAACGTAGTGATATCATGGAAATTGATCTTCGACGTTACGGCCTACTTGGAAACAATCTACATTCAGAACCACGAGCAGAAGTTTCCAGATTCCCATCGTCAGATCGGATGGCAGTACAAACTTCAAAAGGCTTAGGCATGGATCTAGCAAAACTATTCAATCAGCCGCCAGAGTCTGGGAGTGGCACAGATTTCACTATCACAGCTTCAAAGGACGATGAGTGGGATGCAGATGATTCGAGTCGCCGAGGATCGATTGATCTTCAACAAAACTGGCTTGCTCCAGATGCTGCGACTTCCCCACCTATTCATGTCCATAAGCTTATCCTACAAGCCCGTTGGCCACACTTTGCACGCCTTTACAACGCGCAAATGGCGGAGTTCCACACGAAAAGAATGCATATACCAGAACCATACTCTGTTGTGAAAGCTTTCTTGTATTATCTTTACACTGACAGCATCCATCCAGATGACTGCGCGGAATTGAATGATGTCGCAGGTCTTTTGGTTATGTCAAATATCTACAACATTCCCCACCTCCGATTATTGTGCGTCAATCGTCTATCGAAGGAGTTGGACGTTGACCATGCATGTATTATTTGGCATTCTGCTGGAGTCGCCAACGAAGAATGGCTTAGAAGACGTGCAGCTAGTTTCTGTCTTTTGCATTGGGGTAGAGTTGTACGCACCGAAGGATTCTTGAAACTACCGCGGCATGCACTCGTTGAGCTTTCCCAGGAGATTGACATGGAAGGTCGAGTCGTAGGTGGTAAGTACTAAGTGCATAAATCCACATGGGTTTACTCTTTCTCAACATATTTTTGCTAACCATCTCATCAGGTGAAGAATTAGAATACGTAGGTGGACTAGGCGGTGCTCGATTTGGAGTAGGAGGCGTCACGCGCAAGACTAGTGTTAGCAGCAGTCTCACTCAAGGTGTAGGCTCGGAAGTTGACGATAACGAGGAAATGGAAATGAGTTAATGATGGGTGGTATACACTACAAGATCGGCATTATAAAGAGGACTTAAATCATGCGGAGTGTCATAAAGGCGTTGGCTAACGGCTGCAAGAATATTCGTGTCTACAGGTTGGCTGGCATTGGGCTGGATGGGAGCATTATCTAGGCGCTTGAGGTCCTATGCTTGGGATACATAGAGATACCACTATCTTACAATAAGAAATTTTCATGATGCGGAAGTCTTACATGCATTGCGGAAATAGTCAGGTTCGTGAGATATTTCATGGTCGTGATTGTTAGGCTCTGAAAGGCATGCGGAGTCTCTTGTTGATCTGGTTCGCAAATCGGAAGAACCATTGTATACAGCGTCTCCCTGTAGGGTGTAGATGCAAAATGGAAAGGAGTAGATTAAAGGAGCACAATGAGGTGGAGTCGTTTAGCGAGTAAAAGTGGTCGACATACAGGCAAGTCAAGGGGAAGGCGAGCTCTTCACGTGAGAAAAACTGGCAGGTCTGGGTCAATGTATTGTAGCTGATCACTGTTGTTGAGGGAATATCCTAAAGGCTCCAAGATATTGTAATGCTCTTATTGTCTATATATATCTTTTTGGGTATTGCTGTCGGCCTGTTATTTCGGCACCGGAGAGGGCGAGTTCCCACACTGTCGGCACATTCACCATAATATCAACAGTGGTGGTAAGAATTCTGTATGCATGGACAAAACCCAAATCATAATACCTTCGAAATATAACTTTATTAGATTGAAGGAGAAACATATATATATTTAATAAATTTAAAAGATACACTGAGCCCGTATGAACAAAATGAGGTTCTATTCGGGATGATAAGTAATATGTTCGATTTTTAATAGAATTAAACGTAGATACTGTCATACTGAGCATATCCTCATTTTCGGTAGTGGTGGTATGTACGTATAGAATTCTGACCACTACTGTTGATGTAATTTAGCTAAATATCGGATGGCGACAGTGATTTGGCCTATAAAGAAGGGCCTTATACCTTGATTGGATGAATCATTCAAGATCAACCTAACCTACCGTAATATGTACCTGAAGTGAGTACGTTGTGGCAATAGATAGGTCTTGCCACACACACCAATGAACTAATCCGTCCCTCTATCCCAAAGATGTCTTTTTTACTGTGTAGTACTATGGAAATTCGTTTGTAATTTCCCCTGGTCAAAAGCCTCATTCGCCCAAGCAGATTTCAGGATGCTCTCCTCCTAATCTCACTCCTCAGCCACAAACGCAACCTTCACACCATTCTTCGATTCTCTAGTAAACACAATCTTATCCACATACTCCAACGTCTCATCCCTATTTTCAATCGCCCTAAACTCCCTTGCCAATCTCACCAACACGTAGCAGACATCCGTAAGCGCATTCTGCTGCGCAGGACAGATGCGTCGCCCGCCCATAAACGGGATGAAGTTCCAACTCTGCTTCAACCGCGCCCAGCGCTCGGGCTTAAAGTCTAGTGCGTCGGCGCCCCAAATCCCCGGGTCGGTGTGCAAGGGCGTGAAAGACATCCGCACTTCGTCGCCCGGCTCCAGGAGAATGGGGTCTTGCCCGGATGGGCCGCCGCCGTGGGGAAGGATGCAGGGCTCTAGGCAGGTCTTCCAGCTTCCTCCTACGGGGGTTTGGAGGCGGAGGGCTGGGGGTGATGGGTTAGTGGGGAAGTTGATTTGTGGAGCTAAGGGTGGCTTACTTTCGTTTATTACCGCATGTGTATATTTCAACGATTTCAGAAGTTCAAACGTCAATTTCTGATCCCCAATACCGAGCACTTCTGCCCGCAGCTTGCTCCACACGTCGGGATAACGCGCGAGCATGAAGATAATGTTGCTAGTGAGAATGCCAGCAGTGTCGCGAGCAGGGAAGAAGACATTCATAAGCTCGTTTCGGATGAATCGTCTATCATCCGTCGTCTTAACCAGCTCTTTCAACAAAACGTAATTGTATGGCGTATCTGTAGCTGCCGTTTTATTCTCAGCCACCGCTTTCTGGGCCTTGAATTCCTCGTCAATAAGATCGTCGATGATTCCCTGCACTTCTGCACATTTCGCCAGCCATTTCTTCTCCCCGGCAAGGAACTTGAATCGTCCGAGCATATACCGTTTGAACATCCCCACCAGCGCCTCGTCAAATAGATGAACAAGACGTCGGGCTACTGTGCCGGTTAATTCGGGTGATAGCGAGTTTGCGGATTTGCCGAAGATGAATTCGGTTGAATTGTCCAGAAACAGCATTTTGCATAAGGGCTGCATATCAACCATCGACCCGTCTCGCGGTATGCGATTTATCATGGTCCCAACGTGGACTTCAAAACTCGATAGCTCGGATACCTGTGCTCTGGCAAACACAGGGTTGAGCATGTGACGAGACCTTTTCCATGCATGGCCGTCTACGGTCATGATTCCGTCCCCGAGAAGCGGCGCGCACATCTTGTGGTTCATGGGTGCATTTCCGAACTTGTCTACTTGTAAAGCGAGAACAGTCTGCATGTTGGATGAGTCCATCGTTACATACTGCTTGGTTCCCCAATTGTTGGTAAGAACTGTCTTCCCGTATCTATCTAAGAGGTTCCTATCTGTGGCCAGAGAATCTCCGGAAGTCATGTCCTTGATTCTTTGCAGAAACAAATCAAGACCTAGGATAGGATCTTTGTGCCAGCATTTCACTGGGGATGAGCATCCGGCTTTTCGAGCTGCTAGCCGATAACGAATTGCTTCGAAACACCATGATAGGATGATGTATATGCACAGTGTCAGTGCTGAGATTGAAAGTGCTCCAGACAAGGAAAACATGAAGAGGTGAGAAGACAAAGAGGGTAAGTAGTGCTAGTAACCTTAGGATCGATTCCGTTACTAGGAGATGGGATGTGATGAAGTCCGATAGACACACTTTCGTTCTTGTTCAGAGTATGTGAAGAGGGAGCTAAGTGGTTGAACTATGTGAGGCAGTGCAATGGCCTTGGAGTCTAAAGAATGATGACAGAGAAAGAGGGCCTGAATCAAAAAGAACGAAAGGAATAGTGAAATAATCGTAGCGGAGATAGATCAACAATGGAGCATGCATCCGACGAGATAGTTTGGATGCACTCACGACTGTGCCGTAAAGTGAGCTGCATACAGTAGCAGATGTTGGTGCCAGGATATTGCACGACCCCACCACACTTGGGCACCGCAATGCTACCACACTCGGGGCTGCAAATCGAATACAGATGCATCTTTTGTTCTTTCTGGTATCGGGCATTTCCTATTCGGCTTCATCGTCCGCAGACTAGAGAATGAGTCTGCAGTGTGGATAGAGCAAGAATCAAATTCCAACATCGAGTCCAACGTTAGAGAGGAAATGTTCAGGCATGAAGTTCGCTTCCGAACAACGAAGGAAGGTAGGGAGGGCTAGTGGAGCCAACAGTTGGAGTAGATATGATTGTAAATCGATTCATCAGGAGCGCACGAGGGATGCAGCTGCTAACTGCCGTAATTGTTGTTTTGAAAACGAAATCTTTAACTTCTCGCGGAAAATCTGCAAGGCGAATATAGGAGAGTGGAGTGCATATAGTTGTCACCACGTGCAGCTGCAAAGGTAGATGTCGACAACAAGATCAAGAGATAGATCACTAACCAATAAATATCTTCTTATCGTACATATGTCATAATATCATTTCCCAGGACCGTGAGGAGATGGGCGAAACCTCCAACTCCTTTTCCATTCCTTCCCGCCCCGCCGATTCCAACTCTATTGCTAAACATCGATGCTGAAATGACTGATCTGACTATAATAAGCATGCACCGCCAATTCTAACACACAAACGTCCCCAAACACCTCCCCGCCATCGAAACCCCCGACAACGATAAGTCTGCTATCGTGTAGCACCGTTCCATGATAACCGCGAGCTTTAATAGGATCTCCATAGACTTTTCGCTTGTCCCAAACCATGGTGACGAGGTTTAAGAGTAGCACTTCGTTCGAATATTCCACGCCATCATGACCGCCAATCACGAATAGATAACTCCCTACAATAGTTGCAGTATGGCTTAATCGTGGATAAGAGAGCGTAATGCTGACGGGCGAGAATGTAGATGTCTCGATGTCGAATACCCAGACGTCCCGGAAACATTCACCACCATCTGAGCCGCCAAAGATAATGAGCTTGGATCCAACAATGTTAGCGGTATGATAGCCACGTGCTTTGGGCTTGGTGTTGTCATCGGCGGAAGTTGTTGTTGGTGGTGAAATCAACTTCCAAGACATCTTATTTGTATCGGTGACATCTAATCTCCATACATCGTTTAATGCCCTTACTCCATCCCCACCACCAAATACGTATATTCCATTTTTATATAAACACGCTGTATGGGCGCGTCGTTTGCTCGGTATTCTGTCACCAGATATACGCGGTTTCGACCAGCGGAAATTCAACGTGTCCAGAACATATATATCATTGTAGTAGGCAGGCCCGTCACCTCCGCCAAAGACTATGAGCTTCTTTCCCACCGCTGTGCATGTCATTGCTCGTAGAGGAACAGGTATCTCGCCGCAGACATGAGGGGTTGACCAATAGAAGGCATCGGCATCTAAGACATAGAGTTCGTTGAAACATGAACGTGCATCACATCCGCCAAAGACATAGACGTTTGAGCCGATAAGAGTAGAGGTATGTGCACGCAAAGAGGTATGAGATGAACCGGAGACCGGCGCGCGAGACCAATACATGCCAGCTGCTGGTGCCGGAAGGACATTGGGAGCGGTTTTGGGATCTGGCAATGGAGGATAGGAGATGGAGGGACCACGCGGTGCACGTTGCACGGGAGGTGCTGGAGAAGACGTCGTAGACGATGGCGCTTTAGGTGCAATGGCGGACGTGGCACGTAGGTTCATCGGTCGTCGCGGATCTTCTTTGGGGATCGGAGGTGCTGGTGTACTACTGCTTGCGGGTGGGGGCATGACAGCTTCCGGAGGGTTGGGTGTACTACTGCCATGATTGGTGGGCGGTGGTTTCGCAGATGACGATCTAATGGAGGACGAGCTGGACGAGTCTTTTTGCGTCAGAGATTGCGATCGCTGGCGCAACGATAGATCCGAAGCTTTCTTCCTTCTGTCTTGACTCTTCGTAGAAAGGTGTCCGGGAGTGTGACTGCGCGTTGGCGGCGCATTCTCTCGAGGGGGTGGAGGTGGTTCCGAGTCTTCAGGGATATCTTGTGGCCTGGTTTCGGTAGGAGATAATTGGATGATTTTCTGCGAACGGATGAGTTTAGTTTTGAGAGGTGGTCGAGTCTTGTCATTTGGAGAAGTATCAGCCATTATAAAAGCGCCTGGTTTTACTTGAATAATAAAACTGGACTTTCATTGTATGGCGGGTACAAGTTGTGAAAGCAGAAGATGAGACGTAGAGGAGTAGTAGTGGTAGTGGGAGTGGTACGGAGTAGTGGCTGATGTATTCGTTGGGTTTAAGTTTAATATGCAGATTGTCGCAGGAAGATGGAGTCTGCTGCAGCTCACTGCCCCTTGCTTTTGATTAGCTGAACGGCAGTGGGGGACCAAAGGACACTCGAGTGTTGTTGCTCTGCTCATGCGGAACGTAAGCTTGCACCCATCACTCTTTGAAGTCTCATATTCAGTCGACTTTGCGACCCCGAGCTGCGATGGGAATATTGCTGGCGGCCCTTGAAGTATCGAGCCAAAATGCTTCCATTGCTATTCACATTCACACAATCAGGCAACAAGTTCGGCAACCATCACAATGGCACTGCGGGGACGCGCGAGATTGCGTTCAGGTACCAAAAGTGTCGAGTTTCAGCAAAGGAGCCACAGAGCCAAGCCACAGCACGTCAAATTGGTGGCTGGAAACATTGATATCGCGCTAAGATAAAGCTCCCCTCAATTTTTTAATCAGAAACTGGTTTATGTTTTGTTCGTGCGACTTCTTTTACACCGTCAACACCCGTCAGCTTCTCGAACCGCAATACCATTGCACCTCGCAGACCCAGGACATAGCATCGATACTACAGTTTGCCATATATCAATCATGGCCGACGAGGTCATCAATCCAGTCGAACCTTCCCAACCTCTAAAACGACCCTTGGATGGAGAGCAGTTAGAAGAAGCGCATCCGCCCCAGCCAATTCTACCTGGAGACTCAGCAACGACGAAAGCCGAGCAGGTCGAGAGGAATGGCGTGACTGGCAATGGCGAGCCGGCAGCAAAGAAGGCTAGGCTTGATGCGCCGGAGGTGGAGTCTCAGCCTACTTCCGAGGCTGGCAGGGTGCACGGCATTGCTCCCATCAAAGCTGAGTGAGCTCAACTATTTCCTACGCCTCGATTGACTGAATCCGAAGCTCGTATTTTTATCATTTCAAAGAGTGGGACAAAGCAAAGTGTCTGCGCTAACCACTGCATCTCCATAGATACTTAATTCATCAACCAGGAAGTCGATCAGCGCTGAACACACGCAATCCTACAGCGAACGATGATGCGGCAGAGGGTAGGCTTCCAGGCGATGACCGAGACAAGGGCGGAAAGAAAGACAAGAAAAAGAAGGAGAAAGGACAAAATAAGGACCGTCATTTTGGAACCTGGGGTGACAAAATAAAGCTATGCAATAGTCGAGCAAGTACGCCTGAATTCTCACCGAAGGACTGCAAGTTCGGGGATACATGCAAATGCGAGCATGACCTACGAAAGTATTTAGCCGAGGGAAAGAGGGAAGACCTGACTACCTTCGATTCGAAATGTCCAGTTTGGGAAGTGAACGGAAAATGCCAATCGGGCTGGAAGTGTCGCTTTGTAGGCAGTCACTCCAAGGAAATTGTCAGGGAAGATGGCCGAAAAGAGCTGGTTCTTGTTGAAGATCCGGACCGAGTAGGAGCATTTGCGCCAACAGATGAGGAAGATGAAAATCGCAAAGGTGTGGTTAATGTGGTGAAGACTCAAGACAAGCTCGATTTAGCTCGGAGGAGATTACAAACAGACAAATCAGATGCCTACTCAAAATGGTTGGATCTGGATTCAGAAGAAGTGAGAAAACACAACAATCAAAAGAAAGATCAGACAGAGGAAGAGCGAGAGGAGAATCGCGCCAAATATACGGAACCACCATTCCTTCCGTCTGAAAAGAGGCAGATATATTTTGGACCTGAAACACCAATACTTGCGCCTCTTACCACCCAAGGCAACCTTCCTTATCGCAGACTTTGCGTAGAATTAGGCGCTCAACTCACTTACTCGGAAATGGCTATGTCGATACCTCTATTTCAAGGACAGAAATCAGAGTGGGCATTAATGAAGGCGCATGAGAGTGAAATCACGCCCCCACGCTTCTCGCCGCGCCCAGATTCAGTGGTCCAAGGTTATGAAAACTCAAAAGACCTGAAGTTCGGTGCCCAGATTTCGGGAAATAAGCCATGGCAAGCGATAAAAGCTGCTGAGGTATTAAGTCGGGTAGTACCTCATCTACGGGTTATCGATCTGAATTGTGGGTGTCCAATTGAGCTTGTATTTCGCCAGGGAGCTGGCTCGGCTTTACTCGATGCACCGACGAAACTGGAGAAGATGATCAGAGGTATGAACGTTGTCTCTGGGGAAGTCCCAATCACAGCCAAAATCAGGATGGGGACTACAACAGGGAAGCCCAACGCTTTAAAGAACATTGAACGTCTAGCTTTTGGTGGCCACGAGACACGCGAGCGACTTGGCGCCCCTGGCTGTGCAGCAATCACTCTCCACGGCCGCAGCAGACAACAGAGATATACCAAAAATGCTGACTGGAGCTACATAGCAGAATGTGCAGCTCTCATTAAATCCTACAATGAGAAAAAGGACAGCTTAACAGACACGATCATGGAGCCAGATGCTCGGACATTACCGAACGGGCGAGACGGAAAGATGTACTTTATCGGTAATGGGGATTGTTATTCTCATGTCGATTACTATGATCACATACAAAATGCCAACGTGGACTCTGTAATGGTTGCGCGAGGGGCACTCATCAAACCTTGGCTGTATGAGGAAATTGAAAAGGGACAGTACCTCGACAAATCTGCTTCGGAACGCCTAAGCTATGTTGAAAAGTTCGCACGCTACGGGCTTGAGGCTTGGGGATCTGATGAGATGGGTGTTGGTCAGACTCGACGATTTCTTCTAGAATGGCTGAGCTTTGCTCATAGATATGTCCCAGTAGGACTCCTAGAGCACCTACCACCAAGCTTACAAGATCGTCCACCTGCCTACAGAGGACGAAATGAGCTGGAGACTCTACTTGCTAGTGACAATTATATGGATTGGATGAAGATCAGGTTTGTTTTCTTTTCGAAGAATTGGATTATCTTTCTGACAAACGTGATAGTGAAATGTTCCTTGGACCCGCACATAAGGACTTTAAGTTCCAGCCGAAACATAAATCGAATAGTTATGAGATCGAAGCGGAGGGATAGTGGACCATATGATCTCCGGTATTGCATATTGAGGCGAGTCCGTGGAAGTGTATGCAAGCAAAGCGTGCCGGCTACAGTAAGATGTCTAGGCAGGCATTGTAAAATAGACCAACACATTCTAGAATATATAGAGATGATTGATCACTCTGAATGGTGTTATCCTTTTTTTCTCATCTTCGATATTGTAACATTATGAAAGCTCTATTATTCCTTCTCAGTAGCAGCATGAATATTTCTATTTAAAGGTCTGTACCTGGGCGGCAGTTAGACTCACGTGATATGCCAAATACATCAGGTCCCGCGTAAATCCAGCTTAGCGCAGGTTTTCCTTGGAAACTCCCAAGCTGTTAGCGAACTCAGCACCACAAAGTCGGATGACGTTGAAGCTCCAAGCTAGACTACAGCAGAGAAAGATACTTTTAAATCGACTTTGACCTGTTGACACTTTGTTATACCCAACATCCAACATCCAACACACGACATCCCAAGATCTCAATAAAACCTCAATAATCAGTTGAGGAAAGGGCATTTATTATTGTCAGTACTCAATTCCACCAAAGAACTCTCGTTTGCAAACACTGTACTCTGACAAACGTTTACTGACATTCCCCTCTATTCCGAATAGGCCACGCATCGACAACAACACCTTCTGTTCGAGGAAAACAATAACCCGCAAAGATGACGCTTTACTACAGTCTCGTACGTGATCTTCCATAACACTGCCTCAGAAGCTTGTACATCTTGTCGCGTGCATTTTGGACATTGTTATCCGCAAAACTCGCATTTGCTCACTTTAAGTACCATACTAATGATTATTTACACAGGTCTTCGTGCTACTTGTAGCAGAGATGGCGCTCTTCATGCTCCTCGTCGTTCCTCTTCCATTCACCATCCGCCGAAGAATGTTCACATTCATGTACGTGGCTACTTGGTATCCTATTCCCCAGCAAGTACTAACACCCCACTAGAAGCGAGAGTCGGCTGGTAGCAAAACTACAATATGGAATGAAAATAACATTCATATTTATCCTGATTCTGTTTATTGACAGTGTCAATCGGGTGTATCGGGTTCAGGTAGAACTCTCAGAAGCCAACAAGAATCAAGCTGGGTACGTTTACCCCACCACTGCACATTTTGATCAATTCTAACACATCGCAGAGCTGCAGTCGTTGGCCACGAGCGTATGGAAGTTCAAGCCCGAAAGTTCTACTCTCAACGTAACATGTACCTCTGTGGTTTCACTCTTTTCCTCTCCTTGATTCTCAACCGTACCTACACCATGATCCTCGAAGTTCTCCGTTTGGAAGAGAAGGTCAACAAATACGAGGGCAACCCCAAGGCTGGTGGAAAGCAAGGCGAGAAGTTGGAAAATGCCGGAAACGCTGGCGAAATTGGCAGATTGAGGAATGACCTTGCCAGAAAGGAGAAGGAGTTTGACGCCCTAAAGATTGACTTCGACACCCTCAAGAAGCAAACCGGAAACAACTACAGAGGCCACGCAAACGACGAACTTCCAGCTAGCGGAACCGCCGGAAGAAAGGATATCTAAACTGCTATGGACTTAAGCAATTTTGATGCAACTTGGTAGCGATGGATGACACAATCAGGACAAAATTCAGGTGAGGGGGGAAATGGTTGAACCAACAATCGGACAACGACAGGATGGACGGGTGTGGTGTAGTGATGAGCATGGAGGGAGTACATTTTTCAGTTATGGTGGGAGAAACTGGGGTTATGACTATCTTAGGGGTGTTCACGATGGTAGGAAATACAAACAAAATACATCAATCCAGATACCGCAAGTGGTGTGTCTGTTCTTTCCCAAGGTCCTTTGTGCAAAAGTTGTGGTTGATTGGTAGGGAGGAAGGACTCTGCGTTGCAAGGATAACACGAATGGCTCTTCAAGAACTTCACAGCAAGTTGAACAAGCACAATATGCCATTGCCCATTCATTCGTATATTCTTGTTCTGCTCAGACATAGCAGTGCAATGATTGTCTTAATTCTTCAAATGCCCAGAAAACGCCCACTTCTCTCGATATTCATTTCCTCCAAGATCGTGGTTTTTTGCCCCAGATTAAAACTCTTCTTGGTAACTCTTCAGCTGTCTCCGCATAAGGTAATTTTAAGGAAAAGCAAACTATATCTATCCCATCCCTAAATCTCCATCAAATATCCTATCAATCGCTTTCATTCCGTTCCATCATCCGCAAATTTAATCCTTTTTGTACTTCCTTCCCTTCCTTCCCTCCATCAATTAACAAACAAGCTCTCCTCGTCCACATCGCTATCCTCCGCTGTCAGATCAACAGTTTCCTTCCCATTTTCCTCCAGAACTCTCAATTTCTTCCTCGGGACACTCTCAGCATCGATTCCGCCTTGCTCCTCTTCCACATGCTCTCTCTTGATTCTTCGCGCGCGTCTGCTGCTGCTTTCTCGTTTGCAGCCTCCGTTTTGACTCTTACCGAACGATAACAGCAATGCAGCGACCTGGTCTCTTTGCTCTGCAGACAGGTCGTCGAGACTGGGCGGACGAGATGGGGATGGCGAGCGTGAAGGTGAGGATGAGGGTGAGGGGGTACGTGGGATGATGTGCAGGGCTTTTAATGATTCTGTTTGTGAGGATTGTTGTTAGTTGTTGCATGCCTGGGCTTGGAGGGGGTGGGGGAGTATACCTTCCGAGCGATACAGAAACCGAAATACCACGTACGGATGATCTTCTGGATCGTACTTGGGCACGTCGGTCCAGACTTCTCCGCGGGTGGTTCGGACTTCTTCGTCTAATCTGTGGCCGGGTTTTGCTTGTTAGCGCCATTTAGACATTTCCCTCATTCCCATATTCCCTCTCATGCGAAAATATGTCTATGTCACGATCATGAGAGGAATAGAGAAAACTCAAAACTTACGCGGTACCATGACTCTTCGCTTCAGGCCCCTTGACAGCTTTCTCAGGAACTTCGATACCGTCTTCATCGAGGAATCCGTCCCGGCTGTTCTCGATATCGCCGCCTTTGCGGCCGTAGCGCGTGCGGTATACTTTGATTTCGATGGTGCCGACTTTGCTGAGGGATTCGCTGATGCGCTGGATTGTGGTGTAGGATGGGGTGTCGGTGTCTGTTGGGGAGAAAATGGGGGAAGGGTTAGTCTTGATTGCTCTTTTGTTTGCCTTGCTCATTGATAGAGTCGTTCATCTTGCAGTTTCAAATTCAGATGCCTTCTTCAGACCAACGAAGCCAAGTGGTAGCCACGCAATCAACTCCCGAAGAAGAAGAAAGAAAAAGAAAAGAAAACAACTCACTCGTCTCAATCCCCACAAACTTAAACCCACTCTCCGTGCACCCCTTCCCCTTCCCCGTCTTCACCCCCCGCACTTCCTCCTCCCACTTATACCCATTAGCTCTATACCGCGGGCGAGCGCACCACGCGTCCCAGACCCAGATGCCGTCGATGAAGATGGAGAACTGCAGTTTGGAGTAGGAGAGCTGCTTCGGGAAGGGCCGCCCGATCCGGAAGTGGATTGAGAAGGGCGTGCTGGTGTCAGGGGAGGGTGGGATTTGGATGTAGGTTGTGAGGATGTTGGGGGTGGGGGAGGGGTCTGGGGAGGGGTGCGTGGGGAAGGGGAGGTGTGTGATGGGGGAGAGGATTTGGATGCTAAGGCCGGGGGCGGAGGGGTGTTGGAGGGTGGGTGGGAGGTCGAGGTCGGCTGGGGGGGAGGGTGAACGTGAGGGTGAGGGACGGGCTCGTCTACGGGGAGCTGTGGGGTTTCTGCGAGGCATAGTGAATGTTTGGTGAGCGGAGGTGTTGAGGATGAGGAGGGTGATGATCACGCGAGGGGAGTTTGATTGAGCGTCGAAATTTGGAGAAGCGTATGGTTTTCTTGCTGATGCAGTTCGATTGCTTTGGCTGGGATAAAGGTGAGTTGGGCCTTGGACAGAAAGCTGATATCGATAGAAAGGCTGTGTGGTTTGGTAAGTGATATTCAAAATCAGCGCAGCAATAAGTGTGCCAGTACGAAAGTCGTCGCCGGAAAAGAAGCAGTCAAAAGAGCAGTTCTGAGTTTAAGGATAGATAGGAAAGTGGAAAGCAGAATGCGACAGCAATTGATGCTGAGAATGCCTTATATATGGTTCTGAGGTAAACAAGATATATTGAGAGAGTGGTATCCTTGACAAATTGCCATGCATATTAGGCAGAAAGAGACGGCAAGCAGCTTTCTGGTTGTTGTAGTGAATCTGGAAGTGAATCTAGAAGTTTCCATTTTGTCCATTATTCGAATCAGGTAGGTAGTTTGTTGTCGATGTTCTTGGTGTGAGGTCTTGGGCGTGCGTCTTCACCTGTGCAGCATTGCGTCTCGATGTTGTTTTACAAATTCATCAGGTCTACGTACTTCAATGGAAGAGTAGGGTGTCATATTTTTTTGCGGGTTTGGTAAATTTCAGTATGCTAACTTTTGTGTGTAGATAAATGTATGTCTCTCTCTATAACAGATGATGTCCCCTTGTTCATCTCGCCGAGAATATATGCACTCCAGAGTAGTGAAACTCAGCTAGGAACGCAATAAATGATTCTATATATTCGAAAATAATCCAACTGAATGAGAGTACTGAAAGGTTAGTAATGCTAGTGGAGATGTTCCCAGTTAAACATAAACACCAAAGTCGAAAAAGAGACCGCAGTTCAAAGTCTCAGATATCTTCATCCTCGGTATCCTCAACTGTAAGGTCAATAATGGTTCTTTCGACCCACTGGCGACACTTCTTTGCAATTATCCCATCCTTCGTGTCTTCTCGTTCACGCTTGATTGGAGTGATAGCACCCAGTGGCACAGCACTTGTAGCAGCAGAAGGTGCCAGTCCAGGCCCGCCCCATGCTTCTACGCGTTGCATGAACTGACCGAAGACTGATTTCAGACCATCAAAATCTTTCACGCTCTCTAGATCTGGTACTAGTGGGAAAGGTGCTGCAACGGATGGTGGCTCAACTAGAGGAGGCAATGCAGGTGCACTTTTCCCTATGACTTCTGGCTCGGGGTGTTTCTCTATAATCTTGAGGGCCTGAAGATCCTCTGGGATGTGAGCATAGATCTTGCTAGAAGGCAGACCGGGAACATACCTTTCGACCCGTATCTGAAGTTGAAAATCGCAATCGGATAGTCCTCCCCGTCACAAAATTCTGTTCGTTGATAGTCAATCCCATAAGTAAAGGCTTTCGTCGAACCAAATCTATTAGCCAAATTAGTAACTGAACCAAAACCACCAGCAGGAAGTTACGCTTACGCTACGGCGTGGGATTTGGCCTGTCCCTTCAACACTTCTTCATCCACCTTGGCTTCCTCTTCAAACCCCTCTTCTTCATCTTTTGGTTCTGCGTCTTCATTCTCCTTGTTCTCTTCGTCATTTTCAGAATCAGAATCGTCCGGCGGCTCATCTGGTATATCACTTTCCAAGACGTATTTTCCAACCCCGTCTTTCACATTCCGAAGTCTCCTACCTCTATAATACCGGGGTTTCAGAATTTCTTCCTTCTTGCTGAAAACCTCGCGGTGTATCAAGACCTTAATATTTCCAACCAACTTCGCCTCTTCAACAGTCATACCGTACCCGGAGTTTTCTTCATCTAATGAACATCAGCATCTCCTGCGCGCAGAAAAATTTGCCCAAGCTCACCTATCCGCAGCTTAATGAATCGAAACAAATCAACGCCTGTATAATGTTTCCTCCCCAATATTGTCACTGCATCTGAAGCTTTAATCTCCCCCTTGACAATCTCCTCCCATCTGCACCCAGACTTCTCATACTCAGACCGCAGCAGCAACGGCGTATACTCCAATTCCTGTCCATCAACATAAAACTTAAAGCTGAGACATGTGCAATCATCCCCAAACTCATACGGCGCTCTTACAGAGCATTTAATCGTAAATTTTCTATCAGCTACAGACTCCACCACTTTCGAGACGGTCCTTGAAGCTTGGTGTTCTGCAATTTGACGTTTTTCTCCTGATAACTCGAGTTTGGGAGCTGCTTGGTCGTTGTTTTCGTATTCAATTAATGGACGACCACACATGCGAATGGTGACTTCGATTCCTGGTAGTGATTCTAGAATGGCCATGTTGTGCTACGATGTAATTTGTTGTGTGGTTGAGCGGGAAAGATATTGATGGGAAAGCTGAACGGTGAATGAAAGAGTGCATATGGAGATATGAGGGTGACGTGGAAGTAGGTAAGCGCTATGATTGCCTTCTTGGAGAGCAAGTGATTGAGCGGGAAATATATTGAGGTGAAAGCTGAAAGGTGAATGGAAGGGTCTACATGAAGACCAAAGAGTGAGGTGAAAGTAGGTAAGCGCTATGATTCCCTTCTTGGAGGGCAAGGTCGAGACGGTGAGTCTGCAACGAGAGAGATACTGTCGCGGGATTCGGATATATCGCCATATTAATCAAAAAATACAACCTTATTCAGAGCAGTTCTCGTCTGTATTGATATTTAAGTCTTCACCTGGCATAATTCCAAGTCCTTTTCAGAAAAGATTTGAAGTTCATCATCCCCAGCTGCAGCTGCGAGGAATGCGAAAACATTGACGTTGCATGGTTGAATAAACGTAAAGCAACATATAGACTATATAGTCTTACATTGACTTCATCGAGATATTTATCCTTCGAGCTGCGACTGCTGCGCATCTGGCATCACAGACGCCGCCGTGCAGAATCACTTCGACACAGTTTCTGAGATCACCATGAGATCATGACTACTGTTTCTCCCAAGATAAAAGAGGATCAGTACGGAGCTGGTTTTCACCACCTACCTGCTGTTAATATCTGTGAGTGGCAAACAGTGCATTTCATGGACGATGTTCCAGTCTCGATCCTCTCACACCTTTTATCACCTCACAAGGCAAGTCAACTCACCACACACAAATGCACACCAGTATAAAGAAGAACCATGCGTCAAATTTCTACCTAGAAGGAATGTATTCTAACTACTAGTAGCCAACTCCGCCACCAAAAATGCCCAATGGACGCATCGTCACATTTCGGTCCGTGTAACCTGAGTCCCTAGGATAAAGAATCCACTATGTACATAAGCCTATATTATATTATATCCATCTATCGGACAGAAACGCCTGCATGTTCAGTCTTCCGTATATTATCCCGTGTAAGAACTAATCGAGAAGGAAATACTGTGGAAACAAATTGGACGAGTAAAAGAATGTGTGTTCGAGGAGTAATGTTTGGTGATGCTTGCTGGCTTGTTGCTGGCTTGTTGCTGGCTTGCTTGCTTGTCGTCGGAAAGAAGGATTATAGAGATGTAAGTCGGGGTAAACATAAAGAGATACCCAATTGAAAAGAATAGAGATAATAAGCAAAGAAATAGAAGGAGGATATAAGAATAGTCAAGGTAATGAGCCGTATCAGGGTATATCCAATGTCAACCTGAACTTTGTAATGGTATAGCGCATTTCCCACGTGCCAGTCATGATTCATTGAGAGAGATGTAAATCATCCTCCACCATCAAGTAATTCCGACGGAACTAATCTTCGAACCTCTTTTCAGGATGAGACCTCCTCCATTGATGGACCCACTCGGGATATGGCTCTAAGTCAGATCCTGGAGGAGGCACCGGATAGAAAGCATCAAGCTCGTTGTCCTCAGGTTGATTTCCTGGAGGATTGGTCCTTTGCTCAAGATATTCATCCAGAGTGGTAAAGCTAAGTACCTCCCGTCTGAACCGGCTTTTTTGAGCCTTTTCTATTCTGATTCCAAGCAGGTTAATATCTCTTTGGGCCTTCACATCAAGTGTAGGATCGAACTCCCAGTCGAATTCGAAGAAAGCCGGGCCCATTTCTGTCGCAGCTATGAGATCATTTCCGTGAAGTGGTGATAGTTGCTGTTGGGGAAGACCATGATGATATTGCGACGAGGCAGGTTGTCGGAGAAGGCCATCGTGACCAGGAGGTGAAGCAGACTGTTGTGTTCGAGGGTAGATGTGATCTTGTGCGGGCGCTCTTTGTGCCATTTGCTGCAGTCCCATTTGGTGCGGGGCCATTTGGTGCGGGGCCGGTTGGTGCGGGACCGGCTGGTGCGGGGCCATTTGGTGCCAGGCCATTTGTTGTTGTGACATTTGGTGCGAGGCCATTTGTTGCTGTGCAATTTGTTGTGGGATCATAGAGGGTCGCGCCGCATACACTTGTGACATTTGTTGCTGTGTCAAACGCTGTTGCTGTTGCTGTAGGCGATGGTCCATTTGCTCCAAGGCGTGAGGGGGTCGGTTGGAGAGCGCCACAGGTTGTCCGGTCATGTCTCGCTGCTCGATGGGCACACACTCAGATGGTTCTCGGTAATCAAGCAACAGTTGTAGATCAAAGAATTGTTCAGGATCCATAGGAGTATACAAAATGTCGTTGGAAACTGCCATTTGGTGAGAGTTTGGTGGTGAGTTGTTCGATGGCTGCATCTGAGGTCGATTGTGAAAATGTTGGACTGGCATCTGAGCTCCGTTGGCAGCGATATTCGTATCATACTGAATTGATTGAGGAGCTCTTTGTGGTCGGATTTGATTCATATTGACGGGGTGCGGGTTTCCACTACCCAGTTGAGGTGGGTTGCAAGTATTTGATGCCTGGCTCTGCCGGAAGCGCATCATTTTTGCGGAAGAACTAGGCGCTCTCTTTTCGACGACGTGGATATTAGAGGAAGATAATGAGTTGAGTCTATCCCGTCCTCGAAGTGGAGGAGTAAGTCTAGAACTAGGGCTTTAGTTTGTCAGTCTTGTGTCTCCAGGAGTTTATGCTATGAAATTGTGTGGGGCAGGTAATAAATATTCTGAAGTCCAAACAAAACGAACGAAGAGGGAAAGAAAAAAAAGTAGGAAGAAAGATAAGAATGAATTTACCTTAAAAGAACCAAATTTCGTGTTCGGGCTAAGAAAGGGTTTCCATACCTATTTGGTATGTTAGTACAGGACTAAAAGTAGTATAACAGTTTAACAGTTGGAAGTGGTTTTGCAGCAAGTTCTAGTAGGTGCAGAGGTGTTGAGCATAGGGGCAGAAAGATCATGCGTTGACTTACTCGTCCTTATACTTGGGGTCATCCTTATGCTTGTGCCAGATGTAATTGATGCCATTCGGGGGTATGTCGTGAAAACGAGCCTTGTAAATTCTATTTAAGTTCATGGTCTCTTTCGCGATCTTTTCATTTGATTTCCGTGCTTTTGCTGGTAATTGCAGATTCTTCCTTTTCTCCTGTAAGATGTAACTGATCTCCTCGCGAGTGTAAGTTGGTATGCCGACCATGTTGGCAACTTGTATAAGGAGGGGATCGAGCCGGCCGAATTCGTTCTCGCTAAGATTTTATATCGTGGTGTTTGACCTGTGTATACCGTAAGAATAAATGGTCTTCCAGGACGTAGTATATATGATCGAACGCCCAGAAGCCTAGTGTAAGAAACCTGGGAGGGGGTGGTCAGTTGATATTGACTGATACCAGTATGCAATAAGCGTCCGTCCGATGAAGGCATTCAATCAGTATTCAATAGTTATCCGTCCGATGAATGTATTCTCCAACAGAGCCGACCGCCGATATCTCGCCGATAATGACCTGATTCTCCTGATCTCACAGAGTTCGTAGCGCGCAGGATCTGGACTGAGGTTCTCCATCCTCACTGGCGGTATGAAATATCTGGTAGTTTTGCACTGCTGAACATATGAAAAGCCTCCCACTCACAAGGAATTTGTGTTAATCTGAACTTCTCAAAGTTAGTTTATTCTTGCAGCAGAACGTGTATGTGGTAGATATATTTAGGAAAAAGAGTGAGAAAATAACTTACCATAGGATAAAGTGGGAAGAGAGATACACCTACTGAGTCGGAGTGGGAGAAGAGAAACAACCATAGGGTTATTCACCGAGATCACTGCAAGTGTAAAGGGGTTCTGTGAACCATCCGACAGCGGAATCTGTGAGTCTTGCAGTGATAACTCGCAGTGAATGAATTGAGGGTCGACGCAGAAACTCCTCGGGTACTACTTCTTCGGCCAGAAACGAAGAAAAAGAAACATGCAATTGATGGAAAACGGAATGGTATGATAATAATGCTTCTGCAGAAAGTGTTTTGTCTTGAATTCCTGTATCATAGAAGCTCCGTGGAGGGAAAAATGTGAAGAACTTTAACTTGTTATCTCTCTACAATGACGACCGTCTGATAGCAGGCTCAACACCTCGACTCACACACGACCGTTCTTCGGAGTGTACCTTTCTCGTTCCTACATTGAATAGATGCATAAAAGTGGCTCTTCTAAGAATAGATTTGGTAGTTCCTGAGAAGTGAATCTTAGATAAAGCCGCAGCCTATGGAGAGGCCTCGACCGTGGAACAGTCGCTCTTCCCCTGCGCTCGAGTCTACTCGGATCCGTTGAGTAAAGCGTAACGAGAAGGAACGAAAAGTTAAGAAGAATGCCCTTCTAAACAAGCACTTAGGTGATATTAGGACGTCGTTCAGAAAGTATATAACATGGTATTAATTCAATACCCAGATTCCAGCTCCGCAAAATTATATCTTTGAAGCCATGTGTAAAATAGAGTTAAGTAGCTGGAGAGACGGCAGGAACAAAGGAGGAATTATGACATGGTATCCCAAGGAAGAGAGATAACCCGAAAGACTCGAGGAATGGTGTGATCGACATCCTTGAGAAGGATGGATACATGTCAACTTTGAAAAACAGAAAGTGAATGGGTACTTTGATCGTGGATGTGAATCGTATTTCTGTTCAACATCGGAATCACTTCGAAGGACATGGGCGATTGTTATGACAAAGATTCATGATCGTTCGAAATCGTTAAGTTTCATGATTATCGAGCCTACGAGTCATGACCCTCTGAATAACGAGTGTTTTCCGGCAGAGATTCCTACTTGAATCACTGTTTCTGGAACAACCTCTTGACTTATGAAATGGGCTTCCAGATACTCCACCAACAATAAACACTGTCGTTCTCATCCTGCGCAGATTCTTCCCAGTCATCGAGACAACGTTCCCGTCCATGGACCAGTAATTCATAGTTGGATTTTTTCATGAGCGTTTCGAAATCTTCCTTCATGGCTCTTGTCGCAGTATCGCGAAGGGGTACGGAGACGATGACACGGCTTCGTCCATCCAGTTCCTTTAAAAATTTCGGAATAACACCTGCAAGAAGTTGAGGATGCTGCGTGTCGTAAAATGGATCGGAAACAAGGATAATCTACTGGATAGATTAGCAGGTCGGTTTTCGGCGGCACCAGTCTCGTTCATTCCAGGAGATCATTCGTACCTCGAATTTGTCTTCAGGGCTTTGGCTAAAAACATCAGAATTCTCGGCATTAGTCCAGTCGAGGATACTTGCCCTAGTCCCGGTGCTGGAAGTATTCTCACCCAAGCCGTTCTTCTTGACGTTGGCCTGGAGATTTGGCACGATATCGGGAAGGTCGGTCAGAATGACGTCCTGTTCCCAAAGCAGAGCTGCCGTGATGCCAAGGAGTCCGGTGCCAGCACCTAGCTCTAGGACCTTTACTTTCGAGTTAGCATCGTGGCTACCTGGTGCATATTTGCACAGCAGGTGACTCAAGTACTGCTTGCTCAACTCCTCAAGCTTTCTTGCCATAACCAAGGATGTACCCCACGTTTTTAAACCCAAACTATCTCCGGTGAGTGGAGGTTCGCATAGTTCAATTTTGAGCTCATTTGAGAACCCGGAAGCAGGAATCGTCCATGTGCGAATCATCTGTGACATTGCTAGTTGCTGTTAGTATATAGCTCGAGAGAGGTCATACATAGGAAGAGCCACGGGTTGAGTGAAGTTATTTCCTACCTGAGCGGCCACAGCGTTCAGTGAGACGTTTACTCGCGAGCGCGTGTATGGTCTCTATCCTTGCTTCGGCTTCTTCTTCATTCACACCGGTGTAAAACCAGTGCAAGTCGCTTCCAATCAATCTCGTTAGATATCGTGAGATGCCTTGAGCATCATCTTCAGTGGATGGCCGTGATGCTGTATCCCATGACGGTGGTTGAAGTCTCAAAAGCGACAAAGTCTGGAAAAGCTCGGAAAAAGAAGGTTTTCTATGAAGTTGTGGGAGATCCAAAGCTATGAAAATTCGTATCAGTAAAATGAGTCATGACATGCATGCTTTGGACACGGGCTGTCCTACAGTGAATAGGTTTATGGCTAGATTTATAGCCACCAACGGTAGCACCGTCTAATGATTCGTTTGAAGGCATAATAAGCAAGTCGAAGACCGAACGCAAAAGTAAATGAAGCTATATGAAATAAAATTGTCCCCAAGACTGGAAGAGAACGCCGCAAATCAGACTGACTAGACCAGTTGTCCCTCTGTTTGTGCAACGCGTTGATTGATCGGCTCAGAGATTCTTGGAAACTCCGGCCTCTAACGGCTCTCTCGAAGCAATTTCGATAAGAGCCTTTGCAATATCAACAATCAAGGACCTTCCCAATAGACTGTTCAGATTGCGGTATAAGCGCACGGTATTGTCACTATCGCGCTGTTCACGGTCTCACTGGAGCCGCATCGTGACCATAGTGTTGTTGACGTGAAGGAAAACTAAGAATGAACATTTTGGGTGAATTTATAGAAATAGGGCTCGAGTTATTTCTTGGTGCACCGACGTCCATCGCAAGATATACTTTTTCATGTCGTCCGTCAATGGTCTCAAAAATTCTGTCATGTCGGTAAACTATATCCCGGCTCAGAGCACGCCCCACCTTAAAGCACACCTCCAAAAATCACATTTTTTACCACAACTACAACCTTCAACCATGGATAGAATCAGCCACGAAGCCCGCATGCAGTCAGCGCTTGCTGATTTGGATAAACAAGACCCTCCGAATTACAGTAAAGCTGCTAGAGACCATGGATTATCCCGCAGCGCTGTCTCTCGTCGATACAGAGGCTTGACTGCCTCGAGAAAGGAAGCCACCTCTATACACCGTCAACGACTAACTCTAGAGCAGGAGCAGGCTCTAATCTCTCAGATTAACAAGCTTTCAGCCCGCTCTATGGCTCCTACAAGTCGTATCGTCAGAAACCTTGCAGAAGAGATTATAAACGGTGTTGTAGGCAAGAACTGGACAGCCGATTTCGTGAAGCGCTACAAAGATGTCCTTCAAAGTCGGTATCTTCGCAATATCGATAATCTGCGTGTTAAAGCTGATTCTATTCAACACTTCCAATATTTTTATGATCTGGTTCGAGCTATTTCGTATTGTTGTTGTCTTTTAAATGATTATTGATTACTTTGGCTAACCCCTCCTTTTCTACTTAGCTTGCCGCCGCTGTCGAAAAATACGATATAAAGCCCCGGAATATATACAATTGGGACGAGAAAGGCTTCCTGATTGGGATTGGAAGATCGATGAAGAGGATTATGACACGTAGTTCTTATGATCAAGGAAAAGCTACCAAAGCACTGCAGGATGGATCCAGAGAATTTATAAGTTTATTAGCCAGCATCTGTGCAGATGGAACTGCATTACCTCCTACACTGATTTATCAAGGTGCTTCTGGAGATCTGCAAGATTCCTGGGTAAAAGATATCGAAATGGACTTTATATGCCACTTCGGAGCTTCAGCAAATGGGTGGTCAAACGACAATTTCGGCTTAACCTGGTTAATAAACGTCTTCGATCGATATTCTCGACCTAAAGCGAAAGGATTAAGACGTCTTCTTATTGTTGATGGCCATTCCAGCCATGTCAATATGGAGTTTATCAATAAATACGATACTCTTAAGATTATCCTTCTGATTCTCCCACCTCATTCAACCCATCGATTACAACCTCTCGATATAGGCTGCTTTTTGCCTCTTTCTACTCGATACAGTATCCATCTCAATAATATAATCTCAGCAGGCGATGGGCATATTAGTATGACGAAGGGCATGTTTTATGGGGTCTTTAAGCATACATTCCAAGATACCTTCAATAAGAAGAATATTCTTTCTGCATTCGAAAAAACTGGCATATATCCTCAGAATTCAGCTAAAACTATCCTACAAATCGTTCCCTTATGTTCTACTTCACCTCCGCCATCAGGTTCTTCGCTTTTAAAGACTCCATATTCAGCGAAAGCACTACATCGGCTCAAAAAAGAGATTTATCGTCATCCAAAAGAGACCCTTCTCGAGAAGCTCTTCAAAGCTAATTTAACTCTTGCTGTCCATCGTTCGATTTCTGATTACCGAGCTAGAGGCTTAGAAGAAGCATTAAAGCTAGAAAAGAAGAAGAGAAGCCGTGGAAAGCGATTGAACCTTGTAGGCGAATCAGATGGTGGTGCTCAGTTGTTCTCCCCCTCCCGAATTATACGTGCAAGAGACTTCCAACAGCAGAAGCTGGCTTCAATTGAAGCTGAGAAGCAGGCCAAAGCTGTAGAGAAGGCTAGGAAACAAGAAGAGAAGGAAAGAAAGAAGCTAGAGGCTACAGCAAAGGCTACACAGAAGGAGATGGATCGACAAATTACGAAGGAGATTAAAAGCACTCAAAAGAGAGCTCCTAAGGCCAAGAAAGCTTTAATTAAACCAGCTCAAAAGGCCACTACAGGAGCTAGAAAACCTAATGTACGATCTAAAGCAGTCCCTAAGGTTTCTACGGGCTCAAAGGAGGTTATAATCGAAAAAGGAGGGGAGGGTAGTATAATACGATCAACTCGGGGCCGTAAGATTACTCTTCCATCCCGCTTCAAGCAATAGGAGTTCTGGGTATATAAATCTTTTACTCTATTCTATCTCTACATAAATCTTCAATTTTTATCGTGATATCTTATAAATTTGATTTTTAATTAATATTGAAGCAAAAGTAAGAAATGTCTGATGGGGGTGTGCTTTGAGGTGGGCCGTGCTTTGAGCCGGGATATAGTTTAAGTGCTCCAATGGCAACGAAGGAGTGAGTTGAGTCGCTGCAAGGTTATTGTGGCGCCAAAGGCGTGCACGGCTCAATTGTGGCTTGAATGCTGCATTGCAGGCATTTGGTTTTGCGAACAGGCGTCGTCAACTTCACTTCACGCTTTTGTGTTTCTTTCAATGGTTTTAGAAGGCGAGCTGACGACTGCAAACTTCCATAGGAATCATCTGATGAAGCATGCTGGAGGCGAACTTCACATCAGAACAAGGGATCCTACATAACTGATCCGAAACAACGAAGCCCGCAACGTCTCGCCATGATCGAAGGAATATTCTTCGCACGATTTCTTCCTCAGAAAGGCATGTGGTTTTCTAACAAGAACAATTCTAATGCTAACAACACTTTTAGGGACGAAGGTCTTGCATCAAAGTCCTCCAGGATGCATTGTCCCAGAACCTGATGTGGATAAGCCACGCCTATTTGACTTTGAAAAAATGGCCGAATACATCATACCACGTCAAGCATTCTGCAATCGATATGTTACGGTGTGTGACCCAGAAAATAAGTATCGCATTCTAGGTCATCCAGTTTGCATCAAAGACGAGAAATATGAACGCAATGAATTTATGTTCAATTTCTGCATTGTCATCAGAATTGAGGTGGACAAGGTCCCCTATGAAGCAGTTGTCAAACGATTAGCCAGCACCTTCACAGAAATGGAAGTCCAGAATGAGTTTCTTAGTCAGGACGACATCTTCCCAAGTCCAGGCCGGCGGTCGATCGCTGCGCTACTGGAGATTATAAAAGAGGACTTAAACAACTACAATGAATGCATGATCCCTGTCGGTACGTACCAAATTTCTCGAGAATGGTAAGACTTTCGTTGACCAATATAGATGATGCCAACACTATCAACATGAAGCTGTTCCCTATTCACAGACATCCGCCCCCGATTAAAGCCTGGCATGTCCCGATCTCCAAGATCAAATTTGCGGAAATCATCGATGACACTTGGGACCTTACGATGAAGAAAGTGATCAATCATATAGATGGCATCAAGGACGTCCGGCGAATAGCTCATGATGCAGATGTTGCATTGGACCTTACGAAAATTGCCCTACAGCACCTACTGTACTACGATTGCATTCTCATGCTCGATATCTTCCTATTTGGAAACATCTATGCGCCAACTGCAGAGATCAACGATTTCTTAGCCGACAAAGACGGCCTACAAGATGAATGCGCTGATTACGTCTATATCAACGGACCTCGGCTGTCCAACTTTCTACTCTGTCGACTCTTCACCTCTCTCTGTACCTCGCGCACACTCAAGGAATGGCTCAAAATGCACATGGATCAAGGACTGAACGTACTCAACTACGTCGATGTCCGCCGATTCATCCAGTTCGGCGTCATCAAGGGACTGATCTATCGAGTTCATAAGTATGCAGTATCCTCTCAATATCTCGCATCGATCATATCAGGTCAATCCACACCTACAGATGGAGGTCGAGGAGATCCCCTACAACGATACACTGATGGGTGCCATTGCTTCGATCAAATAATTACCGAGATGAACATCACTGACGCGAGGATTATGGATCAGCTGCGCAAGTTTCCGAAGGGGGACGTAGAGATCATCTACCGATGATTTAATGCTTCAGAACATCTATGGGCCATCAGCACGGGGGACAAGAAGGGGTAATAAGTCCTAATTTTCTCCTCGAAAAATCTTAGTGCATCCAAAATACCTGGAATACATCGCAAAATATCTGCCAGCGCCGGTTGCGGACTCATTCTAAGTCTGTGTCTGAGGTAACCTTCCCGGTTCTCCCACAATTAGTGCTGGCTTGAGCTTCCTGGCACCTCATTTTACCATTCACCAATATGCTCCGCGTCTCATGTGCAAGTAGTAATGATCTGCTCGCATCTGTTTCTCGAAGTTCCAAAACTGTGCCACCTCTAGTTCTTCATTCGACTGCCAAAGAATGGAGTCACACACAGGGATGCATGCTACATACGCCAGTCTCCAGCAGAAGTACCGTTTAGACACAGTAGCGTAGTCGCAAATAATATATTCACTGATTGACCAAGTTTATATAGTCCTCCTTTTTGGTATCGGATCGGTCTAGCTGCGTCGAACTTAGCCAAGAAATGTAATAATAGAAGTAATGATGGGGAGTTCCCTGGTCCTCAATATGGATAACTACCACTAGCTATGGAGCGCCATTAGTTCTGGGTGTAGATAATAGTTTCAGATTATCTTGATTGTCAAAAGTAAAGGCGGACATTATTACCTTCTCGGCGTCCAAGCTCATCTTACCATATTCTCCAGCCTCTCCAGATTCTTTCCCAGACACCAGATCATTGCACCGCCTAATCAAGTATTTCCCTCCAACTATGATGGGAAGACAACCGAACCTCATGCCGACAACCCATGGATTTACTACGGTAAGGTTAGCTGTTCGGCTTCCCATTTAGGACACTTTACGACCACTCGCATCCAAGCTCCTTTCTCAACCAATCGTTCCACCTCACACAGAAAGCTACCCCACATCTATTAATATCTCGCAAACCGTAATCAATCATAGCTCGTGGATAGCGCTAATAAACATTAACATCTGCGAACATCCAGCCATTTCTCATTTTGTGCAAAAAATGCGAACGGTATCCAGCCGTTATTGTCAGCAAATCCGCCACGAGGGCTGGCTTTCGTACGATGCGAGAGTCATTAATTTTCCACGGGACACTTTTGTTGCATATCGCATTTCGCTCGCACATTTCCCTTTGCGTTCAACAGCTGGAGTGATTGGTTTCTACATGGGAGATAAGAAGCTGGTCTAGTGAGTTTGGTGCGACCTAGAGGCTAGAGGAGGGGTAATGTACGGCTGTAGGTGGTACCGTGGTACACGAGGTGCAGAAACTCGCGTGAGACTGTGAGTGAAAGGATGAGTTCCTTCCTGGTCGTATTCGCAGGACAGACCAGGCATGGAGACTGGGGAGTGAAGAAGATTTATACGATGAGAGTAGGTCTTTATAGATTTGAGTTCTTACATCAGCAACAGGAGGAAGCTTGAATTACTACTGCGGGCTTGTTAACACTCGTCTTTTACGTCAAATTATTACTTGAGCCTCATTGCAGCCACGACACGGATCCGACAATGCGAGGAAGAGTTTACGTCAATGCATCTCTTCGGTTATTGTGCGAGCCGCTACATTCCCTGACTAAGTCAAAGTCATCTCTCTTCATATACTCCGTACATACGAATGGACTTCGCTTCAGAAAGAATGAATTCTTATCTCTCCCATCATCTTGGAACGAATTGATATCCTCTACGATCTGTGGACGAATCCCCTCAACACGTTGTCAATCACCAGGATCTTAAGCACTATACAAGCATCTGTACGCCGGTTCTTTCGAATATTTGCGTTACAACCGCGTGCCTACCAACTACCAAGCCGCTTACGGCCCCTGCCTATTCAGTTAAAGGTGTTCATAGGGCCTTGTACAGGTCCCTCCTAACCATAACACTGGGCAGCTTCCTGTGAATGAAATTCAGGAAGACGAATAATATGAGGGAAAGCTGTTGGTATATCTGACAAATACCACCTTGTCTCCATGACTCAAGATAGTTCGGGCTACTTTCGTATCTCCACACCCCTGCTAACCGCTCAGAACCAAACTGTCGGGTCTTCGAACCGCGTTGAATCGTTTACAGGAACCAATCACCGTCATCTCAGCAGAGATGCTATGATCTCGTTGGTCCTGTTTTCGTGAAGTCCAGGGTGAAGGTTGGATTATGACGCTAAAATTGGGGAGAAAACTTGGGTGGACATGACCACCTTGACGGATCGACAACCGTCACATGGATCGGGGGTTTCTTGTTTCTAGGAAACCGTGAGATTTCCCATCTATGAAAGATTTTGTTGCATGCCGTATTTTCCCTGTCATGAGGCTGATTGTCCGTCTTTTCCGTGTTCTTTCCAGGCCCACTGATGGGTTTGGGAATGCCAGTCTTGATAGCTAGGTTCAGTCTTCTACTGTCCGTCTACTGCTGATTTCAGGCCGGTAGGATGAAAGAGAAAACGGTTTGTTGCACTTCTAATATTCCCTGCCTATTTGTCCTGTCACCAGTTACTGCTTCGAAGAAGTCTATTCCCCAGTTCTCGCAAACGCCGTCTCCACACACTCAATAGTCTTGCTGGCTGGGACTAACTTCCATGGCAGCCGCTATGAAGTTCATGAACATGGATGAAAATAAGTTTGTTGCATTCCTTATTTTCCCTGCTCAGCATAGACGGGCAAATCATGATGGGCAAATGTCAACACTTGGTCAGCTTCCCCGGGGTGTATCGTCGAAAGCAACTTAGGATGTCGGCTATACAGGTATTACTCCTGGCCTACTGGGGCGTTTAACTTGTGCCAAGCGTTATCAACTCGACGCTCTTATCTAGAGAAGATTTTGTTGCATATCGCACAGATGGCGTCAGTGCGCCAGTACTGGAGCTTGCAAGCTTATACATATTCGGCTGCGTGTGGCCAGCGTCGTATATCCCTTCTAGGCTAGCATTCATGAGCTACCCACATATGCCAAACATGTGGTTAAAATTTTCAATTGCTGGTTTCATTGAGTAGGTCTTTCACTCTTCATTAATGGACCGTCAAATATAGATAAACTCTCAACAAACTCCCAAGAAATTTTAACACCTTAAGAATGGTCACTCAGTTGTATTCCAAATCTCATACAGAACCGCCAGTGGATGCAGGAGGCCATCTAGAATAATTTGTATGATTTTTAGACTACCTAAGTAGGCTCCAACATGTTCATATATATCATCAATGGCACCACTAAAGAGGCTTTCCGCTATCCATCTGTTGCATATCGCAATATTTCCTGCCTAGCCAAATCAGGAGAGGGATACTGCTTTAGTCGACAGTGTGCAGATATTTGTAAGAACTGAGTTAGCCGCGACCGTAGCAGGGTTGGATAAGCTTTCCTTCCTGCACTCCTCATCTCCGCTCTGCTAAGTATCTTAAAATGTTGCATGTCTCAATTTCTATATTAATTTTCCTCTGACAACTAACCTAGCTTTGTCCTTGCAACCTCGTTCATGTGTACCTCTTTATATTAGACTTAAATACAGATTCTGATATTCTGACTACAGCAGGACATTGCAGAGGCATCTCACTCCTTGGACTCTTCGTTAGGCTGTTATACAATTCCGCGGCTGGAAAGGGCATGAGTTGGCTAAGCGCCCCGTTGTAGTCAGGAAGGAAGAAGCTGATGCCCGATTCTAGTCGCCAAATCCTTCTAGGCCAGTTTTCGTTTATGATTAGCGACTGACATCCTTCAAGCACTTGTATGAGGGATAGGCCTTCTAGATCGTATACTTCGACTCATCGTGCGGACAGCATGACAGGTAACCAGACGCATTACCTCTATTCCGGCCATGTGGTATACGAAGTGAGAGATATGGAGAGTATCGTTGGTCGGTATGGGAGGTTCATGGTGTCTGTTGCATATCTACATTGCCGCGCGACTGAAGATCTGTCATAGGCAAGAACCTTCTGAACATCTTCGAAGTTCTAGACGTTCCAATGGTCATTGCGTGGCCACTGAGTGCGTTTGTTGTGTATCTAGCTAGGTGCCAAGGCACGAGATCGAGAAGTACCATTGGTTTAGGATTACGAAGACTACAAATGATGTGTGACTAAGTATGTCCTTACATCCATTCACATCATCGTGTCTGACTAAACGATGCCCCTATAGCTCATAAGATCTAACCCATGAATATCTTGGTTACATGACTTCTGAGCAAGCATCGACCAACTGATAAACTCAGTCATCTAAAACGGGGCTGGGAGGCACAGCGATATGCAGCTTATGGGCGAACGCTCTAAAAATACCCTGGCGACAGGCAACTCCCAGCGGTCCAACTGCTCGACACTCACACTCCTTTTCCCGTCGAACATATTAAAATCACCTTCTAGAAATGAGCAGGACGCCGATTCTAGCAGCCCCGTCGCAATGTGCCTCCTGCAGAAACTGTTGCACATCTTCATACCCGCGCGATTACCCACCTCGCAACTCCTCTAAGGGCAGGCCGTCTCCAACACCCACCCAGCCTTCAGTCAGGCTTACGAACACTCTCCTCTCCTCCACGAAGTAACTTTGCTACAGCGTATACGACCAGGATATGGCTACCTTTTGCCCCTTTCTACATAATATCGAAGCTTTGTTGCATGTCTCTATAACCGCGCGCAATTCCCGAGATTCTGCTTCGGCCGTATTCTTCATCCCATCTTCTTCAGACCTCCTGACGCAGAGGGCGCTCGTAAAATATCATACAATGCAGCCAAATTCAACCACTCCGGAGGCCTTGTCCCGGCGCTTGATCTCATGTACACGGGGCAGTCTCAGCCCTAGAAGTTGGAATCCATGGATGGCGCAATTTGCTGCAAGACATTACCCGTTGATTTCTTCCTCCGGCAGTTCAATATGAGGAATCTGATTGAATAGTAGAGAGTTTGTTGCATATCTACGTATCCGCGCGCCAGACAGTCGGTTTGTGGTCTTGGGGAGGAAGACTGAATGAGAGGGTGCAGCGTAGCGTGAGTGAGTTACTGTAGGTTTGTTTCCATCCTGGCGATGTCCATGGTTGGTATGCGACCGTGGAGAAAGGCGTTCGATGAAGTTTCCATGAATAATGGTATGAATAGTTGGAAATGCGAGTAGAAGTGGTTGGGCAAACAGGTAAGTACTCGCGCGCGTAAAATTCCCCAAACATACAGGTTGGCGCCGGCACATAAAAAGATCATTTAGAACCAACCATTCAAATCGAACTATATATCATGCGAAGCAGCACCTCCAAATATTGCACTCTTTTTTCGAAATGAAGTAAGTTCCTTGGATAATCAAACTTTACACTATACATTTTGTTGCTCATCTATCATGTCGTTGGCGTTTTGTGCACCTTTTGGTGAGGATCTCTGATTGGACGGGATAACTCGTTGGTTTTCTTTCAATTACTGTATTCGTGGTTCTGTTCCGAGTCCCCTGCATTTAGTCCGATGCAGCAAATTTGATGTAACGTCATGCCGAAGCGGCACTCATTTGATTCGCTGTGATTTACGATGGGTCTCGGTGTTTGTTCACTTAATGCAACTTTGCTTGAGAGACATTTTGGTTCCCAACATCTTAAGACCAACGGTAGGTGTTTTTCTGGTTTGTTATGCTGGCTCAATTCCGGTGAAACTCTGGTTGGTGGCTGATTGATTGTTTTTGGTTGTTCTTGCATGTCGTAGTTGGAGTTGGTGTTTGGAAATTCTGCATCTTGCTTCGTTGGGTGGTTTATGGTTCGATTTTGAATTTTCGAGCAAGAAGTGTTGCTTGTCTCATTCTGCGGTTGGTTTTTGGAGGTTGTTTGGAGGTTTCTCACTGGATGGCATTCGATGAAGTGCTTGCTCTATCCGGGGTGAGGGTTGCATGTGAATGCTGTGGCATGTTGCATATGCTATGTTGGTGTTTGCAAGTTCACTCCAATCTCTCCCCGGGCGTAGAACAGGCTCTGATCTGAATGCTATGTTGCATATCTCATTCTACAGTTGGTGTTTGAATACTCATTATCCATACTTGCTTGATTGGAAGGTATCTTCGTCGTCTGTGATTGTTGCATATCTCATTCTGCAGTTGGTATTCGGAGCTCCAATGGTATGTCGCTGGGCTTAACTTCATCTGGTTGAGATATCCGAGTAGTGCTCCAAGGCCTATTGCTGTTAATGGTTTTATGAATGTTGCATATCTGATGGACTGTTGGTATTTCAAGGTTCTTCATCACTGTCTTGATGAACTCGCCTGGTTTACATATCAAAGTGAATGGATTGGTCTGGCCGCGCCAGTCTCCGTAGGAAAGTTGCACATCTCATTTGGGAATAACCCCGGTGGACGTGGAAACCTTACACACTTAGACACTACGACCTTTATTCTCACATCCCTACTATCTAGAATTTGTCCATCCATATGCCTCTTGTTGCACGTCTCATATGTTGTTGGTGTTTGATGTTTCTACAGCAACCTTTCATGATTGGAACTGCAGTATATTCGTGCAGAGGGTCGCATCATGGCTCGCATGAACGTTCTACTAGGGATCTATGTTGCATGTCTTATTTTCTGTTGGTGTTTGGAAATTGTTCGCTAGCCCTCAATCACTGGTTGCATGTCGATACTACCGCCGTCATCAATCAATAAAAGCTTCCGCCGCGTGCACGAATGCTGTATGTCTCGTTCTCCACTTGTTTGCTCTATCCTCCGAGCAATCTGATAACCACTGAAACGCAGTCATTCATCTTTCAAAAGGGAAAACCATGCTGTAGCTGCTGTTCCAGGTAACACTCTACCGACACAACTCTTCTCAGATACCTACATATAGCGAAGTGGCCTAGGGAACTGATAGATGTATGATCTCATAAACATATTCACATGACTAAATCTTCGCCATACAAGCTTCAAAACATAGCTAATGTTTTCCTTCTATTCCTATGGTAAATTAAATGCTATCTCTTCATGCCCAATACGATTGGGAGATGGGAGTGTCCCCTTACGCTAGACTTATGTTACGTGATGACGCTACGTATCCCCTTCAACCCATCCACATCTACCTTAGTAAACCTTTTTCCAATGAGCGCCGAACTGTGATTCCTCAACAAGTGATCTAAGAGGTCCCTTTTCAAAGCAAAGAACCTTTGGTGTATCCATATTGGGAATATCTAGACTCCGTCAAGGTCGCTATGTCTGTATCCTCATTTCGCCGAGTACATAGATGATAGTCATAGTGATCGAAAATATACAATTGATAGAAAGAGAATTCACAGCTCGAGTTCTATATGAAAAAGGCGGAAAGACCAAAGCGTATACTCCTGGGGTACAAAGGTGAGTATGGATCGACTCAGAATGGTAGAATGACACCCCGATAATGCCATCCAGGACGAATAACTGAACCGGCAGAACCAGCTTTTGTGGAAGATTTATGAAGTGTCAGAGCTTGACTGTATACACGGCGAACTTCACAGATTGAAGACAAAGCTGAAGGAAAAGGCTACCTTTCAGATAAAGAAGCGTCCCACTCGAAAGAACCTGTTCTACATTAAGTTTACATAGGCGCTGTAAGAGCGAATTTCAGGTACGAATCACTTGTCTAGAAATCCCTGGAGCCTCAGTATCGCTCCATATTCTTGAGCTCGAAGCTAAATGCAGCACGAAAGATCCAACACGACGTTGAGCATCACGTGAGGATATTAGGTATGTATCATGAACTCTTCAGTCGCTCCTACCTCCCCTAATAGACTTTGCCTTCCTTATCTCAACTACTCGAATTGGCAAGGCTTTAGTCCAAGTTCGCATCCTTCGTTCTTCATTTCACAGATGCACTAACATCGCGCATTCAACAACGAGAATCTAGATTGCTTCCTCCTTTTGCCTGCATTAGAACGAACCGAGCAAGATGCGAAGTCGGAAGATTGCCAAATTCCACTCTCATTTCCTCTTGGCTCACGCATCGCCAAGTACTGCGATCACCATGTCATCCGGTGTGAGCTTAACAGAAGGCACGTCAAAAAGCAGCCAGCCAACCCCTTTCGCATGCACATAGCCGCCTTACAGTAGCTGCAGACTTCTGCAAACTTCTGCAGCGTGCATATTCAACCACGTTCCCCGTTGTCGAGGCTTAATCGCTCCTCGTTTCGAAACCGCCACCGTACTGTATCAAGAAATCTTCGGTGAAGTTTCAGATAGCAACTGCATGTTGGGATATGCAGACCAGCCTTCCGGTTTTCCAATAATATCATCCCCAGGTCACATGTTAATCCTTCGATACCCCAGTTGACCCCGCTGTCCTCCCACCTTCTCTCTCTCCTCTATCGGATCCTCTCCGAATGGCACTGTCGCCACTATATTCCTTCCTGATAAGTCTAGATCTTTGGTATTCATTTCCAAGTGTAGTATACGCCTTTCGTACTAAAAGGGGTCCGACGATCCCAAAGACTGCAGCATCGCCCCTCTTTCCAGCCTCAACGGTTCATCCTTCCAGAACCCAAGTCATGCACGCAACCAGTCGGAAAGCATGAAACTCTTCATGATTTTCATCGAGGGTTCCCAAAGGAAAAAAGTACGTCCACCAGGAAGGGCTGCGGCATGACCCCGGTCGCATTACCAATCACCACACGGAGCTTTTTTTTTTTTCACAACGTCCATTCGCAATGCAATGCTTGTGCACAAGCACAGCACAGCACATATCCCGAGCCCCCCCGGCAGTCATTCCAAGTTCGCTGAATTATCCACCGCTAGCCCGCTCCGCCCCACCCTCTCATACCCACCGGCTTTCCACCCAAGAAATTCGTTACCCATTCCATAATTAACCTTCTTTGCACCCATGCCCCTTCCATGTCAAGCCCTTCCACACCTTCTGGGCCAGTGCTCGCTTGCTGTTTTGCTTTTGGCTGCTCGCGCCTTGCTTGCTTGCTTGCTTGCTTGCCTTACGGTCATGCGGTGCGCGATTTAATCCCAGCCACCCCAGCCTTGCATCCCCTCATGTTCCATCCCCTCTGAACCAAACATCCAGTCCCAACACCCAGGACGAAGACGACCACGACCAAAACCACGACCACGATCAGGACCGACGGCGCTTAAACGCCCTGACACTGACAAACAGACAAACAGGCTAAAAGGCAACGACACAGGACCCTGAATGTATGCCCAAGTAAGCGAGCCACCTTGCCCAAAGATGCTAAAACCACACTACAGTACAAGCAAGCAACAAGCAACAGAATGGAAGAAATAACATACTCTGTACAGCAACATAACTGGGTCCGGAAAAACACTCCCCTTCTTCTTGCGATCCACTCCATCTGCTTCATCTCATTTTTCTTCCCTTCCTTCTAGAACAGGACTAAGAGATCACAGTTTCGCGGGTTAAAGAGGCAAGAGATGGAGACTCGCAAAGGCAGCAACTTATCACGGACCATCTCCTGTATGTATCGACAAAGTCTCCATCTTGCTGCATGCATGTTCCTTCGTGCTGTTTGTTGCTCGCGTGCCAGGTAGATATTCCAGAAGGCCGCATGGAAGGCCGCATCTCGTGAAGACCATGTGCCTGCCTGTCTGCCAGCTAGTTTATCATGTGCTTCTTCACACCGCTTCGATGGATGGGATGGGATGGGATGAGTAGGTAGCTGAATGATGATGATGATGATGATGATGCTGCTGTTCCTTCTACCAAGTACGACGTATTGTAGCCTGCCGTCCCGGATCCTGAGACAAACAGGAAAGTGTTGGGAGGAGCGGGGATGAATGACAACAGCACGGCTGGAAATAGACACGGTAAGTTTAAGTCAACTAAGTTGAGCAGGTTTAGATTGTCAAGCAAATTGTCTACCGGAGATGGCTTGCTTTACGTCTCGTCAGGAGCTTCCACATTGGTACGTACGGTACTAGAACGTGATAGCTTACGGAGTACTTCGTACACTGCTTGTACAAGTACGGGTCTCTCTGTATTGCAATTGCTTAAGATTTACATGACATTTAGTCATTCCATTCCCAGTCGGGGAGTTCCGCCCCCTGTATGTGCTTGCTTGTGACATGTGTACAAGGCTCAGCACTATGCAGCACCGGTAGCTAACTTATTACGCACGAGAAAAGTTTATTGTATGGGATTTCGTCATTGCTTTTGGATTTATTCGGAGCCGCTTTCTACAATAGAGAGTTCTGAGATCTTGGATGGCATGCCATGCCATGTCATGCCATCCATCCATAATACGGCCGGCCGCAAGTTGACTCAAGGAAATTACTTACCTTAACTTATTTACAGAGTCTGGATTTCACATTTCAATTTCACATGCTCAAAACTACTGTAGAATCTGCGGAGCGAGGGGAGATGAGATGCGATTCGATACCAGTGCTGGGGCTTTTCGGTCCGTGATTACCACATAGTTCGTTACGCCTGTTGCGCATTGCGAGTCGCGAGTGAGTAGACCGAGGTTGGACGGCTAATTGCCTTCGTACTTACTGTATTTCTTTGGTGGACGGACGGACTAATAGTACTGTGTTCTGGATTGATTAGATGAATCTACGGAGTACTACCATTTACCTAGTTCTATTGCCGAAGAGTAGTTTCGGCGAAAAGAAATGCTGAGGAAAAAGGGTCCAATATTAGTTGTCGTATACACTACTCCAACTACCACAATAGACAGCGGGTAGACGTAGTGCCACTGTGGCAGTAATAATATGCTCATGTATTATTACTCCCGAGTACGTACTGTCACCGTTGACTTTTCCCGTCTCTTCCAGGCGGGCTCAGCCAGCGCGGTGGGTTTGCGTTACCGTACCGTAGGTTAGGTTAGTATGCATATAGGGTCCACGACGGATCTGGGATTGTCCTTGTTGTCGCCCCCGACATAGTCGTTGCTGCGACATCGGTTCTCTCTTCGTCCATCCCTTCCTGTTTCCTCGGTACTTGCATTTTATTGAGCTCCCGAGATGAAATGCCGGGATGGAGTGGAGTGGGACGGATGGAAGATGGAGAGAGGAGAGCCACGCTAGAGGCTACAGTGGAGAGAGATCTTTCCTCGATGCTCGACTTCGAGCGAACGATTGAACGGATTCTTCACTCCCCTCTCTCTTCCTCTCTCATTTCTCCCAAAAACTCAATCGAGAATCTCCACCCCATCCCACCCCACCCCGCAGATCTCTCTGTCAATCTCAAGCTCTCCAACCCACCTCTGAAATCTCCCTTCCACCAAGCAAGTAATAAAACCTTCCTGTATTTTGCCCCTCTTCATGCGAACGAGCAAGCATCGACGAAACTCTAAACTCGCTCATACAACGTAAGCCAAGACTTTGTGTTTTTGTGTTTGTTTTGTCTGAGATGCATGCGCAGAGAGAGCTGTGCTGTAGGGTTGAGCTGCAGCTGGCGGGTTAGCTAGCTAGCTATCAAACGGTACAATAGAGTTTGTTTCTTTTGCTACGACCGTTGCATAACTGCACGGCCAAGTAAGCAAGTACCATCATATTTCGATGGGAATTGTGCGCAGTGTGATAAAATACGCGGGTGATACACATCATAGGTAGAATGGTAAGTGCACATCAACGGCAACTCTAAAAGAAACAGCAAGGTATAAATAAGGTTCAACTCCGTATCAACTCTGGGGTGACGGGTTGTCGACAGCTTTTATATGTAAGAGTGATGACTTTTCCATCACAATACTGTCCTGTACAGTACATTCGCGGGTCGGTATGCATGTCATGTCATATCATGTTCGGGAACTCGAGCTTAATGGAAGGGTCAACGTCGGAGAGAGGTCGTCATCGAGGTTTGAGGGCCGTCATCTGAAGATTGTGTCATCGATGTCTTGTCATGGCGATGTCGATGCGATGTAGAATTGAGGGAGAAGGAGAGGGGATAGATACGCGTGATGGAGGTGAGAGTTGTGATAGGTATGATGTGATGATCTACTCGCCGGTAACGTAGCATGACCGGACACATATGGAGAATTGACTTCGAGGTGAGACCACATCTCCTCTCTTTCCATCCTATCCATTACCCAGCTAGATCTATCAATGCATCCATCCATCAATCGAAAGTAGCGTCAGACCCAGCACCAACACAACGGAACCCCCTCCCCTCTCAAAAATCATATCCTCCAACCTGTGGTTACACCAACTAATCCAAGACCGAGACCAAGACCCCGACCCCAGACCTCCTTCGACCTCACCGCTGCACCATCTACGAAGATACTGACTGTAGTGGTAATCGTGGCCATGGCCATGGTCCACCGACCAGTACTGTATACAGAATTAGAAACACACGACGCGAATAACATGGGGAAACCTTGTCTGTCATCTCTGGGCCATACCATGTCATATCCTACTTCTGTCTGTCTGTCTATTCAGGTAGGAAGTAAGCAATTCAATTCGCACGCTTCTGTAATTATGGTTAAACTCCGTATAACTCAGGTCAGGCCGTACTCGTACAGTACATCTAGCCGCCGAAAACACCCTACACGAAAACAGATACACTGGAGAAGAACCTCCGTCCCGTCCGCCCCTCTCCACCAACAACACGACTCAATCCAACTCAACTCAACTCAACTGAATTCGGCACCGAAACTCCTCCCTCGTGACCTCCGTCCCACAGTACCTGGCCAGTACAGCACGTGGCGAAAAGTAAAGCTGCGCTTGCTGCGGCTGAGCTAGGTGACTCCCAGTACAGTACCTGTCTGTCTCTCTCTACCTGTACTCTACACCCATATCTGTCTCACGGCTATTCTCTGGCTGTGTCAGCCACCCCTCCAGCGCAGCAATGAACATGTGGAGAATTCCACCTTGTAGTTACATTATAGCAATTAGTAACTTCTAAGGGTCCCCTAGGGCCTGAGCTGAAAGGGCCCTGATTCAGATTTGCCAGATGCAGATTTGCGATTCAGATTCGAAACGAAAAAGGAAAATATATTTATTACCCGTTTAAGAAGAACCAAATCGAGTATGAAAATTGTTACTGTAAATGGGAGGCTCAGAGTAGATTAAATTCATCCAGTCACGCAATTGATTCATTACATACATACATCCATACAGTACTCGACTCCACTCAACACCCCCGCCCCGCCAAAGCACGAGGGGTAAAGCAGAGAGAGAGAGGAACTGAACTGACTCCATAGAGAGCAGAGAGATTGTCACTTTCACTTTCACTTTCACCATCATCACCATCATCACCATCATCACCATCATCACAGTCCATCCTCATAAATATCCAACCCGACATCCGTACACATTGCACTGTAAACAATCAATCAATCATTCCATTCCATAACAAGGATTATTCTGAAGCTTTTCCATTTCTCTCCGCCCACCCAAGCTTTCCCATTTTCCCATAGATACACCAATTGAATTTCCAATTTCCCTCCCAAGTTCCCAAAGTCTATAGAGTAAATAGTGAGCTGCGCTGAGCCAAAAGCATAAACTCCTGTCCTCTTCGCTGATAAACGCCTCCCTTATGGGATACTATGTATAGAATAGTAAAAGCAAGCAAAGTATGTAAAAAGGCAATGACGGAAAATATGAAAAAGAAACGCTGCACTTTTTTTTGGTAGTCAAGGGAAAGAAAAGCAAAGAATTAAGGACATTTGTAGCAAAAAACGGTATACTGAAAAAAGCAAACAATGGCTGATACATTATGCACTGCATTGATCCAACATGTTGGAGCAAATGCTTGTGTGTATGCAATGACCACCAGAATTTGACATTGAACAATCGTTGCAGTTCTAATCCCTCGGTCCAAATCGATCTATTCCCGCGGGTATAATCTTTCAATATCATTTGAAAATGATTCGAAACTCCGCCCAATGCATAATTTTTTGTTTCGATAACGCCCGTCGCAAGTTGAAAAAGGGTGCGACTCTTTTTCAAGGAATTCGTAACTCATGAAAGTGTCGTTGTTGAGAGGTGTTCGGCATAAAAGCCTATATGTTGTGGTGTGATTTCGGAGATGATCGGAACGTAGAGATCGTAGATTACAGCAAGCCTTCTTCGCCGATCCCAGGTAACCCTGGAATGACTCCCAGACCAGCCAATCCAGCAGCGGCTAAATGATTGTTCAATTTCAGGTCAGGATCGCACGGTGGTGAATGTTGTTTGTGCTAGAATTGGTTAGCCGAGGTAGTCCGGATGGAAGAATTTCAAAATACTAACATATTTGAGGCCGTTAAGATTCTTATATCGCTTGCCACAGAAATCACACTTGTATGGCTTCTCTCTTTCCATCCCTTCTGTGCCTGAGTATGGAATCGAAGTTTCTGGGTTGACAATTGAGAAGGTACCGTCGCCGTTTTCATGTAACTGTTGGGTTTGGTGACCGTGCGTCTTGTGGTACCTGGAAAATTATTAATTAGCAAAACCCCCACCATGTGCACAGATGTACATACTTGAGACCGTTCTGGTTCTTGTAAGCCTTCTCACATCCAATAACTGGACATCTGAAAGGTTTATGCTCCTCTCCCATCATCATTCCGGTTGGATCTCCCATTCCGTTCATGCTAGCCATCAATTGTTGTTGCTGGTAAGCTCTCATTAAATCGGCATTATTGGCAAATTGTCCCTGTCCCAAGCCAAACTGAGCAAATTGCTGTTGTAGAGCTCTTTGATTGTTGAAACCACCATTTGGACTATACAGTCTCTTGGCTGGCTCGTCAATACATAAATCCAGCCCAAGATCGTTCCCACCATAATTAAATGGGAACTTCATACTATTCATGTTCATATTCCTATTTCCCATATTCATGTTCATAGGCATACTAGTGAAATCTGAATCCATCTCGGAAGGAGTGCCGGGAGCCGAGGTATCTGGTGAGAATGTCTGTGATTGTTGCATGGGTTGCGCGGTGAGTGTTGGCGTGTTGACGGAAGAGACGGTGGGATTGTTTTGGAATCCAAAACCCGAGGTTGCTGGGGTAGTTGGCTGTGAGGTTCGAAGTCCAGAATGCTGCATATTAGAGTTAAGGTTGAGGGTCGGTCTCGGTCGTTGTCCAAACATCGACTGCTGCGCCGCTTGTACAGGTTGATGGTGATTCTGAGGCTGTATGGGGGCGTCTGCAGCCGTGTCCATTGGGCCTATAGCATCATCCATTTCCATATCCTCCACTCCATCCATCTCATCGCCGGCACCCTGGCCATTCTTCTGCACGGGGGTAGCTGGATGTGAACGCTGTTGCTGGCGCATTAGTTGGATTCCTCCTACGCTAGCACCAGCTTGTGGCATTTGTAATCCCGAAGGCCGAGGATGTTGCGACGGCTGGGTTTGTTGCTGCTGAGCTTGCTGTGGCACAGTTGTCACGGGTTGCGATGCCATAGCTGCCCTGTTGTTGGCCGTGGAGTTTTCCCGAGCTCGTACAATTTGTGAGGTGCTTCGTAGTGATTGTGGGGTTTGTTGCGCATGAGACTCCTCATAATGTTGTAGGAGATCATGTAGTGTAGGTAATGTGTTGCCACAACATGAGAAATCTCTCATGAAATTTGCCTCGAGCTTAGGAAGGTATGAAGAAGAGTGGTATGACGGCGATTGGTAAGGAAACGGCGAGGTGCCTGCCATAATTATGCTGTAAAATTGTCAGCTTTGAAAAATAAATAGGTGTGAGTTGTGGCGCGCCCCGCAGTGAAGTCGAGGGCGCTGAACATTGCTTTCTGCGTGGGGGATTGAATATGCAAATAATAATTTAGTTGAGCTGAAAAGGTTGGTATAACATACTCATCTCGAATCCAGCTCCCTACGGAAACGCCTCCCCAACTCATACCTCCTACGAGGCTGCCTGCCAGACTTTCGCGACGAGGACGATCAGCATTATTTCGATTGGGATTGTGCATAGAAATAGGTTTCGCCGCTGCAAAGGATTCTTGTCGTGATCTCGACATGTCTGTGTCTCCAAAGGCAGTTCCTGTGGTCATAATTCTCTGTGATGTTCGTGAGTCAGGATCGAGGAAATTGGAGTTCTTTTTGCCTTGGGACGATGGTGAAGACGAAGCGTTTCTTGTTGGTGTGGCAATGTCTATTGGCGAAGAGGTTGTCGGCATGGTACTCGAGTTAACTTGAACCGATAAATTGTAATCACTATCCTCTGGAGTGGTAGGCTGCGAGGAAGTATTAAATGTTTTGGGGGTGTTTTGTTGTTCGGGGTCAAGTTGTAGATTATTGTCTGCGTCTGCGTCTGTGAATTCGAGGTCGCCTGGAAATAATTCCAAGTCCAAATCGTCAGCGATAGTCGATGTTATCGAGGTCGGGTCGCTTCTAGCGGCGTGGGATTGCTTAAACCAATCAGGGAAAGGCATTAGTCGTTTGCGAAGGGACACTGGGCGGCCTTTTGCCTTTTGCTGCTCAAGTGCGGTTTCTGGGTGGATTGGGTGGATTGGGGTGGGTTTTTGGTGGTTTCTGGTACTTGTTTGGTGGTAACTTCGAGTGGGTACGGTGGAGACCGGGCTGGGACTAAGGATTATGAATTAGTCTCAGAAGTTAACCTAGCACTGGCGTACCGAAGCAGGAAAAAAAATGCAGCTAAAAGGTGGAAAGCTGCAACTAATACTAATTCATGGTCTAACGCAATAATGATGAATAATGGATGGGTGCTTGGGAGAAGCCGAGAAGGCAAAGACGAATGGGTGGACGGATGGATATGGATATGGAGAGACGGATTTGGGCGGCCATGTCGGTCGAGTGGGCGGAAGTGGCTCAGTGGCTGTTTCTCTTTTCTCTGTCTGTTTCTGCTAGGGACTCGAGGCCAGGGGCCAGGGGCCAGGGCCACACAAGTGAACAGACAGTCATGAAGCCAGCGCTCTCTCGCAGCTCAGGACATCTCCGCCCCGGTGGATTTGTCGAAATGTGCCCTGTGCCCTGTGTCCACCCCAGGCAACCTTGCAAATGGTAAGGGTACTTGGTAACTGCGTGTGGGTGGTGCGCGTGGGTGTGGTTATTGATCATGGTGGGGGGAGCGTGAAGGAGGGATTGGGAGCAAGTGCATGCGGAAGGAAAAAAAAGCAGCAACAAATAAATACACATAAATGAATAGTCAACGAAAATCAAAAATGTCCTACCTAATTGGGAATTAGTTCGTTCGATCGTGCTTCTGCGCTGCTGCACCTTTGTGCTTTCAGAACGTTATCGAGTTGTGATGTTGCAACAACAGCTGTAGGTGGTTGGCTGACCGAAGAAGAGAAAGCGAAAGCGGATATCAATGCCAGGTGTGCAGGTGGGTGGGCAGGCGTGTATATGTACGTATGATGTATGTGCGGACTGACTGTGCCTGTGTTGGTACGAGTAGGTCGGAGAATGCGCGGAAAAGTACGTTATGTATGATGCGTATGGCTGATGTCAAGGAAATTGATGCACTCGGATGAGATAATAAGCTATATCGTCCGAGAGGAGGTTGTACCAGGTGAATAAGGTGCTTATGGCAGCCAAAACTACAATATGTGACACCGACCGAGGCCAGGAAAGATAGATGGATAGATAGGCAGATGGATGGTTGCAAGCAAGTAAAGAGGTGTTTGATATGTACGAGGAGGTTGGTGGACGTGCAGGTGGTTATATAGACATGCTAGCAGCATGATATAGGTAGGTATATTTCCAGACGAGGGGAGGGGAGGGGAGCGGGTCTAGCGACGTATTTAACATGAATCCGTCCTCTACGAGGTCATCCTTTTTCGAAATCTAACCATCAAATGCCAACTAGGGAAAGCCTCGTTGTTCTAAATTGGGGGCCAACCTGATTTCGAGGTGACGGGATGTTTCGTCCGGATATCAACCTCTAGATCAAATGGCGACGGGTAACTGGCCGGCTTCTCATCGTCTGCCAGGCTTCAAGGTCCAATGGGTTTGGTCCCGACGCTTCGGGTGCGATTTCGATGTGATCCGCAGTAATTCTTTCTAGAAGGATTCCGATGATGTGTATGTATTCTGCACTTAGATTGTGGATAATGTTCCGACCTTCAGAGCGACCTGCTTTATGTATGTTGGTTATTATATCCTGCTTCCCGGATAAGCATTTTTTACGAAAATACCAGGAAGGCGTGTGTATAAACTACGGCGGTGAGATGAAACGAGTACTCCTACATCCATTCTGTGGCATTTCATTTGTCAAGCGGCGGTGTGTCTGTACAAGAACGCTAAATAGCACACTATCTTTAGGTAGACCATCGTTGCAATCAATCCGTGGTCCGTAATCCGTAATCCGTAAACCGTAAACCGTAGTCCATACTCCATAACCCACAGTTTGTGCAAAGGTGGTGGTGATGGAGATAATGGAGGTGGTGCTAAGATTGCGAATGTAAGTTGGAGAAACTGTCAACGACGTCGTGAGCCTTGAGGAGAGCTTCTAGTTCTGTCGATTTGTTCGCTGTTTCTCCCGCTCCTCTAGTTGCAGCTCCCAGTCAATGCATGAAGGTTTGGGGCGTTCGTTTCGTGAGTCGCGGTTCTTGGTCCTCTTTCGTATCTAGCCTGGGCAATCGTGAATTGGATAAATGAAAGCCGGTAAATAGCCAAAGTACCCAGGTAGATCTGGCAGTTACCGTTGCCATCGTTATTACAGTATATGGGATATGGGATATGGGATATGGGATATACTTCGGGGGCGAATCTGCTTGCATGAGACTCCATCACAGTGTCACACAAGTAAGATCTTACAGGAGATCCATTCCATTCCATGATTCTGCGTGAGCCGATTTCTTGTTTTCTTGCACGATCAACCTTCTTTTCCTCCTCGCCAACGTCAGTCACAGCACAGAACAGAACAGCACAGCACGGCACAGCACAGCACAGCACAGCACAGCACAGCACGGTTAACCCAGGTCTGACTTTACCACGGAAAATGCCAGACTGCCAGTACGAGAAAGCGAATAAGCGAAGCGCAAGCAATACTCAATATGCATAGTATCGCCGACTATAGAACAGCTAGATAAATAGCACGAGGGCGGCCAAATAGTCAAGCCTTGTCATCCGAACCTTTTGCAAAGTAGGGACTTTGTGCAAACCCAATGCCGTTTTACAGCCATTATCCTTACCACTGTTTAGCATTATCTGGCCGACCACGACTCATGAGCGTTCGTTCCCCTGGCCACAAATCGAGGCAGCTGAATCTCCAGAACCTCCAGAACCCTTAATTTTGGCGATGATGCACTTGAATGACGGAGATTAGTGTGGCAACTAGGGAACAGGTGTGGCCTCTAACGTCTGTCATCGATCACATACATGCTGGCCGCATAGTATCTGCGAAGCACAGCGTAGCGTTGAGTATCGACGACTTACTTGACTCGGACGCCGTTAGAAGAGCTCGAGCCGCACCTGCAGTAGTGATAGTTGATAGTTGCCCAAAGCGCTGTAGGCACGGATTATGGTACTTAATGGTACTTAGTACGTACTTCTACTGCGCGTGTGCACAAAGCAATGCGCACTTCTCACGTGGAGTTCAAATGCCGAACTGTTTGTGTGACGTCGGAGAAGCGGGAGAGCATTGAAGTTCGAACTCAGAACGTAGAAGAAGTGCATGGGGCAAGCTGCATCAGATCGAAACTTTGCGATGATCGTCCACGCAGAGCAGATAAGAAAAGTGAGGAATAGATAACAAGAGGCGAGGAGACGAGAGGGAGGGAGGGAGGGAGGAGAGGAGAGGAGAGGAGCGGAACGTGAGTGTATTGCGACTGAAGAGATAATATAACCACAAAATAATAAGTCCAAGCCTCCGGAGACCAGGAGAATAATTCTCTGTCGAGGACTTTTTTCGGAGATGAGGCGGAATCGTGCTTTCGTATGTATCTCGGGATCGAGCTCCCTCACGTGTGTGCTGTCATACGATTTTGCCTTACATCATCACCGATGGGCGCATTGCATCATGACGGGTAATGCAACGAGCTTACATATTCGAATATCAAATTCGGTTTTCTGTTTCACTTCCGGGCTTTGAAAATTCATTGTTTGACAAAAGAGAATAATATTCTCATGAGAGTCGAGCCTTTAAAAGCATTCAATTGATCGGTACTTGGTGATTATAACTATACACACAACTTACATTTACAGCTGCAGCAAATTCAACTTCTAAATTTCACAATTTCGACACTTCAACCTTCCTGAACCACTTTGTAAAGGAGTGGGAAGTAGTGGGACATATACGCATCATACATCATACAAATTAACGTACGATCGACGAACAACTCATAAAAGAAGAACTACAGCCATCGATTGAGGAATCACACCAAATCCAAAGAGCATTGGAGCATTCAGTTCTTGTCTAGAGCTTCAATTACCCCTCCACGAACAAAGTCCCGAGCTCCTAAAAAGTTTCAAAGCTTCAAAACTTCATAGCTTCATAGCTTCCCACCACAACATCAAACCTCACAAAGTCTCAATCTCATCAAAATGAAGATTCTCACAAAGGAAGAAGAACAAGCTCATTACAATGCCACCCTCAAGGGAGGTATCGCCGGTGGTGTTATCGGTCTGGCACTGGTAAACTCCCCCCACTACCCTATCTCAGCAATTCAGCTCGAAAATCTAACAGCCCGTCACAGGGAGGAGCCGCAGTCTACGCAGCCAACGCCCGTTTCCACACCATCCGCAACCTCACCCTCCCCATGAAAACCTTCCTCGTAACCTCCTCCGGCACATTCGCCGCCATCATCCAAGCTGACCGCGCCTCTCGCTCCTTCGAATGGAACCGCGACCCCTCGCGGCAATACAAAGACAAAGCCTCGCGCACCCTGGAAGAGCAGAAAGCCAACGAGAGCACCATGCAGCGTCTCAAGGACTGGGGTCGGGAAAACCGCTATCCGATCGTCACCGCATCATGGGTTGCGAGTATGGGAATTGCGCTCGGCCTCGTGGGCCGGAATCCGTATTTGTCGGGTGCGCAGAAGCTGGTGCAGGCTAGGGTGTATGCGCAGGGGTTGACGCTCGCGGTGCTGGTTGCTACGGCGGCGTTTGAGATGGGGGATGCGAAGAAGGGGCAGGGGAGGTGGGAGACGGTTAAGGTTATTGATCCGAATGATCCTGAGCATAAGCACTTGATTGAGAAGAGGATCCATCATGAAGCCTACGAAGGAGAGGATTTATGGCGTGGTATGTTTTACTTTTCCTATACACACATACATACACCTTTCCCGAACTCAACAACAAGCTAACCATCCCCCTCTAGACATGGTAGACGCCGAAGAGCGCCGCATGAACGCACGCAAAGCCTCCGGAAGCAAATCCAACGACCACGGAAACAAATCCGACGACCAACACTACAAAGACAACAACAAACACCTCGTCTCGGACAAGACCCCCAGAGGCACCGAGAACAAACACAAGATAGCAAAGGAGATGAAGAGCGCGGGAAAGGTCGACTACAAGGAGGCCGAGGAGAAGGAGCGCAAGAACATGGAGAGGCAGACGGAGCTTGAGACGGCGAATCGCAAGGAAGGTCAGCATCCGGAACCGAAGGTTGCGGATAGGAATGCGGCTAAGACTTATGCTCGTGAGAGCGTGAAGAGCTAGATTGGGGCTTGAAGCAGGTGGAGAGGGGGATAATTGGTGAATAATTTTGTTGAAGTGAAGTGGAGTGGTTTAGCATTGCACATATACATGCCGGTCTAATTTTTTTGACATTTGGCTTGTTGGGGGTTTGCATTTGTAGATTTGTATCAAAAACACTTACGGGCATTATGAATGAAAAGAAAAACCTTCTACTATTCGCTCTGGTCTTTCGTTTCTGTTCCTGCGTAGTTTCTAGCGCCCTGTGCTGCTGCCGGAGTGACAGTAGTACTCCTGTCCTCGTAAGTGTGTGTCACGTGTGTAGATAGCAGTATGCTGGGACTGATGTATATCTACCTATTCTATCTATCCCGGTCTACGAGCTTCTGAATGAGGAGGACGAGGAGCTGGTGGGGTGGGATGGTGAGTGTAGGTTTTGCTTGGGCAGGGGGATGTGTTGTGTTTGTGTGTGCGTGTGATGGGACGGGATGGGATGTGTAGTTGCTATCTATATGTATATGTTAAAGCGGGACAGGAACAGAGGCTTGCGTTGAATTATCTTGATAAGTAGATAGGCTGTTGGAACTTGGACGACAAGTGGTGCTTTTGACCAGCTAGCTGGCACGCAGCAGCTGTTTCTGGTTGGTTACTAGTGCTAGTCCAGGCCTATCTTTATTTTGAAAGTGTATGTATGCTGAAGGTGAAAGTCGGAGGGAGGTGTGGTGAGATGGTAGGTAGTAGGGTGTGCTTTTCAATGTGAGTGTGGAGCAACTGGTTGATGAGAATGGGTGGAAGATGGTTATATAGGGGGGATGTTACGGTATCTGGGATTCTCTGGGACAATGGTTTGGTGGTGATGCGATAGGCTGATGATAATAGCTGAAATATAGTTAGACAATAAGATTGTTACAGTATCTAGAACTCACTGGGACAATAGTTTGGTAGTGATGCGATAGGCTGATGATGATAGCTGAAATATAATTGGACAATGAAATTGTTACAATATCTAGGACTTACTAGGACAATGGTTTGGTAGTGATGCGATAGGCTGATGGTGATAGCTGAAATATAGTTGGACAATGAGATTATTACAGTATCTAGGACTCACTGGGACAATGGTTTAGTAGTGATACAATAAGCTGATGATAATAGCTGAAATATAGTTAGACAATAAGATTGTTACAATGTCTAGGATTCACTAGGACAATGGTTTAGTGGTGATGATTAGTTCCTAGCACATTATTCTAACTCGACTTGTTCTCGTCTGCATTGGAGAGACTTAGGCTATATTAAGATAGGTATCTATCTACCTAGTTTCTATCCATGATCACTGTCTGATATGTTCTCGAAATGCAGAGAGAATGGCCATAATTACACTGTATCCAGCATTATAGGAGCCATAAAACCCTTGCATTTCCCAAATCCTCCATCTCCCTCCCATCAACTCCCAACCCCAAACTAAGCCCCCTAGCTACTCGGCACCCCATTCGTAACCCCACCATACGGTTCCGCAGGATAATCTCCAAAACACGAGTAATCATACTGAGCCTCTTCCGTCTTGGTACTTTGCACTTTGAGGAAAGTCTCCAGCTCACACCATCCATCTAATCGATCCGCACCACACTCCGGGAAGCTGAAGCCTAAGGGTAAAGTGCGTTGGTTGAGGATGAAATGGATATAAGTTGTTTCTCCGCCTGATCCATATGTCCTGTCTGCGTTTAGAGGTTTGGGCGTCTTGATGACTTCAACGTCTAATCGCGCTGCAAACGGCTCTAGATGCGACACGGTAAGGTTATGTGCGCCGGGGTAGTGAGTAGCGGGCAACGGCTCGGCAAATTGTGTGAAGCCGAATGCGGTCAGTATCGACATGATGTTGGTGTCATGGGAAAAGTCGAAGTAAATGGACTGGTTCAGAGGGAAGGTGACAGTGTTATTATCGAGGGTCGTGTTGATTTGAGAACCGGAATAGCCAAGTGTGTGGTTTTGTAACCGAGCTATCATTTCCTGTTGATAGCCTATCCCCACAGCACGGCCGGTAGGAGAGGCGAATGAAGAAGCACCGGCGAAGTAGAGGTCGAGTGCGTATTCGAAGCCCTCCCATTCGGAGTAGGTGAAGAGGTCGCAGAATCTGCTGTAACCGTAGGCGACCTAATAATATTAGAATCTGAACAAACAGCACGTGGGAGTTGGACTTACTGTCTCGTATGGACACATGGTTTGGGCTGCATAAGTATCTGTAACAGTCCAGTTGAACTCTGGGGAAATCAAGGCTTGGAATCGTTCGGTAGCATCTTGGAGATAGATAGAAACCCATTCTAGACTGGCATTGTTCCCACCAGCACTTCTGTAGTTGTTTGAATTGGGGCAGTTGTCATAACCAGCCAAACTATTGTTGTAACCAGTTTGTTCAATGATGACTTCAATGGTAGCATTATTGGTCCATTCCAGACCAAAGAAGCCAGCCATGAAGTATTCTGCACTCTGTAATAGTTTAGCAACCTGTTAAATAGTGCAGGCAGTAGTATCGCTTACCTTAAGCATACGGTCTTGGGTGGTAGTTCTGGCGATGATCTTGCTATACGGATTATATAGCTGAGCATACTGATAATAGTGCAGGATACCACTCTCGAACAGCTCCTGTCGGCCCCGGGGAACTAGAATCTCATAGCCAAGCTGATACTTCCAGTCGTTCAAGAATGACAGGGCACCTGTAGCATTGAACTTGCCGGTATTGTTTGCAACTTTCTGGCCAAACGTTGCAACATTGCTTCCAGAAGTGGGATAACGAGCGCCATGGCGGCTCAAGAGCTTTCAGGAAACGTCAGTTACAGGTCCAGATGATATAAGGAATCCAATATCTTACTTGTAGTTGGACAATCTCCGCCCCGGGCGGTAGCGGATATTCAGCTACACCAAACCCGGACGGATTAGGGAAATACGGGGACAGCTGCCCCATAAGATGAAAGATACTGCCATTCTGGCCTTGTCCTACAATCGGTTCGCCCGTCTCAAGTGGCGTGTTCGGAACATAGGTGACGGTGGGAGCAAAAGACACAGGATTAGTCTGGGCCAAAAATGGTGCTCTTCCCGTTGCAGTCGGACCCGCCCACAACTCAGGTGACGTCTGAAAATACTGGGGTACTTTCTCCGAGCTCGAACACGGTGTTGCGTGTCTTTCTGGAAGAAGGGCGGCGGACGTTACGCCCGTGAGGGCCAGGAGGAGAATCTGGTCTAACAACATTATATACGACGCGTATAGGAATGCGCAGATAATGAAAAAGAGAGCAACTTTTCGCCAAGTCTCGCTACTTTTTGGACTTCCAGAGCTCCATGAGAGCTCTTTATATCGATGAAGCATAGCTTCGGTACCGAATGAAGGTTCTTCTTCCGTCCTGCCTTCAGAGTGTGAATGACTGTTGTTGTGCTGCCTATGCTTGCATGGTAAGGTAATTGACGTATGTAATTGATTGATTGCAGCTGCCAATGAGAAGCGTCGAATCCCGAACGCGCAGTGATGAAGTTGGATTGCTCTTGATGATGTTGGACGGATAGGGATAGGAAATGGGCTCATGGATACCGCGAAAATGCACGGTGACGCTGTTCACCCGCGCTTCCAGCCTGCCGAACCCGCCCCACGTTTTTACATTGCTGGCGGACGAGCACTGTGAGGAGTGTATTACTCAAAATAACTTCGATAACGACCTATAAAGGCTCTATTCTTGCTGTGATACTTCTTCCATGATACGGAGCTGTACCTTGTACATAACATAACATTAATTTTATATGTCTAGGTCTAGGGGCGAGAGTCTTACAAGGTTGCACTACTTCTCCTGCGGGGAAAATGCTGGCTGAATCGGGACGACATAGGGACATCGTACTGGCCCTACCTTTGTACAAATTCCAGCTGTTACGGCCGTTGCATAGAACTGTCATAATTCCTATTGATACGGCTAATTAATAGAGGGAGGATACACCTCGTCGAGCCGATGGTTTTCAATGTACCACAACAGTTCGAACAATCAGAATCGCGATTACAGCGTGCGTAGCGGATTTGTAGTTCGAGTATATTTTGAAGCCGAAAAGGTAATCTTACGTATAGCCATGAAGCTGGCAGCTCTGTATCCAGAGAACACAGCACTCCAAACAACATTCATCATTCCACAATGTCTAAGAGCCTCCCAGACATTCAGCCCATCAACCCACCATCTTACTATAGTACAACTAGACCCTTACATCTTGGTTTCGGTACATGCTGTTGCATGCCAATCTTTACTCTACGGACCAGGCAGTTTGTTAACTTCACCTAAGATCTTGTCCTATTTCTACATTCCATCTTGATACTGAGCTATCGTCGCAAGGTAGGGAACACAGGGGATTGAACTTATCCAGAAGGAAAATGGCTGACAACCTATTTCCAGACCGCGGAAGACATACCAGACGGCCAGACCATGTTAGAAGAGCTTGAGAGAGATGACTTCCACGCGGGGGAGAGGAAGTGGAATAGCGAAAGCTCCCGCTCGGATCTCCGAAGTCTTCCCTGATGAGATAATGACGTCAATCACCGCTATCAGCGGGGTCCTCCGCAACCCCTCTCTGCTACGAGAGGAAGTACGTACCTCGTATCAAGAACCAGAAAGAGACAAAGCAGTAGCATATATACACCAATCGCCCAGTAGTAACGCGTATACAAGCACAATAGAAACTCGCCAAAGCAGTTACCGAACGAAATCGCCGTCGAGTCACGTTGCCCAGCCGTCGCCAGAAAACAGCTGTGAATAGGGGAGATTATCTATGGAAGAATCGATCGTTAAAAAGGGTTCTGATACAATAATGGCGACACAAGCGTCACCTGATGCTCAGTCTGGCGGGCAGGTTTCTGAGGCATCAGAAATTGACGAGATTCCGGACACCATGCTCGCTGTGCAAGTGGTAGAGGTAAGTACATGATATTGTGCAAATAGAACATCCAACAATCAAGACGAAATGCCTTGCCCTCCCGAGATCGGTTATGCTGTCGAAAAAGCCAGCGGGGAGTACAGTTGTTTATGGACCAACTTCGATTTTCGGCATACTATATTGATCTTTTCGATGTCCACTTCGATTACGAACAATCAAGTCACCGTATCAGATATAGTAGTTTCGAACTTTGAACGTGGTCGATAAAACACTGCCTCTACACTATCCCGTCGACGCCCCTCCTCCCCCTCAATAACCACAACTAACACTCTTCTCCGCTCCCCATCTAGTTCAATAAACCCTACGCCATCCACCGCATCCCCACACCCACGCTCCCCCTCTCCCCGCACGACCTCCTCATAAAAATCGCCACCGCCTCCCTCTGCCACACCGACAACATGGTCAGCTCCGGCGTCTTCAGCACCTCTCTCCCATGCACCGCATCCCACGAAGGCGCCGGCACCGTCGTGGCCGTGGGCTCCGCGATCCAGGACATCAAGCTCGGCGACCGCGTCTTGTGCGGTATAATCTACCATCGGTGCGGCGAGTGCGCGGATTGCACTGGTCCGGAAGAACTGCGCCATCATTGCGAGAAGGCGGAGTACCTCGGCGTCAAGACGAACGGCGCGTTCGCTGAGTACGAGGTCGTGGATGGGAGGGAGTGTTGCGTTTTGCCGGAAAACGTAGGGTTTCAAACTGCGGCGCCGTTGGCGTGTGCGGGGGTTACGGTTTGTATGTCTGACTAGTCTAGTCTATTTCTTTCATGACATAAAATCCGATAACTTAAAGCAAAACACGAAGAAGACAAGCTTACCAGAAATCAGGGGGCGGACTAGCAAGGGCGGGATTGCAAGCCGGCGAAACCGTTGCGATAGTTGGAGCAGGAGGTGGGCTCGGTCACCTGGGGATCCAGTTTGCGAAAGCGGTTGGACTTAAAGTCATCGCGATCGATGCACGGGACGAAGCTCTTCAGCTTGCTAAGGATTCTGGTGCCGACACTGTAATCGATGCACGCCAGCCGAAAGAAAAAGTGGTGGAAGAAGTTAAAAATGTAACGGGAGGCAGGGGCGCAGACTCGACGATCAACGTTAGTGACCATGCGACAGCTGCCGCAACTGCGGTTGCGGTGACTAAAATGCGTAAGTCTATTGCTCCTCATGTTTAAAATTATAACATCAAGCTTTTCCTTCTCGATTATGGCATTGAGAAGGATGGCAACTGTTGCTGTCGTTGAAACATGTTGGAGTTGCTTTTTAAAGAGGTTGGGGTGCTGACGGGATATTTCCGGAAACAGACTGTATAGTGATACAAATCGCGCAACCTGAAAACGTGTGTATCCCAATGCCAGATTTAATCTTCCGTGACATCCGAATCCATGGTAGTCTGATAGGTGAGTTGGAGGATCCTTCGCCCCCGTGATCGTTACTGAGGAGGAGCAGCACCTAGAGCGGAAATGCAGAAGATGCTAGAAATAGTATCCAAACACGACATCAAGGTACATACGAATCCATTTAAAGGACTGGAAGAGGTACCAAAAGCAGTGGAGCTTGCCCGCTCAGGTAAGATGAAGGGGAAGCCTGTTGTATTGATTGATGGCAAGGCAATTGAGAAAGAAAAGAGATCTGGCCTGAAGATGGTATAGGAGATTGTATATGCAATGATGAAACAATCAACCAACAAACCAACCAACAAGTCAAAACCGTGAGCAGCACAAACTTCATGAAAGGTAATGAACATGCCGCGGTTGATGAGGCAAGACAGTAAGCAAAACAAATTTTCAATGGAAGCAAGCATTGATATCGATGCGATTTATTCTAAAGGAAGAAAAGAATGCGTCTTATGGAATCGCCCGCAATACAAAGTTGCGGAACTATCCAGAGTGTATAGTACATCTCGGCACATCTAAAACGACCTTTTCTAATCTAAAAGACAATCTTGATACAGTGATGGTATCTGGTATACAACAAAAAATTCAAAAACGGCCCAAAATCCAACAAAATGCTTCTGCACGAAGAATAACATGATGGTTCCTGACCATTAAATGATATGCACAGAAGAGTAGAATGTAAAAACAAATAAAATGAAAGGGGAGATAGTAGGGTCCCAAATCCGGAATGATACGAAGCCAGGTAGGCAACGGCGACTGCCAGCAGATTTCACATCATGGTCCTTTTCCCTTTCCGTTCGGTGGCACTAGAAGACCGTGCAGTTCGTTTTCCTAGCAACGAGCGAGTCGTAGTACCTCTTTCTGCACGAGATGAAGAGCCTTGACCGGTAGAAGATAAGGCATCCCTACCAACAAGAGACGAAGAGCCTCGTCCTGCAAGGGAAGATGGGTCACGCCTAGTACGAGAGGAAGAGGTTGATCCGCCACCCAAGAACGATGACATGACACTAGAACTCGCCGATGCCGCTGTCGGAATTTCAGGGAGCCCATGATTTCTTCTGAGTCTTGCCACAACATAACCTAATCGGTTCATATACGAACTCGATGCGGCATAGGCGTGACTAGCAAGTCTGAATTGAAGATGAGTCAAGCGGTCAATGTATTGACGGGGTGCGGTTGCTTCTTCCGGCAAGCTTTCCAGAGCATCAAGGATAAATTCGCCTCTGCCACTTTCTGATTGCGGACCCAAAAGATTCAGATAGAGATTCCTATGAGTGCTTGGCTCACCATGGGGACGTTGGCGTACCCAATCAATATTGGTATAGAGCTCGGTATTGCGAAAAACGATAGCTTCTAACATCTGAATTAAAAGTGCAGCGGCTTGCGCCTGTGACACATAACTCATGCCATTGCGCCATTGAAGGTTATCCCTGATGGAATCGACGAGCTCAACAAGAGTTCGGGCACACCATGGAACATCATGTTGAAATTTGGTATTAGAGGACGGACCCATTGCTGTCCAATCAGAGAGCTTGCCTGTGGATTCGAATTCATCCAGTTTGTCAAGGGCCCCAAAATATTTCTCTCCCATCTTCCGGAGGTATTCGGTATCGCAACGCTCTCGAGATACTATTGTTTCGAATTTTTGGAAAGTATCATCATCATGTATCAGCAGCTTAGACAAGGTTGCTTCAAGATCGTATGGAGCCAGAACTTCATGAGAGTGCAGAGCGAAATCAAATACATCAGGTCTGTACTCCTCCGCTACAGTGTCGTGGTGGAAAGTCGACATGATGTCCCTGACAGCTGCCCTTCTCGATCGTGTAGTTGTATTTCTTCTCTGGCGCTCATTCGCGAGTCTCCATGATGCAGGCTCATATTCGTAAGATTCGTCCTGGACACCCCAACCATGTTCATCACATACTCTCGGCATTGATCTATCCTCGAGATAATCATAGACACTTTGACCATTTGTGATATGAATTTGAGACTTAAGCCAAGCAATGTGATCGCATGACGGGTCTCCACATGAACATTCTTCCCCTCTCGTTTGTGATGAACGAAATCGGATACCAAGCCCTCTGACTTCTGCAATGCCGAGCTGGAAAGCGTAATACGTGTCATTGGGAGATTGTACGTGGCGGCAGTGGTCCACAGCAAGAATGGTTTGCGATGGGATTGATCCATCGTCAGGAAGATATTCCTCCTCCGATTCGTATCCTTGCAGGTTCTCACCCGCGAACCCCGCTTGTGTGTTTTCTTCGTCGTCTGTATCAGATCCATCTTCAGGCTCGGAGAAGATTTCAGGCGCGGCACCATGGTCGGAGTCAGCGTCATCGTCCGTGTCGCGCACTGGAGCTTTGCCCTTCGAGCTCTGATGCGAGGAGATATGACCACTTCGTGTAGCATGCATGGTCTTGCTGATGTAAAGCTTGCTGAAATCGGATAATGGAGACGACATGAAGGTAACAAGTCGGAAGATCTGGTGATATAGAAACCATGACGACCACCATATTATTTATATATCTTGTGAGATTGTGGACATGCCCCTCTCTCTGCACGCCGAGTTCTATGTCATTGTGTCAGTACCCATAGGATTAGCAGTAACAGTACTCAGCCTTTGAAATGACAACAGCATTGGTAGCATTAGAGGGCCAAAAAGACGGCCTCCTGGGTCTTCAAATATGGCCGGCTGTGGGAGCACAAGGCACTCATATGTAGAAAGTATGCACGAGAGAGACCCGTTGGAACATTCCCAGTAATAGCAGCATATGAGGTAAGGATGGGACGGTTCAAGCCACACCAGAATTGTCGCCTGCGGCGTCAAAGAAATTTGTGTGGACGGTAAGAGTCGAAAGGCGAAGGGCCCACCGAAATCACCAACCAAATACGATTAGCGACAGGAAACGAATAAGCAGGCGAGGCAGGCTGACAACAAGCTGATGCGCGCTTTGGCCAATCAATTCCGTCCAGACTCCAGACTGTGTCCCTCCGGATTAATTGTTTCTACTCTGCTATTGTATGGATTGTTGCACAGGAAACAGAAAAACGTTTGGTAGGGCTCCTTCGCTCCTTTCACTCAGCAATATAATCAAATCCCTTCCCCCTTCAACTAATATTCGCCATCGATATGCCAAAATTGCACGTCTACGTCGATGTCACACACAGGATGAGCAATTAAAACGGCCAAAATCGCATCGTACTCCATCCATCACGGTCCGCCCCGGCTCCTGACTACCAGAAAGAGCAGAAAGAGAGTGGAAAACACAGTGCAGCAAACGGCCAGGGGGATCAAGGATTGCGGCCTAGCAAATCGGCGACCACAATGAAGGGCTGTTGAGCCAAATGCTGGCATGGTTTACACCTTGGACATCGGGATAGAAGCTTCTATGGAGCTTCGGACTTTCTCGCAACTTTCTGCCTGTAGCCGTATTCGTTCCAATTGAATGCGTTTCCAGAACCAAGGTCGTCCATAACTCCATGCATCCTCGCACGCTCCGTCCGCATTACTTTGTTGTCAAGTGATAAAGAAGTGATAAAATGGAGGTGGTAAGGGTATTCTGCATTGCTGCGCCACTTTTCGCGGCAGAAGTGTTGGTCCACCAAAACCCTCGTCTTGCCCCTCAAGCCCCTCTCACCCGCATTTCTCATACGAGAGCACATCTCAAAGAGGTTTGGCAGTTCACGAAGCCTCAAGGCATCAATGTTCTAGAGTTCTTTCGGTCATCGTACCTGCGATGCCCTGGACGGTCCCAGAGCACCGGTACCGAACAACCTTCAGCTGCGCAATTTCTCCCAATGGGTAAATGGAAAATGCTTGCGCCTACAGATGATTCTCGCGCTTTCACACTGTCGATTGGGTACCAAGGCTTGGGCATGTGGTCATCCTCAGAACTTTACTCCACTTGACCTGCGACGGAGCACAGTTGCTCGATCTGACTTGCTACATTGAGTTTTGTTTCACAGTTGCTTCATCGTTTGCAATTTCAGCTCTATTCAATAGTGATGGAGAAATCCACATATGCCGTGTGATATAACGGGTGGCAAATGCTGTACTTGTTTCTTGAACAACTATGATAGATCAAGCACCACTCTGCCCTGCATTTTGCCTTCAGACATCTCCTTGAATACTTCGGTCAAGTTGGCCATTGGCTCCATCCTGCTTTTCGTCTTCACAATGCCCCGAGCAGCCATCTCCAGAACTTCCAATGCTTCACGCTGATTGCCTACAGCCGAACCCTTGATCTTCCATTCATGGGCGACCTGATGGAAATTAGTTAGGATTATTGATGCACGGGGAGAGTGTGCTTCACCATTGCTGCAGGGAAGGAGTTGGCAATAGGTTGTGAGTCGCCTTCCGGCATTCCTACACAGACCAATGTTCCTCCAAATCTCAGGAAACTGAGCGCTTGCGCATAAGCGCGATTAGAAGCCGTGCACACGATCACTGCAGCCGCCCCAAGACCACCGGTGACTCTCTTCACCTCTTCGGCGATTGTCTTATCATCAAACTTAGTCATGTCAATGAACGCTTCTGCTCCGCATTCCTTCACTAGGCTTTCTTTACTTCCATGATCAATTCCGAGGATTCTCATTGCCATTCCCCTGCTTCCGATTTGGCAAGCAAGATGGCCCTAGTTTGGGTCAGTATGCGACCAAAAGGAATCCATAATGGGATAATTACGAGACCACCCCCAGCACCCGCTACAATGTGTTAGTTTCTGCACAACTTCATGATATTCGGAGTTGATCTTACAGATAACAACCCATTGTCCACTTTGTGCATCGCTTTTTCTCAAGGCTGAATAAGTGGTCACGCCAGCGCATAAAAGAGGAGCGGCGTCTTTAGAATCCAGAGCATCAGGGATTGGTGTAACATAATTCGCTGGAGCCAGGGCATACTGCTGGAAAGTTCCGGGATCTGATTAAGCGTTAGAGGTGACCTTTTTTTCAGCCGAAAGAGCCTCGATTAACGAACAATAATAGCCAGAGATTTTTTGATTCTGTTCAACCCACTTATTAGCCGCCAATACAACGCAAAGTCAGAATTGGGAGCGGAGCGACTCACAAAACAAACACCGTCATGGCCTTCAAGACAAGCAGCACAAGCACCACAAGCATACGCAATCCACTTTAAAGTAAAGATCAGCCATGGCATAACCTCCTAGGCTTTTCGAAATGAAATCACCTTAATTCCAACACGATCCCCGACCTTAATACGACCGTTCTCGGATCCCGGGCCTAACTTATGGACGACTCCGACGCCTTCGTGGCCGCCTACCTGTCCTGCTTGGGTAGGATAAGGGACTGTCGATTATGCCATTAATTTCCTATCTTTTATGTGACAGAGGTTGCAAGCTTACGGCCCCTCCAACTGTTCTCCATCACACCCATATCACTGTGGCAAACGCCGGAATGCGTCCTGAATACGACAACACAATCAGCGACATCAACTTTTCAAAAGGGGTTGCACAATGTTATACTCACAGTCTAACGAGCACATCCCCCGCTCCTGGCTCTGGTGTATCTAGCATTTCGACCTTTGTGGAAATTGTGCCTGGCTTGTCATACACAACAGCCTTGTACTGCTTAGGGATATCGAACGTGTGGGTTTCTGTGGCGGCCATTGTTGCTGTATGTGTTGATGTGCTACTTGTCACTTGGTATTTTCGTTTCTGGAATATCTAGAAACTGAAAGAGGAAAAGAAAAGTAAGATGGAAGACACGGGATCAATTCAATTTAAGTAACACTCAGGTAGCTAGGAGTGGGGCTACTCTCTTCCCATCCGACGTGGGATTGAACTATGCACACCGAGGCTTCCCGGCTTCCTCCAAAAGGTGTGATGCATACCAATGACCTAGGAGTAGTGTTTAATGGCGTCTACTAAGGACTAAGATCCCACGCGTTTCAAGCAACAGTTCGCAATTCGTGAGTTCGGTCTTCCGGGCGAAGCAGATCACGGGTGGGGTAAGGACCTCCCCAAGCTTACAATTGGCCTCTTGGAGTGCGGGGTTCTAGTTATCAGATACAAGTAGCCACGGAGGCGTTCCGTGTTTTAGATTCTGCTCTCGGCCGGTAGTACAATTGCAGTTTGCATGATTTTGATGGCTTGATATTCTGGTCATCTATTGACGGCGACATTATTTCTTCGTTGTACAGCATCATGTTGTGGAAATTCCATACACACCCAACGGGCACCTGTCTTTTATATACGGTGGGTGCATATCGAATCGGGCAGGAGCGGGTAAGAAACCAACTGTTACAAGATATTCTTATCTTGCGAGGTAGGACAAATACCTCAAATATCTTGGCATATATTTAATTTAAGAAAATGCACGTGCGATGTAACATGTTCATCGTCGATTCGAGATTTGACCTCGTCGTCGATGGCTCTATATGACTGCGGGAGTTATGTAAACAGACAGCTCTGGTGTTGCAGGTGCAGAATCTCTGACTGCCGAGGCGGCCGAAATACGTTGCGTCATAGAGACCTTGTCAGCTTCTAGAGAGACCCGCAGTATCCGATCAGAGGGGTACAATTGTGAGTACGAAAGTTACAGGACAAGTACAGTCAATCACTTGAATTTCATATATTTCATTCTTGACTTGGGGAGTTTCGCATATCAATATAATCGCCTGTCCATCTCCTATTATAATCGACTGAGCTTCTGCCGCAATGGACAAACAACACCCACAATCCGTTCACGGGTCCGAAAAGCAACGTAAATATGGAGCTTTCCAGAACGAAATATATCGAGGTCAGCTCACCCAAATCACCTTGTATACTGGAAGTGATATTGACAGTATACCCGAGATGGGATGTTCTACCACAAACTCCCCACCGTCACGACGGACCCGAATCATCTTGAAGAACAAGCCAAATCCAAATTAGCCTCGACCGCATACAACTATGTCGCTGGCGGAGCGGGTGAAAGAGCAACGATGGATGCTAATCGACTTGCTTTCAGGCAATGGAAGATGGTAAGCTTTGTGATATTGATATGACTTTGCGAACTCGTGCTTACCGTGGAATATAGATCCCTAGAATGCTGCGTCCAACGACGCATAGAGATTTGCGAGTTAATCTTTTTGGGCAAGAATATGGCTAGTAGACTGAAGCTTCTGTTCGGACATCAGGCAGCTGACCATTTTTTAGACACTCCTATTCTGATGGCGCCCATCGGTGTGCAATCTATCTTCCACGAAGACAAGGAACTCGGACTCTCGGGAGTTTGCGCTGAGATTGGTGTTCCTTATATTCTCAGCACTGCTTCTTCGTCTTCCAGTAAGTATATCTGGGTTTATTATACTGAATGACCTCGCAATTGCGAATAATGTGACTTACGCCCCGGACAGTTGAAGAAGTAGCCGAATCCAGCGGAGACGGTCACCGATGGTACCAGCTCTACTGGCCCCAAGACGACGATATCACCATCTCCCTACTCAAAAGAGCCCGAGCCAACGGTTACAAAGTCTTAGTCGTCACGCTCGACACCTGGGCTCTAGCATGGAGGCCTGCGGATCTGGATGGGGGATATGTGCCTTTTATGAAAGGAGTAGGGGACAGGACTGGATTCACCGGTAAGTTACATCCATCCATACTTCTCCATCTTCATTTTCCATAACCAACTGATCATACATCCAGACCCTGTATTCCGCGAGAAGTTCCAGAAGAAATTCAACGCCACCCCGGAGGAAAAAGTCTTCGAAGCTTCGCAGGAATGGGTCGGTGATGTGTTCTCCGGCGCAGCACATACATGGGAGCAGATTTCGCTTCTGAAAGCTAATTGGGATGGGCCGATTGTGCTGAAAGGCATTCAGCATCCAGATGATGCGCGGCTAGCTGCGGACGCGGGCGTGGATGGTATTATCGTCAGTAATCACGGTGGGAGACAGTTGGATGGAGCAATTGGTAGTTTGGAGATGTTACCGGAGATTGTGGAAGCGGTGGGGGATAAGTTGACTGTGCTGTTTGATAGTGGGGTTAGGACTGGGGTGGATGTAATCAAGGCGCTGTGTTTGGGTGCGAAGGCAGTGTTGATAGGGAGACCTGCTATCTATGGATTGGCTGTGGGAGGGAAGGTGAGTTTGAGACGTCTCCTGGGTTGGGAAAAGAAGAACACTAATGCATGGATAGGAAGGAGCAAGACAGGTTTTGCAGGGTATTCTGGCGGATGTGGACCAGAGTATGGGGTTGGCTGGAATTTCGGACATTAAAGGCTGTGACCGATCCATGATTAGGAGGGTGCAGTATGGTGGGGATGTGATAGCTAACAACTAAGTGAAGATGATAGAATGGTGGTCGAAATTCTTCTAACCTTTTAGATATGTTATTAGAAGTTCATTTAATACATCATTTCAAAGATGCCTCGCTTTCATGGGATGTCCTCCGAGTCATCATGGTCGTTTTTCTATATGACCTCATACCACCCACCTCAACCATATTTTGATTTCAAATATCTGCTTCAGATGGCTTTTGGTAGAGAGCACATTCACTCTCAACCACCCCTCCCGTCCACCCAATCCCCTTCCCCCCTCGACCCAACCGCCAAACCACTTTCCTCCAATATAAGCCCCAATAAACCGACCTCTTTCGTCTTCGGACATACGACCCGCAGGATTCGACCCCTCTGGCTCAACGGTCCTGGACTCTGGTTCCGGATATATAACTAACCGTCGGCACGAACAGACGTTAAACAGCTAGGGCGGCCCAGAGATGGGTAGAGATGTAGGCAAGTTTCCCCGGGCCAAGCCTCCGAAAGGAGGTGGTGGGGAACTTGTCGAACTCTTTTGATTTTTTGGTTGTTGTTAGATTTTCTTTTTGTTCTTTTTGACTGGAGGAGGAGGAGGTGAGGGCAAACAAAGGAGGATAAGGGTGGGTTTTTTTGCGCTTTCTTTTGGATGGGATTTGTGCTTTTGGGAGATGTTTAGCGAGTTAGACGATGGGGAGTGAGTGGTGCGTTGATGGGGTGCGATATTCACTGGAAGGAAGTTGCCTATACAGGCACACTTCTTTATAGCGATGGGCACTGAAAAAGTACGATCGTGAGGTCACTGGAGAGGTTGTTCTGGCGGTTGCTAGTGATTGCAGGGCAACAGCCTTTGAGGAAACCAAAATTCGACCATCCTGCCTACTGAACAAAATCCCTCCTTGTTGCTGGACACATGAGAAAGGAACCCGAAAACCCTTCTGATGGCCTAACATTGGCACAGGAAGAGGGGAAGAAGTTAAAGCTTGAGTAAAGCATATGGGAAAGTGGATGGATGAGTAGCATGATCGGGGTGCGAGGTTGTCGAACCGGGGTTGGAAGAGGGGGAGATAAAGGGATGTGGTGGAGTGAAGTGTTGTTGGTGGGAGTTCACGTACCTTTTATGCACCGGTAATTCTAGGAAGACCAACTATTCATTCGACGGTTTTGGGAATATGGAAAGTGATTGTATATACATAGAAAGGGTTTTCAGATGTGGAATAGGAAGAGAAGTTTTAATTGTTTCTGGTTGTCTCGTATATGAGGATGTTTTTCTGAAGTGGCATCATGGTACAGAATTTGCATTTTCGTTTCCATGGGTTCCATTCTGGTTTCTCATTTATATCGTTAGCTAGAGGAAGGTATGCTGATTTTCCATATCTTAGTGCATTCTCATGTGCGAGTAGAACATGTGCCGTAAAGCGCTGTTTCTAGACCATATCAACTCCGTAGCTTGGAGACTCGAGTGTTCATGTAAGCAGACAAGGTAAAATTCTGCTCATTGCTATGGTCTGTTGTCCCAGCCACAATTAAAATCACTTCCACCATTACCGCCGCCAGAACCACTTACCTCGTCGCAACCTCCTAATTTAGCCATAGAAGCTAAAACTTAAAAGTCGCCCCGGTGAGTAGGTTCCTATAACTGGTAGTTCCCGTCGTGGATCTTGTCTTCGCGATGTCTATATAAGCCCTTGCCATATCTGCCGCATACCCATCTAAATCATTTACCTCCTGTTTGAACGGAAATTTGCCGTTAGGCGTCAAATATTTGTCCGTTACAAACGCATGAACCGTTGCATCCGCAAAGAGTTTTCTAGCCGCATGGCCCGATAGTAACTCCGTAGCCGCCTTCCGGATATGCTTCTTGTCAAGATGGGTCTCCGACTCCACCAACAGCACCTTCATTCTCTCCACTGCCTTGGGAGAAATCTGAAGAAGTAGCATATCTCCAAAAACGCAGGCATCGAGCAAAGCGGAGATTTCCTGAGATGGCGTCAAGGATCTTGGGGTATGAAATATGCCTGTGTAGAGGTATTGGACCACGAGATCAAATGTTGCAATGGGAAAATCAAATTCAATCTTCTGCTCAAGACCCTCTATGAATTCTCCCTCAAATGCAGCAACGAAGTATGGGGATGCGTTGACAAGTAGGGCTTTTGGTAGGTAGTAAGTTTTCTTTGAGGTGTCGCCTACAGTGATAGCTACTTTTGGACCATCGAAGAGAGTAATTTTACTACGTAGTTGAGTCAGCTTGATGGAGACATAAAAGGAAATTAAATGATAGAGAATGGAACCTTTGAAATTCGTCGGAAGATAGCTCGGAGAAAGGTTTATGACTTGTATTCGCACCCTTTTTCGAAGGCGAAGAGTTTCCGTTGGGCGCAGCTTGAGTTGCATTCTCCAGCTATGTGAAGCACGTCAGCTGGAAAAATCATGCGCACCGTAAATAGCAAGCCATTGATAGAGCACAAAGCGATGTCAATCACCAGATGATATATCTGTCGATTTAACAATACCCAATAATTGGTTGTTCAACACAAGCTTAAAAATGAGAATTTGATTGTTGAGTCATAACCCAGAGATCTCAGGAACCGGACCAAGCATAATATTTGTAGCATTGAAAATGAGTTCGGAGCGTGTGCAACATCTGGGCAAGATAATGTTTGACTTACAGCTGTGCTTGCTATTTTACTACTCATGATGCTGAGATATTGAGTTCTTCAGATCAATTTGAAGATGAGAAGTGAAGACGAAGTAGTTCTCTTGAAATCGAGACGGAGAGTTGAAGATGTAATTGTTGTATTTGTTGTTCCTGCCAGGAGAAACCAAGGCGGAATGGAAAAGGCGAAGCGAAGTCGACGACCATTCAGTTCCGGGGGCGGGGAAAAGTAGAGCTGTATTCACTAGCAGCAGGTGATCGGTCTCTGGGACAATGAATATAGTGAATATAGTTCAGAGGTTAGATTTCAGACTTTTGTAGATATTATCAAGACTCACTATATAAATTACAATGGTCATAATATGTTATATTATATTCGTTGTCATTTCGGTTCCAGTCCTTCTAATCGGAAATATGACAGCAACAGTGATAGCTACCATCAAGGGTCTGCCAAATCTACGGGATTACCGAAACCGGGAAACCGCATCTCATCACTAACCTTACTCGTCCACTACCCCTCAAACGCGTTTCCGCCATCGCGAAGGTGTCCGCAAGATGCTTCGATGTGAGGTTAAGGTCATGTAAGAAAGTACAAATGAGCAATGAGCAATGAGCAATGAGCAAACCTCAATCACCTTGGCGCTAATGAGCATTAAGAGGATTTTCCATGGGACCAGGAAAGCACTAGGTCTATACCAGCAGTCGACTCAATAATTCTGCAGTTCCTAGATATTATCGGGATCATTGGGTAAAAGACAAGAAAGAGAATACATCAAAGTATAGTAATGTTGGGGCCGTGTTCATTGTACCAAGAAGATTTGAAGAATGGAAAGTCCGTAGTGTGGTGTGTGGATGCTGGCCCCAATATAAATAGATGCATTTATCAACACCAGCAACGGGATCCACCAGAGCATAATACTTCTTCAGAAGATTTGGTAGGTATAACATTACATATGCCGAGAAATTTTGATGTCCATGATACACGTGAGTGATTCTATACTATCTAATGCAGTGTCCAGGAAACGCAGCTCACTGAGTGAGTGAGTGCTCAATGAGAGTCTTATAACCTTTCACGGCCGTTTCCAGGTCCGAGATCTTCAAATGCTCATGGTCCGAGTGAGCAACTAGAATGTCCCCAGGCCCATAGAGATATCTCTTGTGGTCTCCATCCAAGTTGGGGATATCAGTTCCGTAGTTGACGATAATAGTATCAAAGCCTAGACAAAGTATTAGCATCTCGCTGCTCGCTCACCTACAATTCAACGTAAAAGAACCAAGGAAAATGAAACTCACCCTCTACATCACTATCAATATGCACCGGCCCATACCCCTGACTAAACCCAATCTCCAAAACCTGCCCGGTCTTCTCCACCGTCTTCCTAACCAAATCCCTCAACTCATCCGGCGTCCCCGCCGCAATCCTAATCGCAATCTTCGCCACTGCATCCTCCGCAATAACATTCGCCGCGACTCCACCATCCACCCTCCCCACATTCAGCGTCGTATTCCCAAACTTCTCGCTCCACGGCAACTGCACTCTCCCCAGCTCATAAAGCGCCGGAATCAGCATATCGTTCGCATTCCTGCCCAACGCAGGGTATCCCGAATGGCCGGCTTTCCCTTTCGCTTTGATCTCCACGCCGATAATCCCTTTATGTCCACTCGCAAGCTTGAGTTCTGTCGGCTCGCCAAATATCACAGTTTCCCATTTTAGACCTAGGGAGTTTGCCTTTTTCATTCCTGAACCAAGAGTCTCCTCCCCGACTACGAAAAGCAGCGCGACGTCACCCTCTGCGATCTTCCCGGCGGAGAGTAAGTCCAGATACGCGGTAATCTGCGCAGCCACGCTCGCCTTCGCATCTACACTGCCGCGTCCCCATATTTCATCCCCTCGTACTTCGTATGGCCAGTATGGCGGCACCGTATCGATGTGCGAGGTAACTAAGACACGAGTCTGGCGAGTCGCGCCCAGGTACGCGAGGATATTCTGGCGGGTTTTCGATCCGCCCTCGTCAACATCCACGGTTTGCGTTTCGATTGTCAAATTTTGCTTCTTGAGGTACGAGATGAGGTATTTGCCGACATCGTGTTCGTCACCGGTGAGGGAGGAGATCTCGACAAGGGATTTGTGCAGGGAGAGGAGCGGCGATTTGCTGATTTGGGCGGTTATGGGTTTCTGCGCGTCAATTGAATGAGTTGCAGATACCCAATTGGCGAGGAGCAGGAGAGGGGATAATGCGACGAGCCTCATGATGGTAAGTGGTGATAAGGATGAGGTTAAGAGAGGTTGGGAGCTCGGTGAGTGGAAATGTGAATGACGTTTTTTGGCCTACCGAGCTCGGCAGAGGTGTTACAGGGGTTCAACCGAGCTGCGTTCAGGGGGTCGACAATGACTATTCAGCCAACAGAAACTATGAATATGTTCCAACGAGCTTTTACTAGTCTGAATGTTCAAGTTCAACACAACAAACATGCAGAAGCGGCTCTAAATCACGGTCTCTAACGGTCGCCTGGCGAGATATAAAACTCTATGTGGTATCAAATCGTGAACTGAGCAAGCAACGCCATGGCCCATGACACAATCCATCAACAACGACGAAAAAGCCGAACATTAGCCCTCTAATTTGACACCTTCAAAAGCATCTAACAAACTTTTCGGCGGACTTTCGCCCGCAGCCATCTTCGATCCGAACTCAGGACTATCTTCCCTAACTAAGAAACTATATCCATGTTTCCAGTACGTTTTGGAGGGGACTAATGCAGCTCTCCTAAGCTCCTCCAGGTTCTTCTTTGCTTCTACGCTAATGCATAAAGCCGAGTCAAGCTCTTTCAGGCCTGGCTCTTTCAGCGCTGCGAGAATTGCGAGACCTAGGTATGAATGATAGATGTCTAGATATGGTTAATTGTTTGACGTTCCAAGGGGAGTTAGTACGTATTTACCTGGTGGATCACCCGGTGTCTTTCCAAAACCACCTATCATATGTTGCGTCTTCTCAAGCAAGAATCGCCGAGCTCCATCTTTATTTATGAGGTCTGAGTGGCCGAGCATCTGCAATCGAGGTATTAGAGTCATTGAAATGTTGTATAGGTAGGTAGCTGCAAACTTACATTCAGTGACGCTCCAACCCAAAAGGTGTAGCAGGTATCAGCCCTTTTATTGCATCGACCATTGAAACCCACAAACGTAGGATCGACATCTGGTACAAAAAAGTGGTCCGGAGCTGACTGTTCTGAATCTTGTTGTTCCTCCTCTTCCTCTTCGCCATCCCCATCAGTATATGCTGTCTGTCTCAATACCAACCAGCGCAGAGTTTCCGGCAAATTCGTCAGACCTGCAGACGTGTTTTCGGATTCAGAAGTTTCAGTACCGGAGGTAGGTTTTGGCAGACGGCCAAGCAGCGATAGGGATGCAATAGCACAATACGCATACCCGGCTATAATAAGAACATTAGCCGGAAACAAGAAACGAGTGCGGGTAGTGAGAATGCATTACCATGTGCTTCATGCTCAGAGCTTTCCGATATTCCACCATCATAAGTCTTCTCAGAAATCAGTAGCCATCTCCCCACCGCAATCAATTTCAACATACCTGCCCACGCCGCAAATGCTCCACCAACCTCTCAACATTAATATCCGTCCCCTCCTCTCTTTCTTCATGCGCATCCCCCGTCAGCATCCACCTCAATGCCGTCGCCACATAGCAATACCTCATATCCCTCCCCCCCTTCACCTTCCCATCCTCCGTCACCAACTCCCCAAAACTGCCATCCTCCCTCTGCAGCCTCCTCAACCAGCCCAAGCAATCCTTTCTCCGTACCCTCTCTATCCCACCCACCAGCCCCAGGATCAGCACGGCGAAAAAGCTCGCCGCCAAATTCGCAGGATCCACGTCCCGTCTCCCATGTCCTACATCCGCGTAGTATATATCCGGATAGCGATGATTACTCGAGCCGCAGAATCCTCCCAGCGGATGCTGACATCGCAGAACCCATTCGCGAATGGCTTTTCTCCTCGATTCTGGGAACGTGGAAGGCCCCTCACCAAGTAGATCCAGAGCTGAGAGGATGAAGAACCCAAGTGTCATGCGCGTGGAATCGGTGCTGGTGTATACGGTGGGTAATAATGAATTGAGACATCGGTGCCAATATTTAACATGTTTGGCTATCTCTAGCTTCGGTTCTGCCATTGCGACAGATTGGTTTGGTTAGGAGAAGGAGGGGGATGTTTTATGCTGCTTCATGATTTTGAGTCCCCTCACAATTACGAGGGGTCAATGCTCCAATTGCTTTTGTACAATATCAGGGGTAAACCTTGCACCAGCTTTTCGGATCGCGGAGATACAGTAACGCCTAAACGTTTTAAGCTTTGCAAGGTTCGATCTGCCCTTTGTGTTCCGTGTTGATCTTTGACCATAAATTTCCCTTTGTCCAGCACATCCCAACTCAACAATAACAACTCCCTCTTTTTCAAGCTCATACGTTCGAGCTGCAAATCCTACAAGATGGGTCTTATATCAGGGCCAACGATTATAACCTCCCTTTCTCTATTCCACATCACACTTGGGTTCTTCTTCATTACAAATCCCAGTGTGCTTGCTGACCAGTCGCTGGTTCTGATCATTGGTCAATCGATGGGTCTGGTAAGTTGGTTTGCGAGCTCTTTGTGGGATTGCTGCGTGGAACAATTGACGCCGGTCTTACCTTTCGAAGTAATACTGACACTTATATATATAGCCTAATGAACGCTCTTTCGAAAAACAGTCACCAGCCCTAGCCTTCCTCGGCGCCGTCTTCGTCTTCTTCGGCATCACCGACCTCGTTGCTGTATCCGTGCCAGAAGAGATCTCGCAATGGCACTGGGGCACTCAAGGTATGCTCGTTTTTCACCCCCTTTGAGTACACAGAAAACCCCATAACTAACACCCGCCTCCACAACAGCCCCGGTACGATTTTTCCTCTCCGCGGCACTCTCCCTCTACACCTGGTTATTCTCATCCTCTTCCCCTATGATCGCATCGCGCAGCGCATACAGGTCTGGCGGATGGGGCGAGGGTCTTAAGAATCGTCTTGTATTTACATGGGCGTTTTTGGAGATGGTGACTTGGTTTTGGATTTTCGTTACGTTGAGGGAAGAGAGGAGGGAATTTGCGGTTAAGGTGGCGAGGAGGAAGGCTGCGGATGAGGATAGATTGTGAGGTTGTTTAACGGATGAGGGACATCATTTAGGATCTATACTTGGAATTTAAACATGGATTTGACACCGTATGGTGTATTATTGGAATACAAGGATTGGATATGGAGAGGCTTCATGCCAAAGTCATTGTTATATTGCTATGCTTCTATACAGACTTCTACATGTAGTCACCCAGTTCTATGTACCCCAGCCTACCTTACACCTTCAAATACCCCAACCCAACGACCGACTCCCTCCAACTCTCCACCACCTCTCCCGCCCACTCCTCCACAAAGTTGTCCCCCACCATACCCCTCAACTGATCCCCCAATCCTCCAACCTCCAAGACCTCTACCACGCTATCAATCCATCCACTCTCATCCAGCCCATCCTTAATACCCTTCACCTTTTCCTCCACCGCCTGCTTCACCCTCACCGCACTCTCCCCTATCTTCTTATTCTCTTCGATCTGAGCTTTGCCTACTTTAAGATGAGTTTGAGCAAGGTATCTCACAGCTCTCTCAACATTGCTCGCGAGATCGTACGCATTATACAGAGTATGCAAGACGTCAAACGAGGCAGGCGTCGGGTTTTGGCACCCATTGACAAGCTTTTGCACCTGTTCTAATTTCGCGCGGAGAGATGCGTTGGAGATCGCGAGAGTTGGCTCGGGTTCTGATGATGTGCTTGCTTTGACGATTATCTCCGCGAGATAGATAAATGCTTCGAGAGTCAGGTGTTCTGGACGGGTCAATGTGGCTTCTTGTGCGTGGGCTTGTGCGGCTTTCTCTTGCTCTAGAAGAGCTTGCAGTTTGGGGAGATACGTGTCTTTGATGGAGGTGAGGCTTGCGGTGTCTTTAGATTTGGTGTCGGACTCGATGATGGAAATTATCTTCTCGGTTAGGAGACTCATGCGGCTTCGAGAGGCCTGGATGGTGTTAGTAGATTGACTGCGGACTCTGAGTTGATACTTACAGATGGACCTGGTGCAAATCGAGTAAGTTTCTCAAAGCGCAGTCCTAGGTTGGAATCATAGTCGGGAAACGAAGCATAGTCGCTAGTATCAGAGAAGTTCTCCATAAGCTCTGGGTTTTTGGCTAGAGGATTGTCAGTGTATAGCGGTAAAGCAACACACGGAGAACTTACGAAGAATCTTGTAGCTGTCATTCGTATAAGTAATAGGTTTGATAAGTCTTACTATCCTCTTTGTTTCCGCAAAAGACGATGTTGCCATCATTCCACTGGACATGATATCCGAAAATTCTTTGAATTGGAAAATAGTGTCGTAGCTACCATGTTCAAAAGCTTTCCAGGTATTCTGGGCGACTTGTCCACGAATATTTCGGTACATCTTTTGGTGTCTCTTGAGGTGCTCAATCGGACTGTAATTCTCAGAAGAACCATCAGGAGCGGAGGGAAACGGATGAGGGTGTAGCGAAGAGACTCGATCGAGCAAAATATACCCCAATGTGTCGAGTTGTATTTGCTTCAGGTTGAGGTGGAGATATGCTTTCATTGCTTGAGAACCACAACCAAGCGAAGCATATAACCTTACCAGCAGTAGAGAAAAATCCGAGTTTGATTTCGACTTTGACCATGCGTAGTCTAATAAAAGCGTAGCTTGAAGAATATAGGCGGTACGATGGGTCTTGATGGTCTCTCCTGCAGTATCCGAACTCGATATAGATAACTTCATTAGAGCCATGACCGCCAAAGTACAAAAGTCATCGGCAGGATGTCTATCTGTAGGAAGAAGGCTCGCCGAGATTCGCCCATCGTCATTGATTGCTGATGAATATGCAGCAACAGCATCCTTTGCAACTTGTTCGAGGCACACATCGCAATATATCTCGCAGGGATTGGAGCAGTACTTGCAGATGGACGACTTCTCGCCAGTCTTGTGCAATGGGTTCGATCGCCGCTCATTCTCCGGGATACTACTTACAATCAGATAGCTTAGTTTGTGCAAGCCTACACTTCTCGTCATATCGTTTGCGTTATTGAACTAACCCGCATAGTTAGTGAGAGCAAGTTGACGGGTGGTTATGATGGTTTACCTGGTTATCGGATAGAGTTAAAGCCTTTGATTCAGACTCTAAATCATTCTTGAGTTTGGCATCTTCGAACTTCACACCATTTTTCAGTATGTTGAGCAATATGCGTCTTTCCTCGGGCTCTAACTGTTCCACGTAAGGTTTGAGGTCATCGTACACCGTAGTAGCATCGCCAAAATTCTGTAAATATTTGACAACTGCAGTAATACGGGGGTGTTTCTCGACTTCGGATGTTGAAGAAACATCAGGGGCAAAGGCCGAAGAGGTGGCTTTGAAGGTATATGTAAGCCACGCTAGAGATGCGTTACGTCTCCATGTTTTATCTATTCCGGAGCCTGGATCTAAATGAGCCGCGATCTCGTTGGCAACATCATCCAGTGCTCTGAGCTGTTATTCTCTGTTCAACATCCTTGAAGTGTGCCTAAAACTTACGATGGTTTCTCTTGAGTAGTTGCCGAATTTAGGTATGCCTGCCACACCACCCAGTCTGCCAATCTTGCCTCAATGATCTGTCCATTTTCGTTCTTCGTACGAGCACGCTTCAGAAGCTGACCGGTTGCTTCGAAGATTTCCTGCCATTGCTCAGACTTCTCCATCAGTTGCAACTTATTTCTCCAGAGTTCCCAGTCTCCTTTGGCGACCGCGGACTCTGGCCCAAGAGAAGGTTCATTAAGATACTTTAGTTGATCCTCCAGTTTACCGTGCGTTCCAGCAATACGTTGTAGGAGCAACAACTCTTGTGGTGCTTGTATCGCGCGAACTGGGAGGGGTTTCGAAGTCTACGATGGTCAAATCGCTTGACTGATAATCCGAAGGGTTGAGAGAACATACATCTACTTGTGTTGTAGCTGCAGCGAGTTTGCTTATCTGGCCAAAAGCTAATCTTCCCCATAGAGATCTCTTCTCGACTGGGAGATCTTGTGATATCTGAACGGGATTAGCATGTCCTCTACGTGTCTAGATTGCTCGGTTTCTTAGTAACTCACGGATCGCAAATATAAAGAGGAGATATTCCAGCATATATATTTGTGTATACTTGGAAAGTTTTTCTCAAGACTACTAGCAATCTGTTACATCATGAAATAGTCAGTATTTTTTCAACAGATGGACTGTAAAGAGGTGAGATAGTATGTTTAGGTATCGTTGAAATCGACAACACAGTACCTGTTGTGCATGCTCCAAATCATTCTCAGAAAGACAGGCTTTGAACGACTTCAGTCCGAGGTCTTCTTGCTTCGGGAGTGTCTTGACAGCTTGCCACCTCAATTCTCCGATGGTTCGAACCCAAAGCTCCCCAGCATCGGGCATGACGGCTTCCAAAGCATCATCGTAAAGGTCGATGTCGTCCAGATCTGTTACAGCAACTTTCTTGGTGGCCAGATCCTCGATGTGAGCGAGAACAGCATCCTTTTCCGACTGAAGAGTCGAGCGTGATCTGATATAGATTTTAAAAGCCTATGCGACATTGTTTAGTGATTGGTTGGCACTTGTCGGACACAAGTTAAGATCACGTGGCGTTTGGAAAAGGAAGGATGGCACTGTGTTGTGGAAAATATTGGCTTGATCTTTCATGGTGACACTTACCTCCAGATGAGGAGTTCTTTTTTTGGCCAGCCTCTTGTCAACCAATTTCAGCGCTTGCTTGAAATTACTGGCTTCTATGGCGTTCCATATTGGGGCATCCTGACGATCTTTGAGCAGCTGGTCAGACATATCGGCACGTCATGAAGGTAATAATGGGATCTGCTGAGTGTGGCCTATGATATGTAGATAGCCCTTCTCAAGTAGTTGACTTCTTTTGCCAATATTCCCGAACTTGTTACTACTCGTGGGATGTGGTGTCATACAAAGAGAAATTATTTAATTTTTTCCGTTGATGATGGAACGACCATAGAATTTTCGCAAGCGAGAACACCAAAGAGCTCCCAAATTCATATGCAGCTCTCGGAAGTCGAACATAGTATATTTCCACCCCTTCCACCGGGAGAGTTCATCTTGAAAGGTGTCGTTGGATTCCAGATTGATGGTCAAGAAGTTCAGACAAGATCGAGCCTCAAGCTTGTGTACATCGGCGGGGGAAGCAGTCGAAATTGGAATTCATACGCCTGTGTGGTCCAGATATTATTTGGTAGGCAAAAAGGATTATTGACCGTCGCAAAGCACCCTCAGCACCGTCTCATACTCTTCATATCTCCTTATTGGAGATCCCCGACTCTCGCACACTTCCATTTTTGTATCTTTACATGCTAATATACATCACAGGCCATATAGCTAAGCTCGAGTTGAAGCTGGTCATGAAAACCACGACTTTCCCTCCTTCCTCTTTGCCTCCTTCCGCTCAGCAATCTAGCTTCGTGTCAATATGCATTGAAGTAAATCCAGATCAACTTGGAACATTTGCTACTTACCCATCGTTTCTTACAGTCCCTATATGCTCTAGTCATGTTAGCTTCTGGAACCCGTTGTTTGAAATGCGTTGGGAGACATCAGGAGGAGAAAAGCTGCGGTTTGCATTCGTGGCTCTTCAAAGACAGATGGGAAGTATCCACCAATGCAACTATTTATATACTTATATCCTCGTGATGCTACTAATATCGTGGGTGGACACCTATAGACACAGACACTCAACACTTACTGGAAATAGTCGGTACACAAGTCCTTATCCCCTCCATTTCGATGCAGACATCTTAGACTCCGCGAGGCGAGATCTTGGCAAGGGTCAAGGTATTCACCAGGACGTTTGCTGTTCGAGAAACATGGCCATGGTCAACTTCTGGCTCTTGAAAGAAACGAAAGAAAGAGGCAAAAAAAATGGCCCGTACCTTTCGAACTTTTGACTGGTCTCCTTATCCCAGGGGTTGGCGGCAGGATCTTCGGATGACATGGCGAGAGCTTGCAGTTGCAATACAGCAATGAGACTGACGGGCGGCTTTAATGGTCGTCGTCAATGTTGACTGAATTAGGTTGGTGGGTTGACTCGCTCGAGACTCGCCAGAATGGTCTTTTTTTCCCACTCGAAGGGTCGCTGCTCTAAGCTTAACCACGAACCACTATCGGAGCAATCACTAGAGTCTGAGCAACACTGCACGGCGCTGCACTGCATTAGATGCATCACCGTATTAGTCTTACATTATTAGCCGAAGTCTTGGCAGCATTCATTTACAAAACTTTACTTCCAAATTCTTTTGCTATCATTCCTTCCGCTATCATTTCTATCATTTATACCTTTTTACTCAAGTTATGTTTCAAAGTAAGAGCAGAGCTTATCGGTGATGGGCGGGAAGACAAGGATCTCTTATCGCGTGTCGGAGAGCGGGAATTGAAACTACATCGATTTGTTCACCTAGCCTCGCTAGCTTTCTTGACTTCCCCTCCATTCCCTTCCCTTGCTTGATCTGGGACTTGCACACTTGCAAACCCACACGCGCCAACACTCCTCACTTCGATCCAGATACCCCAAGCGCCCAAGCAACCAAGCAATCTCGGAATGCCTTCAAACTGGCAGAGAGCAGGCGTTTGGGTCTATCGCCCACCTGCATATCTGCTCTAGTATCGTGCTAGTACTTTCGAATGCCCATAATGCGACCAAGAGAAATCTGAAAATCCTATTTTCACCCAACGCGACCACTCGGCAGAGAAGAGCCATCACCAACAGCACTTCTCTACCCCTCAATGCATCAAGTCCCGGTATCATGATGAGCGGATCCATTGTTATATGCAGTTTCTATTCATGATAGACAGTGCAGTAAGACGGGGATACCTTTCCAAAGCGCCACTTCCTCCGCAATCTTTTCGCCAGGTGCCACTGTTATCGGATCGTATCTACTCCAGTACTGCCCCAAGAGAAAGTGCCGATCATAAGGCGTTATCTCATCTGGAGCTCTACCCTGTCCTGGACCATCCTCTGACGGTAGAATTATGGAATGCATTTTTATACTACTTTAGTAGTACAAATACGAGGTTTGGAGATGTTTCCAAGACGAACTTCATCGGCGTCATGCTAGAGTACTTCGTTACCAAAATGAACGCATCTGTGGATGCACATTGGAGGTGACGACGGCGCTCTTCCCATCCTTTGCAATCTGCCTTCATTTTTTTTCTGAGTTGTTTCTGCTGGAGCTATGTCATGCGTCCGTTAACGGCTTAATGCGTCAAGCGAGGCATGCCAAAAAGAGCCGGTGGTACCAAAAAAGCGTTTTGTGTTCCAGTTCCATTTTGGGTCAACATTTCCTGCTGGTCCGTCCAGCTCGTGATACATTAGCCCTCCACACCTATCAAACATTTCCTCCACTTTTGATTCTACGTGTCTCCACAATTGGTGGCCGTCTTTGAACTCTGGCAATCCATACTGACACAGGCCATTGTCAAATGCCAAAGTTACCATTAATGACGCTTAAGCATGGATTCAGTTCCTTACCCCCTTGTTCCTGTTGCTGTTTTTGATCTTTGCGGGAACTCACCGATTGGCTTATTGGCTATACCAAAGCTAGAGGTCTACGTTATCTCGTGCCAGTTTATCCCTCCGACTATTTGCACTATCCATTTGCAGAAACAGTTTCCATGCAAAAGTATCATTATTACAGTACCCTGCATCATACCCGCTCGCTGCATCAGGATTATCGAGTCGACCTGATTCAAGATGGTGATTGTGCAGTGTTAGGCTCGACCTAGGCATGTCGATCCACCAGTCCGGATAGTTCTCGACGATAAGGGCTATGCTTGAGTGATGGTTACAGCCAAATTATCGTGAATCCATCTCCACATTCTTCGTCCAAGCAATCCAAGAAAGGGAGAAATTCGCTGCCAGAGAAGGTGTGGACGAGCAGAACAAGGGCAGCCTGGATCGAAGAGGTGATGAGTGGTAGTGTAATCTTGTGGTTGGATACCAACAACTCGATGAGGAACTGCTCCTCGAAGTGTGAGTTGTAATTTATTCGAAGGCATACAAAACCAAAGCTCAAAATATAAAAACACCATTCCTCCTGAGTTGCAACCTCTTAGAACCGACATATTCCATCAGATCATCGTTTTCTTCCTCGTGGCTCCCATGTTATCAAGCCAAATCTGAATAATTCGCACTTTGACAATAACGAAACTGCCTTTAGTGGTGAGTACCGTTTTCTTCGATTCTTTCCCCTCCTGCTATTGCAAACCCTCCGCACCCCGTGGGATTCGCAATATTTTCTGTTGAGACCAATCGGTATCATCGCCGCTTGGACCTTACCACGGCAACCTCAAAGTGGCGATATCCTTCCAGACCATCAACGTGGTGGTCTTTTGGAACCACAATATGGTACTTCGTGCTGGCAATGCATTGAAATTTGGTCCAGGCTGCCCATTTACACTCCTAAACCCTCAGAATACTGCCCCTGATCGTGTGACCAGAAGGAATCTCCATTTCTTCTACATCGTGAAAGCGTCTCGGTAAAAGACTCTAACGGTCAATAGTCATTCACCTGCAGCTAGCTATCCACGTCAACTCCCCGCCATTAGTTCCAAACTGCTACAAAAAGGAATCAACACCCTTTGGCATTCTCTTTCACCCTTATACTCTACTTTTAACATTCCAAACCCCTTCCAATATCCCCTTTCCTACCACAGCGCTACAGCAACTACGAAATGGCCGCTCTCGACGTGAGCATGCAACCAGGCACGCCTGAACCCAACCTCTTCCCAAAACTGCCAACCTACACATCCGCAAAGGCAACTCAAGATGGTCTGAAGCGATCGTTCGCCAAATACCTTGCTTCCGAGCATCGCCCCCAAGCAGTCGGGAAGCTGTTCCAGCCAGAGAGTCACTTACAATATGAAGAGCCTTCATACATCCATTCCATGGAAGAGATTGGTTACTCTGCCACGAGTGGTGTGTCTCCAGTTGCTGTTTCGGAGCCCTTCAGACTTTTCAGTGAGGAGGCTGTCAACATTATGAGAGCCGAAATCTTCGACAAGGAAGTTCAAGAGAAGTACAGTTACACTTCGGACATTGCGCCCAAACAACTTCGTGGTTACGCTCCTGAGTAAGCTCCAGTCATTCTTCTACGTCGCCATTACCGAGCTTAGGATACTAATTCTTTACAGTCACGGAAAATTCATCTATGAGGCGTGGAAACACCCAGAAACTCTTGCTATCATCTCAAAGATCGCAGGTATCGACCTTGTGCCAGTCATGGATTATGAGATCGGGCACATCAACTTATCGATTCCCGGAAACAAACGTGAGCATGACAAGGATGCTCTCATCAGTGAGGAGGACGAACAACCCATCGTCGGCTGGCACAGGGATAGCTACCCATTCGTTTGCGTTCTCATGATGAGTGACACAACCGGGATGGTTGGTGGTGAGACTGCTTTGAGGACGGGGTACGGTGATATCAAGAAAGTCCGTGGTCCATCCAAGGTAAGGCTGTTTTATCCACTGGATGTTGCAATTCATTAACAGATTTTAGGGTTGCGCTGTTGTTTTGCAAGGTCGATACATTGACCACCAAGCTCTGAGAGCATTTGGCGGACAGGAGAGAATCACAATGGTTACATCATTCCGCCCACGTTCTCCACGCATTCGTGACGACACTGTCCTCACCACAGTTCGACCCGTCTCCAACTTATCCGACCTTTACGGCCAAACCGTCGAGTACCAATTAGAAAATGCCGAAGCACGCATTCGATACATGCTCAAAGACATCCGCGATTCGATGAAAGCCGGCTCAACAAACGTCAAAGCCATCAAGGATTTCCTCGATTTTGAGATCAATCAATTGTCGCATCTCAACAGGGAAATTGTGGAGGAGGACCTCGTACCGAAAGGTCAACTCTCGGAAGTCTGCGCGGAAGCGGCATCGCCCAACAAGAAAGCCAAATCTGCGTAAAGTTCTGGAGTGGATGAGAGAGCATACAAACTAATGAATGAGCCACGAATTTCTTTTATCACTACTTTAGCTCCAGGACCATGTCTTTTAGGTCGCTGAACGTATTTTCCCCCCAGACACCCAGAGGGATGCTGTGGATATTGTTTATAACCCTCTTGCCTGTATCACATTCTTTGCTTCTACGTCTTGTTTTTCATGCATTCTTGGTACGATAGCGATATGAAGTTTTTTGTTTTGCAAATGTGAATATTTGTCTTCTCAACTTAGATTGGACAATTGCTTGCTTTCGGGATTTGAATGTATTAGTGCTGTGTGCCAGTGAATGGTGGGAGAGTCGAGAGCCGGCCGTCTGTTGGTTAGAGGCATGCCACGTAACAGACTTTGTCGACCTATGATCTAAGTGCGATGATCGCTTCTTGATACCTAGAGTTGTATGGTCCGCTAAAGCGTCCAAATGCAACATGCGAGGTGCTAGAGGGAGGTCATATGTGTGGCATTGGGTTATCCGTGCTGATTGTGAGACCACAAGGTAAAACCTTTTGGGCTCTTGGGGGTTGTCCAGTGCATACAGAGGAAGTGCTCTTACTAAAGTACTAAGCTAGATGGGAACCTGGGGAAGGCGCATAAGGCGGGCTGCATTGGTTGGGTCTTGGGCAAAAAATCCCAATTCCTGCGATAGAAGAGATACCGTAATGCAGAGCAACATGCGTAAATAGAGATACAGACATCGACTCAGTGAATCGCTGCTTATGACGGCTTGGTAATTAAAGCTGAGTTTTCGCTAATATCCACAAGTCTTACTCAGCTCACAGAAGTCTCGGAAAAGTTCCAACATCGAGACCCAAAGAACGGGCGGCCTTGGAAAACAAAGCTTTTCAATAATATACAATCACGTGACCGCATACTTTCCACACTAGAGGGAACGGATCCGACGCGAGCGATCTTTTGGAGGGATTGCACGATCAACGTCAATCCACAACCAATCTGTCAGCCTTCTTGGACAATTTTTTGCCCAACCACAAAACTTCTCTAGGACGATTCCTAGACTTCCGCAAAGGGCTGGTTCCATCTACGGCTGGAGAGGAACACCTGGAAATTTCTCCCTGTTGCCTCCGACCACGATTACGAAAACCCCCCTCACTCGAGAGCTCCCTGCTCAGTTCTCTCCGAATGCCGCCGTATTCACCGAGTTCGGAAAGCCTCATGGCTCCTTCGAACTCTTCTAGCAGACCGGGAACCTCCTCGAAGCACGGTGCTCGAATTTCCGAGCGAAAATCTAAAAGTCGAGAAGCTACCCCAACAAGCTCAAAATCAGACAATGGAAAAGGAAAAATGGTGGAGGGTGACGCGCAGGTAGGCTTGGATCTGTGGCGATACAAAATGGAATATACTAATATTTTTTCCAGCTTGCCGCGAAATTCAAGAGCGATTTGGTCAGCATGAAAGGCTTGGTGACATGCTCGATATGCGATCAATTACTTTATGAGCCGTGGACATTAGCATGTGGTCATACATATTGTTATTCTGTTAGTAGTACCATGCAAGTTTCAGTGTCGAATGCAGCTAATATGGTCGCAGTGTCTATGTAGCTGGTTTGTACCAAATAAGAGGAAAAAGACATGCCCAGAATGTCGTTCTCCAGTCAAGCAGATACCCGCTCCAGCCTTCCTCGTAAGTTCGCCGGAATTATATCTCCTTCTAGGGCTCTACTAATACGGCCGTTAGGTTAAACAAATGGTGGAGATATTCATCAACAGGAGCGAGTTAATGCCGTCCGACGAATCGATCGAACAACATAAGACAAAGCGAGCGGAAGAACTTGAGATCGTGGATAAAGATAAGAACAGCCCAGAAGGGTTATTCAAAGGGACGTTCCCTCAACGTCACGGAGAGTTATGGCGCGATGAAGCAGATGGTGGAATCTTACGATGTCCTGCATGTGGACATGAGCACCTGGGTGGTCCACTGTGCGAAGCTTGCGGTGCTGAGTTTGATGATATCTACGGCTTCAGCGACGTGGACGAAGACGGCAACTTGTCAGATATCGATATAGGGGAGATTGAGCTCGAGATAGACGCTGAATATTCTGGGGTGCATCGGATGCATCAACGCCACCATCACCCGTTTTACGAAGCTGGTTTCCCCAGAATACCGGCCGATCTTCTTCACCATTACCATCACCACTTCGGTCACCTCGTAGATGATGAAGCGGAGGACGACGAAGATGAGGATGAGGACGAGGACGCCTCCACTTCAGAGATGAGTGATGATCAGGAAAACAGTGACGATGAGGATGCTGGCTCTCTCGAAAATTTCGTTGTACAAGACGAAGATAACGAACCCCCGAGACCATTGCGTCGGGCAAATCGCAGAGTTATCACTACATCGGATGACGATGAATCTGACGACGAGGGCGGCGCGATCACAAATCGCAGGAGGCAGCGTCCAGGTTATGGCAGACGAGCTTCCGAAACACCGTCAGTCGCTATCACAGTCACTGAGGACGAGAGTAGCACGAATGGCTCGGAGTTTGAAGACGACGATACGCATGAGGCTAGAATGATGTTGAGAGCATCCGGCGGCTGGAGTCCTTTAGATGAGGGTGACGACGATGTCGAGGGTCTGGTACAGTATGATGGTTACAGAACGACAGAGGATGAAAGGGCGACAGACGAAAGCGACACCGAAACGATTGGTAATGGCGGATCCGATGCAGAAGATGACGATCGGTCTCGAAACAGTCTTTCCCAAACCCCAAGGTATCAAAGTCCTGATTATCATCGTGTGAGTTACCCGTCAAGTGTTGGAGATGCTACACCAAGCACTTACGCAACCGACAACGAGTACCCCTATGATTACGATGACCACGAGGACCAATCAAGCAATATGGATCGCGATGGTGATACTGAGATGAGTGTGTCCCCTGGTGCATCACGCTCCAGTCGAAGCGTTAGTGTGGACAGCTACGGTTATCACAGAGGGGAAGATCTTGGCGTCGCGAACGAATTTGGTGAAATCGATGGAGACTCTTCAGACAGTTCCATTCGTCCTCCTCCTCGCAGACAACCCAGACACAACCCCTTAGTTCAGCAATATGACCCTCGGATCAGCATGCTATTCGCAGAACACCAACTTACTATGAGAGATACACAAAATCCAGCATCAGGGCTGGATGGATTAGACTCGGAGGCCCGCAGGATAGAACCGGCTTCAAGAGGACGTCGAAGACCACAATATCACTACCACAATCCGTCATCACCCCGCATCAATGATGCTACAGAATCACTTCACCATCTTATGCCTCCGCGAGGAGTCGAGCTAGCACGAGGCCCTCGAGGTCTTCCTTCCGGACGTGTTATTGCTTCTTCTTCTAGCAGACCTAATCGTCTACAGAGGCAGTATCACCGCTAGGGAAATAAAGCTGGAGTTATGGGACTGGTATATTATTGGCTAGGGCTTTCATTTTACAAGCGTGCTCGGGTAAAAAGAGCTATCAGGGAATGGCTGGGACTTCATTACAAATGGGGCGTTTGGTATGGTTGGGTTTGGGTCGCGGCTTAATACCTGGAATTAGGGTCGGCCAAGGTGACGGATGAATGGGTTGTATGGATGGATGGCGCTGGTGTGGTGTAGCATAAATAAATTTGAAAACTCGGGATGGGGGAAAGAGAGAGCTTTTTTATTTGCAATCACTTTACGTTTAGTTACTCCAATCGGGGAGGAGATGCAAGAATTTTATTATACTTTCTACTCTTACCCGTAATGTCCTTCAGATGCTTAGTATAGACGGGCATCATTAGAGGGGCGCCAGTTCATAGATCACTTCAGCACTTCGAGAAGTTATAAAACTCAGAAATGCAATCAAATTATAATATCACTATGGCGTGTACCAATATCTATAAATCCCCAAATATACACCTAATCCAGTTCCCACCGACCGCGAAGCCCCTTTCCCCCTTTCCATTCTTCCTTCTCTACATAGCCCTTTCCTCTCTGTCCCCAATCCTCACTTTTATATACTGGTAGCTACCCACCATTCAACCGTCTCTTCTTCACCACCATCTATATATCAATTTCCCTTTCCTTCTTTTTTTTTACATGTTCGCTCTCCCAGAGGCACATACAACATATACATATACACACACAAGACACGCACCACGAAAACGGGCCATACCAAACAAACACAAACAATGGTAAAAACAATCTTTCCTTTTCCCCGTCTATCTATTCTCATATGTTCCCTCCTCCCTCCTCCGTCTCTTCGCTTCCCACCTCATCTCACCGGCCCCCTAGCTTCGCTTCCCTTCCCTCGCTATACATAACTACCTAACTAACAAGACAATTCTGGTATCAAAAAGGCTATATATATAAGAACGCTATATATATATAAACTCCAAGCAAAGCGAAACTCAAACTAAAAAAAAAAACATAGGACAAAGATGTTGACGAACTACCTGAACTGCAAATACGGAAATGACAAAGATAAAAACACGAAAAAGTAGATAACTATAGAAGTAAGAAAAGGAGGCAGGAAGGATGGGATGTTGGTATAAGGGGGGAAACGCAAAATTAAAAAATGAAGAAGCAAAAACCACAACCACAACCACAACCGCTAGCTACACTGCTTCTATATATGTATGTAATGTGTGCTACAACGCTCCCGCCCGCTCGTTCGTTCGCTCGCCCCCAAACAATCTTTATACGTGCCATGCCTGCCACCAGCCCAGCAAACTACCATCACCACCACCACCACCACCACATACAGCCTAAAACTTTTGTACAAAAGAATTTGGTAAGAAAAAGAAAGATGTAAAAAAGCAAGCAAGCAAGGGGGAATTCTCAACAGTAATTGTACAACACCAATAGATAACCCAACACACACACAAGCACACCGTGCAACCCAACAATCTAGACCAAAAAAGCCACCAATTCATCTCGAAGCCAGCTAATACCTCTCATTCGTCGGCGTCCTTTCCCTATCCTCCGACGTATCACTCTCAGCAATGGTCCTCTCCCTCCTCAACGCATCCGGCGGCATAAAGCCCAACTCCTCCGTTTCCCCGGGTCCGGTAACCGGCGTGAAAACATCCACCTCCTCGATCTCCTCCTCGTCTTCCTCTTCGATGATCTCGCCACTTCTTCTCCCCGCAATACTCGTGCTCCTGCTATGCGAGCCGGTGCGGATATGGGCTCCGCCACCGGACGCAGTGGTGGGCGAAGTAGTGTTCAAGGAGGGGCCTTTGAAGACGTTCTTTTTGCGCTTGGCGAAGACGAGGGGCGCGCCGAAGGGGTTAGGACCGCCCCAGGAGACGCCTTCATTGAAGTTGGCGAGGGGGGTCTGCCGCACGACGCGGATGTTGGAGGGGAAGGAGCCGAGTGTGGGGGTGGCGGGGAGGACTTTGACGGAGTGGTGGGGACTGCGGGTGGGGAGGGAAATCTTGGAGCCGGAACCGTTGGAGGAGGTTGAGGAAGCTTTGGAATGCGTGTGTTGGTGCATTATACTTCGAACGGAAGACACTGATGAGGACGTTGACTTTCGTCCCCGCAAGCCAGTGCTTGGACGACGTTGGAAATTTGAACGAGGAGTCAATGGAGAGGGGGATAAGGAGTGGCGCTTGCTCGGTGCTGTGTGTATCCTTGCAACAGCTGGATGGCTTTGTGGACCCGGCATCGGGGCTCGTGACATAGTCGGAGACTTTGAAGTGACGGGCCTTGGACTAGGCTCTTTTTGGCTTCTTGCGCTGTTAGCAGACTTCTCACGGAGATCTGGGGTTGAGCGACTAGCTTTGGCTTTCTTTCCAGGTGATCGAGCACGTCTGGCAGAGTCCAAAAGCCAGTGCTTCCAATGTGCTAGATGATTAATGATAGCATGCTGATGTTTGCGACGCTGGGGTGGTTTTGTGATGCCGTTGGAGTTCGGGTGCAGGAAGTCATGGTTAGATGTGACGAGCTGTAATGTGCTCCCGCGTGACCGCGCACTTCGAAGAGTACCTTCTTTTGGAGGGGGTATGGGACGTCGGTGTCTAGACGAGCTTGTTGAACGGACAGAATCTTTCTCCAACGGTGGAGGGGGTGTATGAATTTCGGGCGAGGAGAATTGTGAATTTTCGGGTAAGCCGGGCAGGTCTGTCAAAATGAGATCAGGATAATGAGCACTTCGTCTCTCCTTTCTTCCTCTACTTCTAGGAGGATCCATCCTCAGAGGCTGCCCTTGCTCATCGACGCCTGTCAAAGTTGGTGTCAGTTTCTCCATCCGGCTACTGGCAGCGCTCAGTCGTCTAGCAGCTTTACTTTCGGCCTCTCTTTCTTTACGCTTCCTTTCCCTTCGTATCATTTTCCTCTCTTCCTTCTCAAGTAACAAAGCCCACCAGCCCGCCAATGCATCGCATCGTTGGGACAACACGCTTTCGATGACTTGATCAATATTAACGCCTGCACTTCGCATCCGCTCCAAAGTGTCTTTTTCCAACGCAGTCGTGAACGGCGCAGGTGTCTGAACCTTTAAAATAGCTTGCTGTTGTGGGGCATGTTCCGCGAGAAATGGGTGCATTAAAATTTCGGACAATGCTGGACGTATTAGAGGTCGTTTTGAAAGCAGAATGCCAAGTAAGGAGCGAGCTTCTGGTGTGAGGTGATCGGGCCATTTAGGCTCTGCCGTCAGAATCTTCGTTCTTGTGACATTGTCATCGTCGTCGTCAAATGGTAATTCGCCGCACAACAGAGCATAAAGGATAACTCCAAGACTCCAGACGTCGACTTTCTCGCCCGCGTATTTCTCCCCCTTTAACATTTCCGGGGCGCTATAGCAAATCGTGCCGCAGAATGTCTGCAGATAGCTGGCTTTGCCCTCATATTCCCTCGTAAATCCAAAGTCCACCAGCTTGACATTTTCGTTTTTGTCCAGAAGGATGTTTTCGAGTTTCAAGTCTCGATGAACGCAGGAAGAGTTGTGAACATATGCGACAGCGCCGACCAACTGTGTGAATGTCTTCTGAACCTTCTCCACAGGCAAGGGTCCATTTTTGAGAAGATAGTTATATAGTTCATCGCCTGCCATAAACGTCAGTCCAAGCCTCCTCCTTCTACAATTATGTCTTCGACTCACCGGGGCAATACTCCAATACTAGCCATACTAGATTCTCTGTAACTATGACTTCGTATAAGCGGGCGATGTGCGGGTGTAAGAACTGTCGATGGTGGTGGATTTCGCGGGCGAGATTCGAATCATCCTTTTTGGCGGACTTGAGCACAACCTGCAGCGCATCCCGTCATTAGAATATGCCCTCTCAACGTGTCGTATAGCCAGAACATACCTTCGAGCCATTGAGAAGTTTGTGCGAAGCAAGGTATACCTTCCCGAAAGACCCCTTGCCAATCAACCGTCCTAACGTATAGTTGCCTACTGATCGAAGGTCTTTCGACGAGAACTCTCTGTAGAAGAATGCCAGTCAGCGCGGTATAGGTAGGTCGATTGATCAGGTACATACTCCAGTAGCTCATGATATGAATTGGCAAGCTGTAACGCCAACTGTTAGCCCCTCACATACTTCGCCAGCAACAACCACCTCCTTGCGCCGAAACAACCCAGCAGAGATGCCTACCTTAGCTTTCCGACCTTGCGATTCAGCCTTGAGCCTTGCCGTCTGCATACCAGTCACCGTTCGCACCTCCTTCTGCTATGTATACAAAAGGCCCCGAGTCTGGACATCCAAACCCAAAGAGTCACGGTGCCGTGTGCGAGGTAGTGGATCGAGGCTTATGCAAGCAGCGGGAAGGTTCTCTGAGACGATTGACGGATTAAAACAACTTTTGGATTAGGCAGGTAAGAGTCGTACAAGATCATCTACTCATTGGCTCTTGCGTATTAAATCCTGATGTTAGCGCTTGAATAGATTAAGTTAGGTATGGCAAAAAAAGAAGTTCAAGAGTCAAGGTAAGTTAGGAAGTGAAATCATAAAAGCACAGAAGAGAGTGAGGTGCCTTTTCAACAGGGGCATTTTTTCTGGTGCCAATAGGTCCGGGCAGCGGGAAGGGAAACGGACCCCCGGGTCATTTTACGTTGATCGAACCTATTATAGACTCCTCTATAATTCCTTCACATATCAAGGGAGTCAGACACCGATGATGACCGCGGCTGCTTTGGGGATGCCGGCGGGTTTCGAATCGCATTTGGACATCGTTGAAGAGGTAGGGCGATGTTAGAGGGAGCTGTTGGGAGTTATTCTACGCAAGTGACGGCAAGCCGTGGGTTACTCGTAAATAAGGTAAGCTGCACCAAGGACATTTATTCTTTACTTGTACAGTACCACGCACCCAGCAACATCTTTGTCCACCACCTTTTGGGGGAATAGCATAGCAGCTGTTGTGATTCCGTTCAGATGGATGCCAAACGCTCGGTGCGTCCCACTCCGCGCATTACCAGTCCTGTCCTCTTCTGAGCGTCTGGGGCGCGTTCTGCCCACTTCACATGGATACAAGTATTCTGGGACGGTGGGATCTACCGTGGTTCTAAATTTGATATTGAGGAGTCTCAGGTGGACATTCTGGGATCGACCGGTGAATACTTGCACACAGAAGCGCAAAGGACATCCGCGGACCTGGACATTGCACTCAATATCCGAGCTCACATGATTTGTACGAAGTTGAGTCTATCGTCCCTCTTGCAAGGTTCACAATGGCCATCATCCTCATCCTCATCTTACTCTGCATCACGGAGGTCTGAAGCTTGGCTGTGACGTTCTGCAATCCCTGCATAGATCCTGCATACGGTCCAATCAGGAGGGAACCGGTTTGAATCAAAGATCTACCCACCTGGGCGTATCCGAGAACATACGATTCTTACCCGAGTAGGTAGGCCTTTGGAGAACTCGGGAAATGCTGGATTCGTATTGGTAGGCTCGTATATGAAGGCTGTTTTTATATTATCTGTATGTATGGAAAGCCAGGCCGATTTGTGGCGTAGGCCGACAATATAATATTTCAGATCATTTGGGTTGTGAATCTGGTCGTAGTAATCAGCTATGATATATTCTCCCACACCTGTCTATTTTTTCTACCCTGGAAAGCCAGTCTGTTAGACACGAAACGATGTTTCACACGAAATCACAGATCAAAAATTGCACATGGTGTAAAGCTCGAAACTCATCAGCTCATATAACATCCAATAGCTACGTGAGTAGAATAAAAATGCCTACTCTAAACACATTTTGATATTTGGTTGTCTGAAGATAATGTCTTCTCTCCACGCTATTGAGAAGCCTCAAGAAGCTAAGCGTTTTTCCACCCATATCCCCAGAACGCCTGCCCAACGCCTAGCCAATGCATTTTTCATAAAGCCATTTCCATCCTAGAATCTTTCCTTCATCCTACTTGACACTGTCCTCAAATTGCCGTAGACTTTGCCCGGAGGACTTCCCAAAATAAGACTCACGATCGCTTCTCTGGCAATGTGAATATTCTTGAACCCTCCCAAAATATGAATCTTGCTATCTGCCAAAACTACTCTCGTCCGACTTGCGTTTTCAATTGCAAACTTTGTCTTTCCGTCCTTGCCTGCTATTCGACCAATGGCACGCCCCAAATGCTCTCCTTGTAACGTCTTTACGTCCTTGATTTCAAACGTCTCAATATATAGATCATCGAGTCGGAGTAAGGCGATCGCATCGTCGACGTCGAAACCCAGTGAAAACGCCTTCACGAAATCTTCGCCTTTTTGCAGAGACCCAGTGTCGGTGGTGTGCTTGGATGTCCGCAGTTCGACTGCTTTATTCTTGATGTTCATTCGTACTTGAAGTTTGAGATGCTCGACGAGAGGTGGGTAGATCTTGGGCCATGCTGCTTTCAGAGGGGTCATTCTGTGTGGTGGAATGGGGACTTTTCGGCCTTCTACTCGTGTTGCTGGATCCTGTAGAATCGTCAGAAATCAGCCAGAGATCCTGGATGCCAATGTGTCAAATAGTTCACGTACGATGTTTTTGGCTGGTGCAAATCGTGGCCGTCCTTCTTCGTCAATGTGCATTTCGCCATCTTCTCCAGCTACTGGATGAATCACGTTTGTCTCCAAAGAGACTGCTTCTGGCGCATCCAACAGAAATTCATCATCTTGATCTGCGATCATGTCAGTCATTGTACCTGATGCACATTTCATATGTAAAGTGCGCTTACTCTCACTTGGTAGAGGAACACTGACGGCTTCTGACAGCTCTTCTGGCCGCCTTAGTAGGGCAGTTGGGGCAGGCATTTTCTGGCTGGTATATGGCCTCTCTTTTTCCTCTTCGTTGTTAGGTATAGTTTGCGCGAATGGTTCTTGTGTAGTCCTCCTCGTTGCCGCTGTGAAAATGCTGTTTGGCGAGACCCTACTGATTGTCGAAGAAAAAAAAGTTTGGTGGGGAGCCCGCGGAATTTACTGATAAGATCACTAGCGCAATTATTTGTCCGACTAGTGTAAAATCTTCCAAAAAAAATGCGCATCCGGCCATCGTCATCATCTCGCGTGCCGTCACTTTCTTTCCCAGATATCGAAGTAAATACGACTTCCAAAGTCTCACAGTCTTTCATGATGATTTGGAGATTATGTCAATGAGGAGAACAACCAAAATATGGTCCCAATTTTGGGATCATGGGAGCCCGTTCGTCGCTCCCAAATTATGCAATCAAGCTTCTCGACCTTTGACATCGAGTCCAATTATTACGCACATCTCTCGAAGAGCGTTTTCAGAAGGTCGAAATGGATTGTACTACACCTCCAGCCCCGGTGCTTCATTGAGGAAAGATATTGCGCTTAAAAGCCTCTCCTTCCTTAATCTGAGTGAGGGTAGTATCGCATCACGGTCGATATCCTCGTATGCGCCATCGGCAAAAACAACGTTATCGTCGACGACTGCGTTACCCCGACGGTTCCCGGAGTCCTACTTTCACCAAATATGGCTGCGAGAAATACATTCAAGCGCACGGCGAAGAGCGCGGGGATATGCAAGAAGGAACAAAAGCTCTGCATCAAATCTTCAAAACGGTCGCAGAACCCCGCAGGAGCCCCAGAAGGCTCCACCGACTACCCCGCCACCAAAGGGAAATCCCTCAGAGGCCTCTGAAGAACTTTCTGCTTCAAGTAGATATCATCTCCCTCATATGCCGAAGATGCCGCATCGCCCGACCAAGGAAGAATTACTAGCTGCCGCAACAGGATTCTGGTCTCGACTGAAGGTTCGATTCAAGTGGTTCTTGATAAGAAGTGGTAGGCCATGGAATGTAGATGACTGGAGTGCTTTTGTCTCGTGGTTTGTGCTTGGAAACATCGCATGGATCTTTATTGGGACAACGACCTTCTTTTCTCTGGTTATTTTCTCTATCAACACTGTTGTCGCACAAGGTATGTATTTTCACTATCAGCGGAAATAACTCCACACTAACTCCGACATAGAAACACTGGCGAGATGGATTGGTGATTACCTTACTCATTCAGCAGGTATCAAGGTTGTGTTCGAATCTGCTATTGTACCCAAATGGAAGGACGGAGTGATCACATTCCGCAATGTGTTTGTCTCTCGAAGACCCGGACAAGGTAAACCAAAAGTTAGTAAGGGTTCTTCTCTTGATGCAGCTGCGGCTGCAGCGAACCAACGACAAGTAGACCTTCAGGGGGGCAAAGAGGAAGAAGAGGACACAAATTATACACAGTTTGATATCACCATCGATACAGTCAACGTCACCTTGTCCTTTGCCAAATGGTGGAATGGTAAGGGACTGTTGCGGGATGTTGAAGTCAAGGGTGTCCGAGGAGTCGTCGATAGGACTTCGGTACATTGGGGAACTGAATACGTTGACCCGAAGACGTTTCGCCACGAGCACAATCCGGGAGATTTCGAAATTGACTCGTTCAAGCTTGAGGACCTCTTAGTCACCATACATCAGCCAAATGGGTTCCGCCCATTTTCTGTCAGTATTTTCTCATGTGATCTACCACGGTTGCGCAAGCAATGGCTATTCTACGATTTCCTTTCGGCACACAACATGTCAGGAGCTTTTGATGGATCACTCTTTACCATCCATCCACGACAGGTACACGGGATCGCTGGAGCTCAAGCTCTCGATGCAGCTGGCAAGGACGAGCCTAGCATATGGAAAAAGCAAAGTCGCCTTCGCATCGATGGGCTCAAGATCGACCATCTGAACCGCGGTGTCGAAGGACCATTCGGCTGGATCTACGAAGGAAACGTCGATATCGTAGCTGATATTATGCTGCCCACTGAGTCAGATGACAGCATCGCAAAGGTAATGTCCGATTTCTACGACCGCATGGAAGCAACCGTTACATCCAACCGCTACCTCCACATCCTCGACAACAACCCCCACCATAACGATTCCGACGCACTTCCTGACCCGCCACCAAACCATTCTCTGGACGATAATCCCCGCTACCTCGTCATGGACCTCCGCGTCCATCTCAACGACGTCAAAGCCGCCGTCCCCCTCTTCACCCGCGACCTCTCCTATATCAACCAAGCTCTTATCCGTCCCATCGTCGCCTACATAAACACCAAGCGAACATTCATCCCAATCAACTGTCGGATCGTAAAACGCGCTAGCGACTTCGATGGTTCGTGGACAATCTTCGACAGTGGGCTCATGGAGGATTTGTCGGCGGAAACGTATGAGGCGTTTGCGAAGGATGTCGTGGATAGTCAGCAACGAATGAGGAGATTGAAGAAAGTTGGATTCTGGAGCATTTCTTTGGCGATTCAGGCGGTTTTCATGGGTATGGCTGGGGGAGTTGCTTAGATGCGGCTGGGTTCGTTGCACGTAGGGTTGCAATGGTATGATATGATATAGAACGGTTCGGCAGAACTGGCTGGGTACGGACGGATAAATGGCGGATGGGCATAACGACTCTCTCCTCTTTTCTATAACGATCCACTCAAATATTTACGGATCTCGAAGGCGAGACAAGCCCTCTTTATTCAATTGGGTTGGGGCTGGGCTTGGAATGGTGATGGGCAACGGTCGATATACACGATGGATGGTATGGCAACGTAACGTAACATAACGTACATGTACAGGTATTGGTATTGATATTGGGAAATTCACGGAGCACGGCGTCTAGACACAACACAAAAAACGGAGAAATTACAGGGCTCCAGGCGTTTCTTGGGGGATCTTGTTAGGTTATTTACAATATGTACGGTATTCATGTCAGATACCGTGCGCACGCATATACACTTTTGGTCGGTATTGGTTGTTAGACGATGCAATGCAATAACGAGGGAGAGGCGAGGGGGAGGGTCTATCGTCAAGGAGGGGGAGGCGGGGATCATGTATATATCTACACACGCCATTCATTGATGGCGGATTGAGGAATACGAATATACACAAGAAATTACATAGAAACGAAGAGAGGGTAAAATTCGAGAGAATTTACATTAACGACATCCATCCACTATATTAGCAAAAATTCTTTATCTGTCAATGTCTAATGAAAGCCCCAACCAAGTGTGTGAAGACGAAGCGTGACCTTTGGGGTATCATGGCCATGATTCAATCGAGCATGTGAATTACTATGTCCATCGACTCCATGTACATACATTCATCCATCCCCCCTAACAGTCCATCATAGTAAATAAATAAGTAAAAAGTAAGAAGGTAATCACTTTTTCGCCAGTTATCCCCCCAACCAATATTGAAGCCCCAGCCCAGACCAAACCAGACCAGACCAAAACCCACGTCCAACCCAGCACCATCAAGCGCAAGTCAAGTAAATACACGAAGAGAAATCCTTATGGCAGCAAGAGAGAAGTAGAGCTCAGGTGCACCACTCATGCAGGATGGCATCCAACAAAAAAAGAAACAGACAAATGTGATTATTTGCCGTTTTTCTTTGGAGCCTTGGAAGTCTTTGTTGGTTTAGCTTCTTTGGGCTTGGTTTCGACGGAATTCTTGGAGGCTTCGGAATTTTTAGTTTCGAATTCTTTCTTGGTGTAGTTACTACCACCATCGTATGCGAACAATTCTTGGTCACCCTTGCCGCCGAGTGCAATGAACTCCTTGGGGTCTCTTTGCGCGTCAGGTGCCTCCTCGTGCTTGGCTTTCGTCCCATTTCCGTTCTGCTGAGGCTGTGAGGCTTCATTATTCACACGATTTTGGGTTTGCTTTGCAGTCGGGTTCTTGACGTAGACTTTGACCGGGTCTTTGTCTGATTCGATGTTGATGACGCGAGTAACCTTGACATCATTGATGTCGCTCAACAATGTCCTCTGACGGGCAACTTTACGCCTGGTGAAGTCCAAACTGGCAAGGCCTCCGACTAAGCCGTCTGTGCTGTCATTAAGGTTAATCGGCTTTTGGGTTGTCCACGGGTGGGCCAAACAATCGTCAATTGTGTATCGTTTATCGACATCAACTGTCAACATACGATCGATAAGATCCAATGCCGAGTCGCCAACAGAGTCCCAGTATGGGGAAGGATAGTCGAAACGTCCTTCCTTAATCTGTTGTGTGAGTTTGTAAGGGTTCTCTCTCGAATACAATTCGTCCGAAAATGGCGGGAAACCACAGAGACAAATATAGAGAACAACACCTAGAGACCACACATCCACCGCACGAGTGTAGCGTCGATGGTTAGAGGTCTCGAGGATCTCAGGTGCAACGTAACTTGGAGTTCCGCAAAGCGTGGTGGTGAAAGATTCCTCTCCGATGATCTTTGCTAAACCAAAATCGGCAACTTTCGCATGCAAGTTCTTGTCAGTTAACAAAACATTTTCCGGTTTGATGTCTCGGTGTACAATGCCTCGCTCATGCTATCAAGTATTAGTAAAGCAAAATTATTAAGAGTTCCACGAGGTGCTCACCAAATACTTCACTCCTTCAAACAGTTGGATGAAAACCTTTCGGGTTTCATCCTCTGTCAACTTGGATTTCATGATAATCCAATTGAATAGCTCTCCTTCCGGAGCAAGCTCTAGGACGAGAAAGACAGCATTACGCTCATCAAATGTATCTTTCAAGCAAATTATGTTAGGATGGCTGACGCTCATCAACACAGCAATTTCTTGCTGCAGGCCTTCAGTTTTTGATCGCTCCTCCACACCGGGTTGCTTAGTGAAGACTTTGACTGCGAATCGTTGACCGGTAGCCTTTTCCACGCACAGGAAAACTTCAGCAAAGTGGCCCTTTCCAAGCATCTCTAAGAGAGTGTACTTCTGCAAAAACCCACTGGTTTCTCGGTTTTTGGGGTATCGGAAAGCGAACGTGGGCCCGTTATCCATGACCGAGATTTCATCACCATCTTTCAATTGTCGGCGTTTGTTGCGTCCCAGCAAGCTTTCATTGACAAATGTACCGTTACTTGACAAATCTTCCACCACAGCAATATTTTGGCCTGCCTTATTCTCATTGAAGATTAAGCAATGTCTGTTCGAAACGACTGGATCTTGAAGAGTGAGATCTGCAAACCCAGCCAATTAGTTTCAACACCATCCTGATCTTGTAGCACACCACTTACCACACTCTGGATGTCTTCCTATCAGATATCCCCTGGAGGCAACCCCCTCGATTTTACTTTGCTCAAATTCTTCCTCCTCACTTGCTGGATCCTTTCTTTTCTTAATTTTCCCGATATCTAATGAATCATCCGCTATTGGACAAGCACCACGTATCCGCAGAATCAATGTTTTGCCGTACTTGTGGTCCAATGGCATAAGATATCCCCAAACGCCTTCTTCCTCCTCGTCTTTAACGTCATCTGTTAAAGCACGAGTTTCATACGTGAATTGTGATCTTTCTTGGGTATCTTGAGGTGGGGACGAAATCAATTGTGAACGCGGGATGATTTCTCCCTCACGACTACCACCCTCCGGTGTTGGAGGGCGTTCAATTCCGTTCGGTTTCCCAGCAGGTGGTGGTGTTAAAGTCGCCTCTTTGTAGCATTCTGCAGATGAGATCGATTCCTGGTTTGTAACAGGTGAAGGAAGGTGGTGGTTGTTGGCGATAGGATTAGTTGCAGGCAGAGAAAGCCTGTCGGACCGGCGCGGTTTCTTGTAGGACTCGCTTTCCTCGATAGTTCCTGCCTGTTGCGATAAACAGTTTAGTTTGCAGTCAAATTGGGAAAGAGGGAATCTTTTCGCACCCTATCACGCTTCAAATTGCCCTTTCCCCCATCTTTCAATCCTTTCGGGGTCTGGGGGGTTTTGGGGGTCTTGGGAGTCATCATCTTTGCGTGTGTTTCGAGGAGGATCAAATCAATTCAAATTCACAGACAGGACGAAAGGACTCTCGGCCGAGGTGGGAACAAATCTGGGAAAGGTTTTTTGGAAACTCTATCGGCAAGAAAGCAGGAAAGTATCTGCCACTAGAGATAGTTGAATAGTTGAATAGCAGAAAAGCAAAGGTAAATTATTGAATAGTGCGAAAGGTAGATTTTTGGGTGACAAATTGATGGATCCGAATTTTGGAAGTACGAGCACAGGTGTGGTCTGGTAGCGCGATCTGGACCGGGGAAGTGCTTATAACAGTAAGGCGACTGGCACGTACTCTCGTACTCCGTCACCCAGACTTTCGGGTAGAAGCGATGGCAATAAAAACTGAGGAGCCGATCGTATGACGCCAAATGGTAAAATAGTGAGAAGAGAAGGATCCGTTCTGTTGCGTAAGGACCTCTTTTTAATCTAAATACTCCACGGAGCACGGAGGGCGGAGGGAATAAACTGGAGAGGAGCAGAAACGCAGCAGAATCCAAGGCAACAATACGGCAATACCGCGATACCGCAGCTAGTACTGTACCGGGGGAGATGTCAAAAGAACATTTCGACCAGCTGCACTAGAGTGGCTCGCCTGGATGACTCGGATTCGGGGGGGCAAATCGTTGGGAATAACTGGAGCGACTGAGAAGGGAACGTGCACTTTGCTTTTTCATTAACTCAATTTCCATCTCCTCTTTTATCAACATCTAGGCATAAGCTTGGGCTTTTTACTAAGTACTACTTCCCGTTGGCTGAGAAAACGTTTACTTTTTATAGTTTCATAACCGAGCACTCGAGTGGTGGAACTTGTGAGCTATCAAATACTTGCTGATCGCTGCTCGCTGATCGCTGATCAGGGGACTTCTTGCGCAATACCCAGCCGTGTTGCTGTGTCGCGCTTATGCTCGCGTCTATATGATCTTTGTAACTCGTGATACAGACGCATGCTCATGTCTTGGGAACACGGTAAATTTCGTGACGATGTCCGTCGTGATGTGAGAGTAATGAGTCAAGCAGATCTATGTCCTTGTCCTGTGTCCATTTCTGCTGAGTCCACGGGTCCCAGGATTCCTGACCTTACAACCATACCATCTGATCTGATAATGGCGGGGCCATCAAGTGGTTTGGATCCTACGTAAGACATTTCCCCATTTCCCATAATTCCTATTTATTGTTTGCAGCTGGCATCATTAGGCCGAATCGCATCACTGTGTGCGTGGCGCCTTTCTGCTACTCATTGGGACAATTTAAAGTCACCATGGGCTATGCTCAACTCTCAAATCTAGTCTTCCTCTTCACACCTTGCGTATGCGGTGAATGCGACTTGCCCCTGTCAAGCCCGGCCATGATCCTCTCCGCAGCACTTTGCTGACCTCTTCCAACATGGCCAGCACTCGGAGTGCCACTTCTACTCGTCTCATCCGGAGTTGTGGCAGGGACGAAATCCAAAGCTTCTCTCTGCCCTCTCGACTTTTCTTCTTCCCTCTTCTTCAGAATCCGCTGCTGGCTCTTCGCAAGCTCACCTTTATAAGCATATTCAGGAAAGCCGGCCGGGTTCCATAGGTCTTCGGGTAAAGTCGTAGAGTATTGCTCCTGCTCATTGATGTCTGCGAAATCCATGAGCTTTTCCATCACACTTGGATTCTTCATCGCCGCAGACTTCGCGAGCTTTTCGTTGAAATGTATGCCTTGTTTCTTGAGTTCGAGGAAATGCTTAAACTTTGCATTCGTGCTTTCTACAGGAGAGCCAGGAGGTGAAGGTGGGATATCGTAATTCGGGATAGTCGGTAGCGTGAGGTCTCGTAGCAAAGCTCGGTTCGCAGAGTATGGCGACAGCGGTACTCTGTTTTCAGCTTCGTCCATAGCTTCTGGTTCGGGAAGATCATTCAGTGCAGCTGGTCCTAGCTGTGGTCCGACGAGAGGAGCTTCTGCTGGTTCATCTTTTGGTAAGTCGACCGTTGCAGCGGGCTGCGGAGTGGGATGAGAATCTCCGTTCGTTTGCGATTCTAAAGAATAATTAAGACTATGCGATTACTTCAGTGTGAGCTCCGCATACCTTTTATCGCATCATTGTTTGTGGCTTTAGGTTCTGAGCGTTCATCGGCCTATGTTCTATATGGTCAGCAATGCGTAATGCATTCTTCGAATACCTCAACATACGTTTGACAATCGAATTGGAACTTCGGATTGGCCAACATCCTCCTCATCACTGCTCCCGTAATCGACCAACCCCAGACCTGCCATAATTTCTTTGTTGTTGAATCTGCGTTTTCAAGGTACAACTCTCAGGCTCAGCGTCCAATAAAAATCACCGAAGTTCGGCCTCAGGTTGACAGGAAGGCGCGTCTCGAGCTGCCTGGAACAGCGAGCTCCCTCAAGCTCCAACAACTATTAACCCATGAACATATAAAGATACCACCAATTTTCAACCACCTTTCTACCGTCAAATTACCATCTACGCACCATGAATCACCTTCCACAAGCTTGGGGTCGTGTAGGTTCAAACGCACATGTATTATAAGCTCAATTCAAATAGCTGACATCCTTGTAGCCCAGAGACGACGTTTACGGTGCCTATGATGCTTCATATCTCCAAAGCCACGGACCAAATCAACACACACAATCTCCCATCGTCACCGGTACATCAGTTATTGGGGTGAAGTTCAAGGACGGGGTAGTAATAGCTGCCGACAACCTTGGTATATCCCCGCAAGATCAAGCTCCCAAATCTATTCTCTTAACTAACCTATTCATCAGCATCTTATGGATCCCTTGCCCGCTTCACTGATGTAAAGCGTCTTCGAAAGTTCGCCGACACCTCTGTTATTGGTTTCGGTGGCGACGTGTCGGACATGCAATACCTCGACCGACTCCTCCAATCCCTCGACACCGAAGAAGCATATAGCCCCAGCGGGCACACGCTCAATGCGCACAACCTCCACAAGTATCTCTCGAAGGTTATGTACAAGCGTCGATCCGATTTCAATCCTCTCTGGAACACGTTATTGGTAGCGGGGTTGGATGACGATGATAAGCCGTTCTTGGCCTGTACGGATTTACTGGGCACAACGTTCAGCTCGCCGAGTTTGGCTACGGGATTCGGAGCGCATTTGGCCCAGCCATTGTTGAGATTGGTTGTGCCGGATGAGGAGGCTGCAGCAAAGTTGGATAGGGAGAAGGCGATTGAGGCGGTTAAGCAGAGTATGAAGGTTTTGTTCTACAGAGATGCGAGGAGTATGGACAAGTACTCGATTGCGGTGATTACGAAGGAGGGTATTGAGTTGAAGGAGAACGAACAATTGGAGAAGCAGAGTTGGGCTTTCGGTGAGTTTCGATCTAGTTTACTTCATTGTAATGGTGAGAAGAAGTGCTAATTATGTCACAGCTGAACAAATCCGTGGATATGGAACACAGGTCAACTAGAGTTGACATCTTATTTTGCGCTGTACAACTAGACAATGACGATATGAAGCATAGCATGAATTCAATGGTCATACCCTGTGGTCAGGCTTTCCAATCCATAGCCTACTTACTAAGTCTCGGGAAGTATTATTATGCACTGTGCATGGCTAGTCGATCCATCTCAAACGATTTCAAATTTCCAAAGGACTTCAAGCGCTTGTGCCAAACACAGGTCTCTTTCTTAGAATGGCCTTATTTTGCGGGTTTGATATATTATCTTTTCGAACATTTTGCGAGCGTTCATATCTTCAAATTATGAAAGTGAGCCATTCACAGAGCATCCTGAGACCACAATTTGCAGCAAAGCCTAAGTGGCCAAAACATATGCTAGCAATATATATACCATTTCATTATGATCCGCCGCCCGGATCTTTCCTTCGCAAGTCCTCTATTATTTACGTTCATCTTTCAAAGCTTCCAGCTATTTCAACTTCACCCATTTCCCAGCCAACTCCCATCCCATCTCTACTCCTTCCAACCCCACCTCCTCCCCACCCACCTAACCACATACACCAACGCCAGCAGCACCGGCACCTCGACCAACGGCCCCACCGTCGCCGCCAGCGCCTGCTCGCTGTCGACCCCATACATCGCCACGGCCACCGCAATCGCCAACTCGAAATTATTACTTGCGGCCGTAAAACTCTGCGTGCACGCCACCTTATACCCAAACCCAAACTTATACGTAACGTACAGCGTCGCGGTGAAAATTACCGCAAAATATACCACCAGCGGCGCGGCCACGCGCACCACGGACACGATGGAATGCGTGATGCGCGCGCCCTGCGCAGCGAAGAGGATCAGGATGGTGAAGAGCAGGCCGAGGAGAGAGAGCGGAGAGAGGTATTGTAGGAAGAGGGGGAGGAAGCGCGGGGGGGCGAGACACAGGAGCGTGAAGCGGGTGAGGATGGCGGCGCCGAGGGGGATGCCGAGGAAGACGCCGATGGAGGAGGCGATGGTGGGGTAGGAGATGGAGTGGGCGTCGGCGTCGGAGATGACGTTTATGAAGAGGAGGGCGAGGGGCGCGAAGAGGATCATTTGCAGGAGGCTGTTGATTGCGACGAGGATGGCGCAGTATTGGGTGTCGCCGTTGGCGAGTTGCGTCCAGATGAGGACCTGGGGGAGGGGGAGGTTAGTACGCTTATCTGTTTGGTGGTTAGGTTGGAAGAGGGGGAGAAGCTTACCATGGCGATGCAGCGGGCGATTCCAACAAGGATGAGGCCGGTGCGGAGATCTTCTTTGTCGGGCAGGAAGGCGTAGGATAATCCCAGCTATTTGGTATGAGTAAGCCCTGATTCGAAAGAGGGAGCAGATACATGGAAAGAGGTAGGTTGAAGGAAACCTTGGATGAGATCAGACATACCATTACAAGCGGCGCAACAATCCAATTCACAACGATGCTGAACGCAATCTGGATCCAGATGTCTCGGGTGCGGAACGCATGATGTAGCGTTTCAAACTTCACTTTACAGAGGATGGGATACATCATGACCAGCAGTCCGATTGCTATTTCAGGTCAGCACCATATTTCTCATTTTATCTACCTTAATGGTCTCCAGGTAGCTAGTACCAGTGGGAATGATCATGTGAAAACACTCGAAAAAGAAAACAAGGAGAACCAACCGATCGGCACACTAACACCCACAAACGTCCCTCGTTGCAACGTCTCCGCCGTATTGGGCACAAAGTTCCCCAGAATGATACCGATAGCCATAGCGAGGAAGATCCAGAGGGCGAGGAAGCGGTCTAGGATGCTGAGAGATTTGAAGAGAGAAGACTGGGGTTGAGGTTCCTCTGGTGTGGTGGTTGAATTGGGTGGGAGGGATGATTTTTCGATGTCATTTGAGAGAGAGAGGTGGGCGGGCGGTGGTTGAGTTGGCGGTGATATGGTTGAGACGGGGACGACCTCGGGGGAGAGGTGGAGGTGTTTTGCTGACATGTTTGAGTGGGGGATTTGAGGTAGTCGATGCTTTTGTTGTTAGGTCTGTAATGCTGAAATGAAGCTGCGGGGTGTAATTAAAAGGAGGACAATATAGCAGCCCAATTTGGTAGAAACGACTATTCTTGCTGTGAAGCTTATTTCCCTCTCACGAGGAGAAAAGCAAGATTAGATATCAGTCACAAACTTCGGTGATGTATTCTTTTCGGCCTCGAACAATAAAACTTGAGACAATGATATCTTCGTCAAATTGATAAACACAGAGATCAACCTTACAAAAAAGGAAAATAAAAATCTACAATATCCTCATACCAGCAAAGTCAGGTCCATCAGATATATACAACTGTTCGCCTCCTGGAGATATTAGCGAGAACCGTTGAAAACACTGATTCTAGCCAATCAGAATTTGGGAGCGACATTCCAGGACTTGCCCCACATCATTACGGAGATCTTTTCTAGTGGAGGATATTGACCGACAGACTTTCCTCCTTCAGTGCAGGAAAAATGGCCGATTTGGGACAATTTATTGTAGCCGATTTTGCTGCCCTACAATTGTCCTAGAGAATCCGAGACACTGTAGAGATACTCGTTGGTCGCTTCTTTGTGTTTAAGATCAGCATGTTATTTCTGCACCGAAGAGCTTGCTTGGCCTTGCATATCTAGACAACTACTTGTGTTTCTAGCACTGCATATTCCATAGATGTCTTAGCACGAAATTCTTATTTCACTTAGTGACTATTGCATGCCGTGATGTACGCCATTTGTTATTTCACATATTGCCTGGAGCATGTCCACGGCTTCAACTTCAGCTCCCCCTTCTTATCTTATGAATGGCTTCATAACAGCTTTATCGAAATGACGAAAGAAGTAGACTTGCTATGGGTAGGTCAAGAAGGTCAAGACTCCTCCGAACTGACTCCTACATAGACGTGATATGCCTCGAGAACAGATTACCACCTCAAGTTTGCAGTCATTCTGTGTCGTGGAATCATTTGAAAATATCCTTCTCCAACGACAGGGAGAGTAGCATTCCTATCCGCTCCAGCATGCCCGTACATTCTCCCTACGCCGTAGTCCATACAGCAGCCAGACCGTGTATCACGTCGTATACAGGTAACGCGTAGTTGCATCAAAGCCGCGCTTCAGAAAATTCTCACATCCTCCATCTCCCAGAACCAGCCTCCCATTCTGCACCAAATGCTGCGGTAAATCGCGAAGATCATCTTCTCGAATCGCCGGCACATCCCTAGTCCAATCAGGCACGACCTCCGGTTCAAAGTCAGGCCAAGGAATCTCCATCGTCCTCTCCACAATCGTCCTATTCCTCCTCTGTCCATGCTTAAGACGCCAGTTAAACGCCCTAGCCAATTCCTCGACAATAGAAGCAAGCATAGCGTATCGGACAGGATGCGGATCGCAAGGGTCTGGTATCGAATGTATCAACCATTTGGACCCGAGCCGATACCACATGTATTCGCATTCCCGGCGGAGGAGAACAAATTCACGTGTCATGAGCACTTCATAGATGCGATAGATAGCGCGGAGAGAATTGTCGCGCATGGTCCAGATGGGAACGTAGCGGAGGTTGTAGATGTTGGGGTGGTGGGAGTCGAATAGAGCTTCGTTGTCGGCGATGCCCTTGGGGTCTAATGGCTCTGGTAAGGGGAAGTCGTAGGACCATTGTCATGATGGCCATTACAAATCTTTGATGAATAGCTTCAGGAGTGTGAGGTATGGGTTACGGAATCGGTGCCGTAGTCGAATGATGCTACGTCGGAGATCTAGTGGGGAATGCAGATATCGAGTTTTTGACCGGAATCGCATCCACCAAGTGATCTTGTATTTGGGTTGGCGTCGGGGTGGCATTTCTCTCTTGTGAGTGGATTACACGGCTGGTTGTCAGGTTGGTAATGAAGAGTATGGAAACAAGAGCAACGCCTTCATTCAGGTTAAGTAACGACCCGCTAAAACTTGTAGGTTATAGTGGTATGCGCCCAAAATATGGAAAGAAGTGAGAGATACCTCAAACCGCGCCGCCATTCTCAACAGAGGGCTCTCAACAGCAAGCACAACAGTCGGCAAGAAACATACAAAGTACTTTTTATTAAATCTCACCGAGTTTCTAGTTCATTCCAATAAGAAAGAATCAGCCCAGTGCAACGAGTAATTACCAGCCCATACAAAAGGATATCAAGAATGACAAGGAGAATCATTAACTGCAAACGCCCTTAGCATCCCGCTTTCCGTTAACTCCCACTCTGCACTCCGCCATTACAAACCGTCACCCTCATTACACCCCTACGCAGTCTCAATACGATCCCCCTCCGTCTCCCTCTGTACTCTCTCCTCCTTCCCCTTATGCCCCGGAATAGAGTCTTTCAAAGCCTGACTGGGATCCTCCACCGCAGCCAGCATCCTTTCCCTCTTGCTCTTCTTCGTGCTGCCCAAGCGATCCAGATCCTCTTCATCACTGCTGCTGATCTCATCATCGGAATCCTGAATCATCTGCACCGTCTTGCCTTCCTTCTTCTTCTTTTCTCTCTGGTCCTTTTTCATCTTCTGGAGATGGTCATCTGTGCATTCCTTCGTGACGACGTGCAGACCGGGGAAGTTTTCCTTGAGGAAGCGTTTCAGGTGCGGGAGGAGATCGCCTTTGGGTCGGTAGGTGCCGCTGTCGTTGTCGATGACTAGTTCGTAGTGTTTGGGGTCCTTTGGAGGGGGGTCGTGGGGTGGACCGCCGGAAATGTCTTCGCCGGGATGAGTTGCTTGGTTGGGAGCATCTGTATGTTCGTTGGGATGTTTCAGTCGACGGATAAAGAACTCTCCAGAACAAGCGATGTAGATGTTAACATCACTATGCATAGTGTGTTTTGACAGGAGATCGACACCGAACTCTTTTCCAGTTTCAGTGAATCGAAAAACACCATCCAACGTAAGTACGTAGGTGAAAATCCGTCCACCTTCATCGAAATGTGCCATTTTCAAGAATTGCAAGGACGCCTCCTCGGATTTGGGTGGGAAGCTACCATACTCAGTAGTGTTGCTAAAGTTGTATACTCGAGCATGCTGGTGGTGAAGAGCCTTGTTTAACACACGACCACGCAGTCCTGCCTTTGAGAACATTCCTTTTACAAAAGGCTTGAATTCGACGTATCGATGATACAGTTCTGCTGGCACTGGACCCTCAAGTTGTATTTGATTTGCTTGGAAACTGAAATGTTAGGTCATGTTTGCGCATTGTAACACTGTAGATAACTCACTCATATTTTTCAACCGGCGCCTTTCCACCTTCTGAGCTTCCTGGAGCTTTAGTACCAGCGAGACGACCAATCATAGGTGAGTAGTGTTTGAAGAAGCATGTCTCTCCAACAGTATACATCCGACCGTGGGGCTCATCTGAAGGGCCCAAGAATTCCGCACTTACAATAAGCCTGCCATCCATATGTATGTCTTTGTTGAACATTGCGACGCAAGCTCTGATGCCATACGCTCTCTTGCTGCCCATTCTCTTTCCAATATCAAATGACTTCTCACGGAAGCCTTGCCAGTTGGGCCCGACTTGGTCCACATATATTGTGACATTTCCTAGACGATCATCATGATCCGCAGGGTCCTCATCATATAGTCGGCATTTCAGACGGAAACCACTTGAAGGTATACCAGCCACTGTCCACGACTTATTCCACACCGGGTCCGTGTTCTTGTGTATAGTCTGTGTGCGCAACACTAGATCTGGATCTTCCTTGTGCCGTTTTAACAACGAGGACGTCAGAGTCGCTGTCAAGAAGGGATCTGAAGATTGGGAATTGAGATCTGCAACGGGCAGATTCTCAGCGCGATGGAAAGTAATGCGAACAGTAAAACCATTGGGCGCATGTGGAATTGGAGTTGCGTCGTAACCTCCAGGAGGATTATTCTTGTCGTGAATTTTCTGTTGTTGTGCGTTTAGCTTGTCCTTGGCTGCCTTTAAATCATGACGATGTTGCTTCTCGTCATGCTGCTCTTCTTCATCTTTATGTTTCTCTTTCTCTTCATGGGTATCCGGGGCAGCGCCATTTGTCGTTGGAGCAGTACCATTCATACCACTTGTTGTCGGGGCAGTCTCTGGCTTTGCAGAATCAGCGTGCGCGCCATTCGTCGTTGCAGTCGCATCATTCGCACTGTTCGCAGTCGCCGCAGTATTTGGATTCTTATTCTCATCCATAACATTCGCCGTCATACCGTTGGTTACAGGCTCTCCAACCTTTTCCGACATGTTTTCCATTTCTCTGCAAAAATCGTTCAGCTTGCCTGTCGGTCTGCTAGTTCCGCAGTCACAATGCGCAGCGCAATCTGCGCGCGATAAAGTAGTACGTAAAAATGAGCTTACAAGCAGCTAAGTTCCAAAAGAAGTATTCACAGTGCTTTCCCGTCACAAGGTACGATATTCAAGAGTTTGGCCTCCAACACCCGGCGCAGTAAACAAGTCGCGAAGTCAAAACACAACTCCCAAGCCGTAAGGGTCCTCGGCGCCTTTTGAGAAAAGAGGTAGCTGAAAAGGCAAAATAAAGCTAACCGGTAAATGGGGAAATTGGGAGATTATGGTGAACCCCGCCCCGTCGGTCTGGGCGCTCCTTAATCCTGTCTTCCGTCTTGCACTCGGCGATGCTCTTGCACTCGGCGATTCTCGTCCACTTTCAGGACAGGGCCGTACCTCTGCTATATATGCGTGTGCGTCTGCGTCGAGAACGAGCTTCTTTCTGTCAGATGCAGTGCTAAGATAAGATCTAAAGTCGCAATTCTCAACACAAGCTTTCGCCAAGATGAGCCGACTCCGAATAGCCGTACAGCCCTCCTTCTTTGCGCGCAATCTGGGTCTTGGCAATTGAGTAAGGTTAATCGACGTTTGCTGATCAAGAGCACGTACTCGAGTACCGAGTACTGTAAGTGGTCGACAGAGTGGGTTGGAGCTGCGGGTACGGAAAGAAAAACAAGGCAGGAAAGTAGGTCCCTACACAAAATATATACCCAGGCTCGCCAGGTCTCATATATACCAAGGCTGGGCGGCACAGATAGACAACAAGGTGCGAAAGGTGCGAAAGCTTTGATGACCCTTGGAGAAATGCCGACAGCTTCACCAGATCTTGCTTTTGAACCCCACCATTGACGCTCGAGAAGGTGGAAACGGCAGTTACGGCACTTCAAACAGTTGCGATCAAAGCAAAGTCTCTTCATTCAGGCAAAGCGTTGAAAGCGTTAAAAGCCTTTTCTCTTCTTTTTCGGCGGTACTGCACTTGTCATTCTACGTCATAGATAACCGCAGCAGGTGGTTGGTCACATCTGTCAGGTGAGCGGGGCCTGCACATTCAAGGCTATCCCCTCGTATTGCCGAATTACATGTGCTAAGGGTAAGCAATTGGGTTGCAGGTGGATATGCTTATACACCTACTCTACACCTTGACTGATATTTTCATAATAGCTACATACAATTCTGTGTTGGAGCCCTTCCACCGATGGTACCTAATAAACCGACACCTTTGCTACTCCATTACCATTAATATTCTTATCCAACACGCACAAATAGCAAACGACAAGAACAAATACCCTACCCTCCCTGACAGAGCCATTTATCGCCATGTAAACATGCACAGAGTAGCAGAAAGAATTCCTCTTTTGCCGAAGCCAGTCCCCCATCCCTTCCATTCCAGCGTTGTAACCTGCCTAATACAAAAGATTCAGAAAACGCCGAGAATGCTAAACCCATGGTATCTCAAATCATCCATCATTCATTAATATACCATTCGACTTCATGAACGTTCCGGAATAGGCGTCTTGGCCAGTCGTCCACCAGCACTCACACGCTTCTGCAACCTCGCCTCCCGCTCCTTCAATTTCTCCTGAGCCGTCATTGTAGTGGGCAAAGCTCCCACCGTATCATTCGTACTCATCCCACGTTGTGCCTTCTGCTCAATATACAACGTAGCACTTCTGCTCAAGGGGAACGCCGGTAGCGTAGCCGGAATCTCCGCCCCATGTTGAACGAGCATTTCTGCCACGGGGAATGGCACAATCTTCGCGGGCGGTTCGACACGCACTGGCGATGTTGCCTGTGCTGGAGAAGCGGGATCTGCAGCTGCTAGAGCCAAAAAGACCGAGTGTGTCCCTCTCGACTTGTCAGTTACGTTCGGGTTTGCCTTGAGCGCCAGAGCATAAATGACCTGTTGAATGTCATTCTTCTTTATGGCTGCAAGAAGAGTTTCATCAGCAGTGGCAAATCGCGAAAGAGTGGATGATATTGGTTCCACAAATGCTCGGTCGACATATTTTGCCGTGATAAACTTTAGTCTTTGCTCTCGGCTTGCAGCAGGTGCAGGCTTCAGGGCAGGATCAAGTTTGGCTTCCCAAACCATGTTCGAGACGCGGTTACCGACCAGTAAGAGAAGCTCAACGATATCCGTGGTAAACGAATTAACATCAAGTGTCAACGAACGAACTTTGCTAATATGCGTTCCAAGTGAACGATGGATTCCACTGCATTCAATGCAAAGAACGATTCCTAGATTAATAGAAACCCATTCTGTCTTGATACCAGATCCGCAGTCTGCACACCAACAGTTTCCCTGATCAGTGTCGCGTAGCAGTTGCAGAAGCTTGTCTGGATTCTCGTCAAAACTGCTACTGGTAGAACGTCCGTAAGCAGGTCTAGCACCGACAGTCGTCCTCCTGAAGACATTGTTGGTCGTGTTTGTGGTTGATGAGTGTCCATGATTCATGGAAGAACTCTTGCCTGTCAAGATAGATCCAATTTCTCTCCTAATAGAAAGAGGTTCTGGCGGTGGTGCGGGTGCAGGCATATCGCTTAAACCTCTACCTTCAACTGCACGCTGCACAGCGTTGTTGATGGCAGATATCCAGTTCTTCATGTCATCCTCTGAAGTTGCCTGGTAGACTCTCTTATACTGAGGCGTGATAACCTCAAAGCAGAATCTACGGTCGGCGTCTCGAGCTTCACGTACTGAAGCCATCCGAAGATCAATAGGCTCCATATGCAGGTCCAGGCGCTGTTTCCAATTGCTGTATTCGGAAAGCTTACCCTCATCAATCACGATCCAAAATCTAGCTTCAGTTAGTTCTCTTCATACCACTTATTTGCATGTTCTACGTACTTATGCCAGGCTTGTTTATTCAAGCCCCTTGGATCGACATGACTACCAGGTCTGCTTAAAGCCCAGACAAGACCCTCTTTGCGCTGCGCACCCAGTTTTTCGCTCGCTGTAATTTGGCTATAGTCTTTTTCTTCGAGGTCTCGAATGCCACGGAATCGAGGATTCGCAACAGGACTTCCGACGGGTCCTCCAACTGAGGATGAAAGACTCCCGGGAGATCTCGAAAACTCAGCTGCACCGCCATTTGCCATTGTTGCACTTGTACCGTTTGTTGGCACTGTTCGCATTTGATGCCCAGTGCTGTCCGCTCGGTTGAGTTCTGAATCGGAGATATATGAACCGCCATTGCCCGAGCCTGAAGTACCGGGAACCGCACTTTCTGCAGGTACAGTTTCGGGCTCAATGTATGTAACAGTGCTCTTCTCAAGATTTCGCCTCTTTTCCTCGCGCTCAGTTCTCTGATACTGGAATTCCTTGTCGGCATTTTTCACTTCCGCACTTAGCGCTTCCAGTTGTGGAAGCATTTGCTCGATCTTCTTCGCTGCGGCCAAGTAGCTTCGTGTCTGAGCGTCCGCATACTTCGTCAAATGCGATAGCACTTCTTGCTCCTTTCGTCCTCCGTGTAGATCCTGCATGAATGAAGAGTAATCGAATCGCTTTAGCTCGAAGTTGCGACGCTTCGTCTGATACTTAGAATCGCTTTCCACACGTTTCTTATGTTTTAGTGAATCTTGACGTTGTCCCAGATATCTAGATACATATGCATAATAGTCCTTACTTTCTTCCTCGAAATCTCGCTTCTTGGCTTCAGCTTGCTTGATATCGAGAGTGTACAATTTTGCGAGCGGCTCGATGATGATTTTCTGGAGGTTTGTGACGTTTTCCTTCTCGTACTGCAAGATTTCGCGCGCGATCTTATCGAAGTAGTGGTCCAATGCGGGCTGAACTGCATTCACGTTTGAATTAGAGGCTTCACGAAGCGCTTCCATAAAGCCCCTGATCGCATCGTTGCATTCTATCTGCGCCACATGTGCTGCCTCTGCTTTTCTGAGAACCTTCTTCATGCGCGTGCGCATATTTCCCGTCCTCTGCTCCAAAGCCTTCATTGTAGCCCGGAATAACGGTCCATCTTCGGTATTGGTCATATCCTCACCTGGTCGTTGGCAGGAGACATCGACTTTAGGTGTATCGGAGGGTGGAAGTTGAGGAACTATCATAGACTCGGCGACAAGGGGATTCGGCGACGGCGGCGCCTCTTCGAATGACAGATCGGGGCCACTCATGCGCGATTCCATAGATTGGGATGAAGGAACTCGTATCTTTGGCGGGGGAATAAGATGGAAAGGTGGTAAAGGCGAGCCCGGCGAGCTTAGAACTTGTGTGCCTAGGAGTTGGTTAGCAAGGTGGATTGTGGTAATGAATACTAGCGCTCTTACTTGCAACCCAGAACGAAAAGCTCGCAAGAGTGTCTAGTCGATGCGCTCGCTGATCATATTCGACGAACTGTTTCCCCATCAGTATAAGTATCCCGAGATGGTTCTGATTCACATACACTGCAATGGTTTCTCCAACCACCCCCGCGATCCTCTGTCGACTTTGGGGGTCTCCATTTCCAGGACCATTCGAAAGACACAGACTGAGAGCCACCAGTCGAATAATCACCAACCAACTGGACATTGGCATTCTTATGCAAATTCGGATTGGCATGGAATTCTCGAGTGACTAGGTTCTCTACCTCTCGTGCGGTCGATGCTGATACGTATGTAAGGCCGTTAATCGTAGTGTCCATTAAACCAACCGCATCCTGTCCGCCACTGGTAGTTGGAAGGAAGCCTTGCGTCTGTCGTACAATGAACGTGAAATTAAAAGTAAGCTCTTCGTCGTTGTTAATTTTAATAAGGAAATTTGGGGAGGCTCCCGGAAGTGTATCGGGGTCCTGCAGGATCTTGATCAGCATTGTTGGTACAACCAAATGCAATGTATGCGTATAGTTGTTACCTGGACATATTCCACCACAGCGCTGTCTCCAAGATCGCGAATCGCAGATACCTTCGTGGCTGGAAAGCCGTTTGGAACAATGTTTAGGACAGTTTTCTTTCGCGAATTGGTGATCGACAACGAGGATATCGTAACTGCCGTTGTGTAATGGTTAGCATGTTCAATCCCTTCGAAAATCGTCCGGACTGAATCTGGATACTCACGGCGAGTCGGATCTCTCAAGTATAATGGTGCGCCATCGTCCGGTCTGCTGCTAACATTACCCATTTTCTCCTCCCTCTCTGTAGAGTTACCCCACTAAAGTGTGTCTGCTGGAGCTTGTTGCAAGAGATATCGCCCTGCTCTGACAATATTGTCGAAGGCCTTGAGTAAGATAAAGGTTTGGGCATCTAAGCTGTATGTTTGTCACCCGAAACAAATATTTGGTTAGGACTAAGGGTTGTTGTTGTTGTGGAGAAGTCAATCTGTGTATAGGGATTCCTGCAGTAAGTTCTCGCTAGGCGCGGTGACTTAAAAGTAGCGGTTAAGTTCGTCTGCACAGTTCCTGAGCACTTTCATTATAGAGCGTTTCAAGCTGCTAAGGAAGCGTTTCACTAAAGTGATAGAAAGTTATAAAGTTACAAAAGCGGTATTTGTACCCAGAATACGGAATATAGACAGGAGAGGAAGAAGTTGAATGTATGGTTATACGAAGTACGAGTGAGTGTACGGGGTGAGTATCTTTGGGATGTGGATGTGGATGTGGATGTGAATATGCATGAGATGAAGCATAATAAGCAAGCAAGGAAGGATATAAGACTATTTGCATACCTACTCCTGCTAGCATCTACTTCGTAACTAGCTAGGTAACTTTAAGTGAGAAAGAGGGTGTGATTGAACCCCGTGCTAATTTTGGCCTTCTTTCCTTTCACGCTTCGTCTGTCTTTCGTGTCTTATTCACACCGGAGTCCAAGCAACAATAACAACAGCAACAGCAACATCATCTTCATCGTCATCATCACCATTCACAGCCTCCTCAAGTCGGCGGCCATTTTTGATGATGGCTGACGTAGATCCGATGCTCGGTGGAAATGAAACACACCAACAGTCGAACAGGCTGCAAGTGTAGTGTATGTTATATGTATCTACCTGGTAGTACTACCGGGACCTACCTTAGTAGTAGCTTGGTTGTGGGGGAGAAAATGCAAATACAAACCTGAGCCCTGGCGGCCCAACTGTACCAACTGGCCAAATAAGGGTCGTCAACTGGCTTCGGTAGCGGAACATAGTCAGGGGGATCGTTTGTGCGACTACCTGGACAGGTCGGGGGTTCAAAATTTGAGGGGCCACTCACCTATCACCACCATTGCTGCTGCTGACCATGAAATTTCGCGTTCGTGACAGATACAGTACTCGTACTTCGTACATGCCCAGCAAGGGAACTGCATGCATGTGCGTGCACGATACTGTATCTCGCAATACGCCACAAGAGCGGAATTCGTCACACTCGGCTGGAAAGCTTACCTATGTGTGTGTGCCTGTGTCAGCAGAGTATTACTTGGTACCTATTTTGAGGAGCCGGAGAAATAGAAGCTTGGGCGGCCAACCAAAACGGCGTCCGTGGAGCATGGCGAAATCTCCAACACGAGCTTGCTAAAGTGGTGCCAACTCATGGTATTTGTATTTACTGTACGGAAGAGATGCCACCATGCTTATCGATAAGAGCTTAGAGTAGCCTCGGTTCTACGGCTTGGGGCTCATATACTCCGCGTCCAAGACATCGGTGACTTCAACTACATATCCATTGTGTCGCGGTCAAGGTTGATGCGAAGAATGTATTAGATTCGACTGTCGTTTGGATATTTCATTTCCTTAGAATATATCATTCTACATCGTTGCATTGTTCGATATACGCAGATTTCTCTTAGACCTATCTCCCTACCTACTACAAAATGGCCTCTCCTCCATCATCGAATACCAATTTCGCCGAGGGGACGAAAGTAGAGCAGTTGACATCTCATACATACTCTGCGTATTTTCCAGATGTGAGTTACGCTGCATTCAGAAACCGAGCTCAATCGCTCATCTACAAATGACTCCAGCTCCCGCTGTGAATATATATGTCAAATTGCTAACACGCCCACTAGGACTGGTGCATAGGCTCAGGTTAGATAATAAGAAAGCTAGTTGGCGATCCAGATGATATCTAACCAATGTATTTCAGTGGCTCACGGAGGCTTTATAACGTCTGTGTTTCTCAATGTATCCACAACCCATTTCCGCACCACTCTATCCGCCCAAAACCAGCCCCATCCCATCGCTCTACACCTCGAATTCCTCCGGCGCACCCAATCCGGCCCCGCCCTCTTCACTGGTAGGCCCACCTCCTTATCCCTCCCTTATCTCTCCATCATTCTTCCCTCTTCCCTCACCCCCCACTCCCATAAAACACTAACCCCTCATCCCCCCCCTAGTTCAAGACACCAAACTCGGCCGCCAGTCCTCCATCCTCCACATCACCCTCACGCAAGACTCCCGCTCCGAAGTCGTCGGCTACATAACACACAGCAACACCGCCACCGAGACTGGGCCCAGCACCCCGTACCACTACACGCCTCACCCGCCACCACTCCCAGCCTCGCTTCCTTTGTTGCGCGAGAACCGCGATCCCAATTACGCCGTCCGCGAGATGCCATTTGCCAGTTTCCGCAAAGCCAGCACCAAAGCCGTGCTGCAATTCCCGCGCCACGGCCAGCCCAGCCCCACCATTTCCGACGAATGGATCAAGCTTTCTACCGGGGAGCGCTGGACGGATGTCGGGTTGGGGTATGTGTGTGATATGTATCCCATGCCTTCCGAGTTTCAGGAGGCTACTACCAAGTCTGACAAGGAGACTATGATTCCGGGTGCGAAGTATTGGTTTCCGACATTGCTTTTGAATATAGACTTCAAGAAGTCGTTGCCAGAAGAAGGCGTAGAATGGCTGTTTGTAAGAGTGGAGAGGAAGCAGGTGAAGAATGGGCGGATGGATATTGAATTGGTGGTTTGGGACGAGGGGGGAGATTTGGTGGCTGTGAGCAATCATGTTGCCTATGTTGTAGGGGCAGAGAGAAATATGAAGGAGAGGGACGCGGTGAATAGAAGTAAGGCTGGAGCGAGTAAGATATGATCAAAGATGCAGTTAAACAAAGTATTGGGCAAAGGTAGATATGCATATAAACACAGCTCCCCTCAAGACTTGAGAGGTTGAAGCAATTGAGATATATATCACTCCTCAATATATGGGAAGGAAGGAATCGAGACGATTGAAACTGTACCCTAATGAACTTTGATTATGCCTCCAACACTCCATGTAGACACGCAATATTAAAGTAGATAACCTCTATGTGATGTTCCATTGCTTTTTCCCACAACTATCAAATGAACTAAGTCCCCAGCCCGGAGCCTTGGTTCTAGATTCTTCACATGCCCTTTATCCTTAATACTTCCGGCGATGTGACCACACAAGACTGGCAGGGAGGTGCCGGGCGCTCTGTGGGCAAGACCCTTGTACGTATTGGCACCATATGAGATGAAGGCCAGAAGTGTCTTGATTGTAGGGACGCCGAGGATACTGATAGACAATGACCGAAAACCAAAGTCGTTTCACATGAAATCATCACTGTAGAGTGTCAGTATGCAATAAACTAGTGCAGCGACAGCGGCAAGAGGAACTCACTCTCCGTAGTCGTCATCATAGGCATTGACGTCTTTAGCTGTCGACTCATTTCTGCTCGCGACCAAAGCAACCTTGGTCTTCTGAGCCTTGCTCTTCTTTCCACCCTTCTCAGCTGCCTTCTCCTCCTTCATCTTCTCATTACTTAAAGTAGTCAAAGTACTGGCAATCTTCTTGATCTGTTCACTTGAGAGGTCTTTGGCGAGTTGCTTGGTGAATTCTTGTAAGAAGGCACTATATTGAACCTTCTTAGAGTTGCCAGTTATGAGCGGAACAAGTGTGTCGCGCATCTTCTCGAATTGTGGCTTTGTCTTGGGATCGAAGAGTGGAAGTTTTGTAAGATCAACGGTAGTTGAGGGATCCTTGGCGTCAACTTGAACAGCGTTTGCGGCGGTTGTTGCCTTGCGTGAATTGCTGATACCGATGTTTCCAAACAAGTCCTCGGCGTGCTTCAAGTCTGATTCTTGTTCGGTCCTTCGGAGACGTTCTCTTCTCGTAGCTTCGTCCTCATCACTGCTATCCTCATCTTCTTCTGCGAGTCTGCGAGCATGCTCGGCCTGACGTTCTGCGATACGTTGTGCCTTGGATTTCTTGTTGGCAGCAGCTTCCGCCTCTGCCTTGGCTTTTCGCGCAGCTTCTGCCTTAGCCTTTTCTCGTTCAACCTCAGAATCCTCTGCTGCATCCCATGAATCTAAAACGTCGTCGCTATCTTCTTCATCATCGAACTTCCTTCTGCCAGCAGCAGCAGCAGCAGCAGCGTTTTGTGCGGGGGAGTTTGGTGCGCTCTCCTCTTCCGAGGACTCTTCGTCTGTTTGAAAGAGTGTTTGTCAGCCAAGAGAAATGTAAAGCATCTTCTGCAGTATTCTATTCCCGCAGAAGAAAGCCACAGACGATCATGACAACACATGCCACAAATTCTCCCGCCGTCATCTACATGGCTTGTGAAACAGTCATGAATAAATCTTTGGCCACTTACCCCACTTCTCAGGCATTTTTGTGATTTTATGTGGATTTTGCAAGCGGATGAAGTCGTCTTTGTTTATCAGTCTGACGGGAGGAGATGTGGTCGCAAATATCTACCACTTCGTTGCGAAATCCTCTCGTCTTAGTGTACGGGTGTGGTGGAAGCAGAAAGAACTCAAGAATAATTGTTGGAAGATTTGGCCAAGGACGGACTAGGTTTGCGCCCGCACTTGCAGGAAATCGGAGTCTTTTACTTTAACACCGATCGGAAGTGGGTTCTCGAGGTTCTGTGGGCTGCCCGATTTTAAAGGAATACCTATTTCAGTCGATGGATCCCAATAAACAAGGAACAATAAACAATAGCAATCTTCACACTTTGATGCAGTTCGAGGGAAACAGCACATTCATCAACTCTCCAAGTGTATGCTTCTTCATTTTGTGCTTTCATTTATTCGTTAGATAGCCCTAAGTAACGGCACATCTCGTTCATCCCACGCGAAATCACTACCTTACACTTTTTTGAAACCCCCTAAACCACATTTACAAGTTAACGGAAGTTCTGAAGTTCTCTCCAGCATAAACAGCCTTGTCGCCGAGTTCCTCCTCAATTCTCAAGATCTAGATTTGCTATTAGTACTGGAATTTGAAATGGACGGGCAGTTAATGCATACCTGGTTCAGTTTAGCCAAGCGTTCAGATCTAGCTGGTGCACCAGTCTTGATTTGACCAGCTCGGAGTCCGACAACAATGTCGGCAATAGTAACATCCTCAGTCTCTCCGGAACGGTGGGAAACCATGACACCCCAGCCGGCAGCGAAGGAGTCCTTGGCAGCTTGGATAGACTCAGTGAGAGTACCAATTTGGTTGACCTTCAATAGAAGAGCATTGCAGGACTTGAGTTCGATAGCCTTCTTGATTCTGATTGGGTTGGTGACAGTCAAGTCATCACCGACAATCTGGAAGTCGGAAGTCTTGTAGAAGTAGCTCCATGCTTCCCAATCATCCTCGGCGAATGGATCCTCAATGCTGACGATTGGGTATTTCTTGGCGAGGTTCTTGTATTGATCGGCGAGCTCGCTGTAGGTGATCCACTTGCTTGGGTCGCTGTCTGGGTTCTTGAAGTCCAGATCGTACTTCTTGGCCTCCTCCTTGTAGAACTCGCTGGATGCAACATCCATTGCGATGTTCATCTTTCCGGTGTATCCAGCGGCCTCGATAGCCTCGGTGATAAGCTCAAGAGCTTCTTCGGCAGTCTGAATATCTGGAGCAACACCGCCCTCATCTCCAACGTTACCGGCAGATTGGCCGTACTTCTTCTTGGCAAGAGTCTTGAGCTTTTGGTAAACCTCAGCACCGTGTCTGAGAGCCTCGGAGAAGGATGGGGCAGCTCTGTAGATTGTTAATGCATGCACCAAAGGTACCGGGAACAGATCAATCACTCACGAAGGTACGATCATGAACTCTTGGAAGGCCAATCGTCCACCAGCGTGGGATCTAAAATTACTGGTCAGCGATAGTTCCCTCATTGACAGGTATCGGATTGCTCACCCTCCGTTCAAGACGTTCATGAATGGGACTGGAAGGACATATGGCTTCTTGGTACCGGCAAGATCGGAAACATGGGCGTAGAGTGGGATACCCTGGCGTTGATATTAGTCTTGCAAAATCAAGCTGGTAAATGAGTGAGCTCACCTTCTCAGCAGCGGCAGCCTTGGCAACAGCGAGAGAGACACCGAGAATAGCATTGGCGCCCAACTTTCCTTTGTTTGGAGTACCATCGAGGCTGTTCAAGAACTCATCAACCTTTGATTGATCCTTGACATCAATGTTTTCCTTGATGAGCGCTGGGCCAATGATCTCGTTGACATTGCTGACAGCCTTGGTGACTCCCTTTCCTCCCCACTTAGCCTTATCTCCATCACGGAGCTCAACGGCCTCGTGCTGACCTGGTTTTCAATTCCAATCAGCCTTGTATTTGTTTCATTGTATTCGATATCATCGACGTACCAGTAGAAGCTCCAGATGGAACGATGGCGCGGTGGAGACCGGTCTCGGTGACAACGTCAACCTCGACGGTTGGGTTTCCACGAGAGTCGTAGACGGAACGCGCGTGAATCTTGGTAATTGCCATGATGTGATATCTGTCGAAGGTGATCTGGTTAGCTGTGTGCAAGGCGTTGTCACAAAAGTTTCTATATAGGAGAGGTGAAAGGCTTCTTCCATACTTGTATCTTTTTCAATTACTTTCTGGCAGGTATTCTTGAAAAATTTGCGTCAGTTGACTTGCAATATTTGCCAATCGCGGGAGGGAAGAAGAAAATATCGCCAAACACGATTATGGTGGGGTGTAGCACGAAACCGGAGGTCCAGATTATCTTATGCTCACTCAGATAGAAGAGAAGAGATGGAAGAAAGCTCCCTCCAAGAGAACACAGATTCAGAAAGAGAGGATATACTACTGACCTGTTTTATGATGTTGATTGAAAAAGGATTGTTTGGAGGAAGAAAGTGAGAATGAAGATGGAAAGTCTGTAGTCATAACATCTTTTCAACAACCCCTCGCCCCACCATGAACGTGCCAATGCGCGGCTTCCCGTCCCAACCTCATAATCCTTGTGAAAAGGGCAATTGTTGAAGCTTACTGAAGCCGGAGTCTCTACTGGACAAGAACTTTATGCAATGGTCGTGTAAAGATGCTACAAATTCCCCGATTTATGTTGAGCTTGAACCTTTATGTCGAAACAGCATTACAAGTATGAGATTAGGAAAGGTCCGTTCCAGATTTCATTGCTTCTTTACCCGTCACCTTGACTACCAGCGGAGCTTCAACGCAACCACGGGTAAGCAATGCAATCTTGACCATCAACTGCGGCGGATCTACGGTAGTAGCGCCTCTCTCCGACGTCCGGATCTGAGGGACCTTTAAGAGGGTGCTTCTTCACAGTCATACTGATTTGGCTGGAATTCGCCCTACTTCATTCATTGGCATCACGCCTTTCTACCCGGCCATGATTCCCTCCTGCCAAGCGAATCTCGCACATGCTCTCTTCACTGTAATTCGGACCGATGGAGCTTCAAAGTGGGTGGCCTATAATTCATACAATCCATACCAGTGCGATAACAAGGCACGTTGTCGCAAAGCAGTCTTGTGTGTTTGAGTGACTTCTTGGCTCCGTGCTTGCGACAGTTCAATATGAATGTTGTTTCCTCCCAGACCTATTTGCGGCTACTAAAATACTCGCAAACAGGCTTTACTTTCCGAGCGATGAGACCATGGCATGAGACGGTATGATAACTTTGAGGTTAAACTCGAAAATGTATTCATCTAGAAGCACTAGAAGGATCGCGGGTAGTGTTCTACGTTGTTGGAATATTTGATGCCTCAGGCATTACGTAGCTTGACGGAGGCAACACTGAGCTTCGCATGCACCTTAATATTAGTTAAGCTGTAATTCCATACCATCAACACGCCGCCTTCCACGCAAACCAAAGAATAATCTCCTACAGTCAACATCGAAACTGCCATTCCATCCATCTACCCAAGCGCACCCTAATATACCCTTTGATACGCACTCTCACAGAATAAAGATGGCTAGCAACGATGAAGAGCGCGCGCATGCGTTGTCAACATTCAAAGAAAAGCTATTGGAGTCTAGGGAATGGGAAGCAAAGTTAAAGGCTCTGCGGTTAGAGATCAAGGGTTTACAGAAGGATTTCGATCATACTGAAGATAACATCAAAGCTCTGCAAAGTGTTGGACAGATCATCGGTGAAGTCTTGAAACAACTGGATGATGAGAGATGTGAGTGGCTAAAGCATCCAGCGTCATTCAACAATTCTGACCAAGAGTCTATCTAGTCATCGTCAAAGCCTCCTCCGGCCCCAGATATGTCGTTGGCTGCAGATCGAAAGTCGACAAGGTGAAGTTGAAGCAAGGAACTCGTGTAGCGCTCGATATGACCACCCTCACAATAATGCGCATGCTCCCTCGAGAAGTCGATCCGCTCGTCTACAACATGTCATTGGAGGACCCTGGACAAGTCAGCTTCGGAGGAATTGGTGGATTGAATGAACAGATTCGAGAACTCCGAGAGGTTATTGAGCTTCCATTAAAGAACCCGGAACTCTTTCTGCGAGTTGGTATCAAGCCGCCGAAGGGTGTTTTGCTGTATGGACCTCCAGGAACGGGAAAGACCTTGTTAGCCAGAGCTGTCGCTAGCAGCTTAGAAACTAACTTCTTGAAAGGTATTGTTCCTCCGTTGATGTCCTCGTTTCGTTGGATTATACTGATTTTGGTTAGTCGTCTCGTCTGCTATCGTCGACAAATACATTGGAGAGTCTGCACGTTTGATCAGAGAAATGTTCGGGTATGCGAAGGAACATGAGCCTTGTATCATTTTCATGGATGAAATTGATGCCATTGGTGGTCGAAGATTCTCTGAGGGAACTTCCGCAGATCGTGAAATTCAGAGAACTTTGATGGAATTACTGAACCAGCTTGATGGTTTCGATTACTTGGGGAAGACAAAGATTATTATGGCTACCAATCGTCCAGATACTCTTGACCCTGCTCTGCTCAGAGCTGGACGTCTCGACAGAAAGATTGAGATTCCACTGCCAAATGAGGTTGGACGCTTGGAGATCATGAAGATTCATGCTTCTAGTGTGGTTATGGATGGCGATGTTGACTTTGAGAGTGTGGTAAAGATGAGTGATGGTTTGAACGGTGCCGATTTACGGAACGTCGTCACAGAAGCGTGCGTACTGTCCTGTCCAATGTCACAAATACTTCATACTGACAAATTTCCAGTGGTCTGTTTGCCATCAAAGATTATAGGGACGCGGTTAATCAGGATGATTTCAACAAAGCAGTGCGAAAGGTGGCGGAGACGAAGAAGTTGGAGGGTAAGCTCGAATATCAAAAGCTATGATCTCCGCATAGATTGTATTTTAGCATGACGCAGCGCATTAATGAGGTCGGTTGGGCATCTTGCTTGACTGTGTAAGAATATCAACATGGAGGAAGATACCATGATATTTCCCCATATTGTACAAAAGCCGAAGCTGTCGCCACATATGACATCGATTCGTAATCTTACTCCATTATGCTTTCCAGCTTTGCCATATCTTATCCTAACCATCCGTGTTTCCTACTCGCTTGAATAGGGGCCCTCGTATTTGACCTACTGATCTGACCCTCCAACGTTGGACGTTGTGGGGGTCATTGGTGGGGAGCTCGAGCGTCAAAAAAATGGATTTATTGATCCGCCATGAGACAATTGAGAACCCATTGGGGAAGAAAACAGAAACAGTGATGGCCACTATCGGACCGGCCGAATGGATGTGTCCGCGGCTGCACCTCAGTCCCTTAAAAATTGAAGAAAATTCCTTATGACCATCTGAGCGAATTCTCGTAGAATTGCCCAGCAGGAACCAACACAGCACACCCAACATGAAGCCTCAGACCCACAAAAGGACAGTTGCAGTTTGTTGGCTTAGCTGGCGGGAATACGGTGTACGGATCCAGAACAACGGTTTCCGTCAGATCGCATGGTAGTGGTGGATGCAGCTGGCTAGTCAATGTACTTGTATATGTATGTTGCTAGGGGTAAGCATGTCAACAAAGCTCTACCTCCCCTCTCCCCTTTCGCGATATCTTCATACTCTCGTAGTTCATCGGAAAGTAATCGATTGCGGAAGAGGCTGTGATCCGCCGAAGTGAGCTTTTCTTACGAAAGTTCAGCCAACGTTAACCTTGCCCCCCTCCAGGAACTGGAATACCCCGACACTACTTTGTAGATGTACCTTTATTTAGATTAAGCGCACCTCGTAGACGGATTAAGTGTGGCTTGGACGCCCTTCAATGCTTGGCTGGCGTTGAATGTTCACCTAGACCTGGAGAAATTGAGAATTTTCATGAGTTCTTGCAGATATTGATACGCCATCGAGGAAGCAGCTCCCCGTGTTGAAAGGGAGGATGAGGATAGGGCATGGGCTGGCCAGGACTGTGGTCGAGAGTTTCAAAGTCTAGGGATACAGTAGTTTTTATCAGTGAGACAAACCGAGGAGGTCCATATCCACAATCCAGAGCTGGGGGGTTACTAAGGGAATGGTAGTGGCATGAATACCTAGTTAGGTCACTGGGTGTGGAACGCAGGACAACGACATGATGCTCGAACGAGGAGATAGGAAACGGCTGAGAGAGCTGTCCTCTAGTCTTCCCCTTAACTTACTATTACTCTGGTAATTTTTCGTAATTTTTGGCCATCTTCGTAATTGTCGTAAATCTTGTACAGCCTCAAGGGGTCTCTTCCTACCGTACCATGCCTCCCTAGTCGTTAGCATGATTGATGTGCGCAATCCGCAGTCACAATTGGCTCGTACCTGGACACGCCGGGTTGCTTTTATGTGCCTAGCAACAAAGCTAATGATTCGCAAACATATTTTCGGGGAGCAGAGGCAAGGCATGGCAAGGCGGTGGGCTGGTCGGTGGGAGAAAAAGAACAATAGTACTGCTGTAAGTAAGTAAGTACCGTCGTAGTAGCAGTTCTAGTCTCTAAGCAAATGCAAAGCAAATCCAAATGGATCGGGAGGCACTTGCACTGACACCTTGACTGACTGGCACTGACTGGACTGGCACGTTCAGACGAAAAAGAACATCTTTGCTTGATTGAAAAGACAGCTCATCCCCGCCATTCTCCTACTTCCACATAAAACTCTCCACACCTCCCGTCTTCCCATCTTCTTCTCTTCTACCTCTTCTCATCTTTCATTCGTTCTCCCTTTCAATCTGCCCGTCTACAGTTGTTTTTCTTGCGATTGCCAACTCTCGCAGTGAACACCTACACGCATATTCATACAACCACCAGAGGATTCCGTATCATAGAATACAGCAGCAATGTGGTATGTTGGATCAACAACAGTCTCATGCAACCTTGATGCTCGACTGTGATTCTTGAGATGTACAGCTTTCTAACTTCTATCATAGTGGAATTTTCGGATACATTAACTACTTGGTGGAGAAGGACAGAAAGTACATTCTCGATACTCTCGTGAATGGTAAGTTGTCTCCATACCCCTCGTTTACACCACTTAGGTGTCTTTACGCCATGTTTCCAATCTCACACCTTCTTCTCCCTACTTTTGGGAGCTTTTCATCAACCGTTGAATCCTAAAAACTAACATAATACGATCTGCAGGTCTTTCCCGTCTCGAATACCGTGGTTACGATTCTGCTGGTCTTGCCATCGATGGAGACAAGAAGAACGAGGTCTTTGCATTCAAGGAGGTTGGCAAAGTTGCAAAGCTGAAGCAACTCATCGAGGAGGAGAAGCCAGATCTTAACAAGATCTTCGATTCCCACGCTGGTATTGCACACACTAGATGGGCTACTCACGGTCCTCCATCCCGCCTTAACTGCCATCCTCACAGGTACGTACATCTTTGCATGAGGCTGGAGCGTTGCTGATGTGAGACTCGCAGATCCGACTCCACTTGGGAGTTCTCCGTCGTACACAACGGTATCATCACCAATTACAAGGAATTGAAGACTCTCTTGGAATCCAAGGGCTTCAAGTTCGAGACCCAGACCGACACAGAATGTATTGCCAAGCTGGCAAAATACCTTTACGACCAGGATAAGAGCGTTGGATTCACTGATTTGGCAAAGGCGGTCATCAAGGAGCTGCAAGGTGCTTTCGGTCTGTTGATGAAATCAGTTCACTACCCACATGAAGTTATTGCAGCTCGTAAGGGTTCTCCCTTAGTTATCGGTGTACGCACCGAGAAGCGCATGAAGGTTGATTTCGTCGATGTCGAATACGCCGAGGATGGACCATTACCTGCTGAGACCGCTTCCCAGAACGTGGCATTGAAGAAGTCTACCGTAGGAAACTTCCTCTCTGCCAGCAATGCTCTTGCACCACCAGACAAGTCATTATTGCACAGGTCTCAATCTCGTGCGTTCATGACTGACGATGGAGCACCAATGCCAACTGAGTTCTTCCTTTCCTCCGACCCATCTGCTATCGTCGAGCACACCAAGAAGGTCATGTACCTTGAGGATGACGATATCGCACACATTCACGAAGGTTCCTTGAACATTCACAGACTTACCAAGGCCGATGGATCGTCCAACGTCCGAACCATCCAAACTCTCGAGTTGGAGCTCCAAGAGATCATGAAGGGCAAGTTCGACCATTTCATGCAAAAGGAAATTTTCGAACAACCAGAGTCAGTCATCAACACCATGAGAGGACGTCTGGATGCCGAGAACAAGTCGGTTACATTGGGTGGATTGAGATCATACATTGCTACCATCCGCCGATGCAGAAGAATCATCTTCATTGCCTGCGGAACCAGTTATCACTCTTGTATGGCTGTTCGTGGTGCTTTCGAAGAGTTGACTGAGATCCCTATCTCCGTCGAATTAGCCTCTGACTTCCTCGACAGAGCGGCACCAGTCTTCCGTGATGACACCTGTGTGTTCGTTTCTCAATCTGGTGAAACCGCCGACTCTTTGATGGCCCTCCGTTACTGCTTGGAGCGTGGTGCCTTGACAGTCGGTATTGTCAACGTTGTCGGTTCCTCCATCTCTCTCCTCACCCACTGCGGTGTCCACGTCAACGCTGGTCCCGAAATCGGTGTTGCCTCCACCAAGGCCTACACTTCCCAATTCATTGCCATGATCATGTTCGCTCTTTCTCTGAGTGAGGATCGTGCCTCGAAACAAAAGAGACGCGAGGATATCATGATTGGTCTCAGCAAGATCTCCGAACAAATCAAGGAGGTCTTGAAGCTCGATCAACCAATCAGAGATCTTTGCACCCGCACATTCAAGGACCAAAAGAGTTTGTTACTTTTGGGACGAGGCAGCCAATACTCTACTGCTCTTGAGGGTGCTCTTAAGATCAAGGAAATCTCTTATCTTCACTGCGAGGCTGTCATGTCTGGTGAACTTAAGCACGGTGTCTTGGCCTTGGTTGACGAGAATTTGCCAATCATCATGATCCTTACTCGTGATGAAATCTTCGCCAAGTCACTTAATGCTTACCAGCAAGGTATTTGCCCTCACTCTAATTATTGCATGGATTTAGCACTAACATGTTTCTAGTCATCGCTCGTTCTGGCAAGCCAATCATCATCTGCAACCCCGACGATGAGGAGTTCAAGAGCGGAGAAGCGGAGAAGATTGAGATCCCAAGAACCATCGACTGCTTGCAAGGTCTTCTCAACGTCATCCCACTTCAACTCATCTCCTACCACTTGGCTGTTATCGGCGGTCTCAACGTTGACTTCCCACGTAACTTGGCCAAGTCCGTTACTGTCGAGTAAATGGGTCAATTGCAAGGGGCATTGATTGTTTAGGCTTGTAAGCTTTCTTTTTGGCATAATATCATGGACTTAGCGAGAGTGGGCTCTAAAAACTGGTTTGGGAACTTCACATTGTCTGATTTTTTGCGAGCTGATACGATACTGATATGATTATGGGATGAATGGGATGGATGGATGCTTTGATTGGTTGGTTGGTTGGTTGGATGGATGGGGTGGGTGGACTGCAGAGACAGACAGCGTTTCGTGGATCGTGATGTGTGACGAATGGATGAAAATCTTTTTTCGTTTTACTTAGATATTACATTTGCGAAGATCATATTTATATGCATCAATCTAATGCGACTTCAAAATCATTCTGTACTGTCCAGTCTGTCCTTAAAGATGTGGTGAAATGAAACGTTCAACTGCCGGTTTGACACAAGCAGGAAACCCCTTCGGTAGAGTCATTCCAAGAAATTTATACATTGCTAGCAATTGGTCATACATAAATACAAACTATCTCTTCACAAACTCCATCGAGCTGCTCGTCCATGTACGACGAGCAAATGCCCTCCAATTTCACGCCCGCCCGCTCCCATCAACTCCAAGTAACACCACCACACGCTAGGCGCACAACTAGGCACGCATGCACTTGCACAACTCTTCGTTCTCATCGAAAAAGGAAGAAGATTTAATGTATTCACTCGTCACTATCACTATCCTCCAGAACCCTCCGTGTCTTATTAATCCTTCCCGCTGCTCTCTTCTTCATAAACATATTAGACGTACTCGGTGTCGCCACCGAGGAACTAGACATCGAGAGTACTGTTTGTCTTATCACTGGATTCGATTCTCTTTTCTTAAACGTCGATGACAATCGGCCTATGTCCTCTATAGCGGGTAAATCATCATCGTCGTCATCATCCTCGTCCTGATCGCTATCCCTCCCTCTTATTTTACCCCTCCCCTCCGCAACCAACGGCGGCGACGAACTCCTCGTCCACGACGACATGGCTCCTCCCCCTTGCGTCTGCGTCTGCGTCGCGAGAAAATCCGCCAAACTCCCAATATCCGACTCCTCGCTCGCATCCAGATCGTCCATGTCGCTGGTGCGATCTACATTTTCACCCGGGCCTTCCTCTTCGGAATCGGCGGGTGGTTGCGTGAGTTGCGATTCGCGCGTGCGGGATACCATGGAGGAACCGCTGTCGGAGTCTTGTTCGTCTTCGAGGAGGAGTTGGCGCTCGATGGCGGAGCGGAGGGGGTGGGATGTCGATTTGGGTTTGGACTGGGGTCTCGGTTTCGAGGGGACAACTTTGCTCTTGGTGGGTTTGCGGGGTTTGGGATCTTTTGGGGTGCTGGCGCCTTTGGATGGTTTGGGTAGGGTTGGAGATTTTGGCTTTTTGGGCGTGGTGTTTTGGAGGTCTGCTTCTAGAGGTAGATTTGGTATGCTGTCGAGATCTGAAGGCGGCTCGTCCCCATAAGGTTTAATGTCGCGATCTTCCGGGCGTTGCAATTCTGACAGCGTCTTGAATAACTTAACACATCTCTTGGTGTACTTGCCATGCTTTACATTGGCAGTTCGAGTCAAAGATCGTTGTGTAACGGGTTGGGCAATCATACTAGGCATGTCTACCTCCTGCGATGCATTATCAGAAACCTTTAAGAAGCGTCGATCAAGCTCTGCCATCTCTTTGGGTGTCAGTAAGACGGACTCGAGGGGAGGAATTGGAGCCAGTTCATCTATCTCTTTGACTTTGGGCTTGGGTTTAGGTTTGCGTGTGATGCCGAAATTTGTCAAAGGATTACCTTCGTCGTCAAGTCTAGAGGCCTTGAGGAACCCAGTCTCTACACCGTCAGGCATGTGGAACTTCTTGGGCGGTTTCTTCTTTGGCTTAGCACGTCGCTTAGGTTCTGGTAATGAAGTATCTTGAGTATTCTCAGGTGGGATCTCAATGATGCGCTTGTCGACAACAGGTTTGACGTCTCGCGGTACAATTCGAGCCGAGAGATCGTGTCTGAAAGAAAATCGAGCGCCAGAGCTGATCATGTTTTGCATTTGCTGGTAGTTATCCTTTGATTTCCGGTATGAATCTTCCTCCTTGCCTCGCATCAGGAGGAGAACGATACGACCAGCTCTTTTTCTTCCTGTACGTCCCATTCTTTGTAGCATTCGAATGGGTGATGAAGAGGAGTCGTAGCAAACAATCAGATCGACCTGACCGATGTCTAATCCTTCCTCTCCAATACTTGTAGCAACAATGACGTTGACTACACCGGCCTTGAATTTTCGGATGGTGTCCAACTGCTTTTCCTGGTTCATACCTTCCGATCGTTTCGAATCACTCTGGCCAACGAAGACAGAGGCTCTGATCATCGGACCATGTTTGTTAAGTGCCCTTACAATATCCTCTGCACTATCTCGATACTCTGAGAAAACTATCACCCTAGTGCTGGATGGTGGGGCATCATCGCCGTGCAGACCATCGCCAGCATCGAGAAAATGATTCAATATCTCATCACAAAGACAAGTCAGTTTTGGGTGGCCAATGAAATCATCTTTTTTGATCCATCCTGATACTCTATCCATCATCTTCTGAAAGTCTGGGTGATTGACAATCTCCTTCTTGTACTTCCCACCTTTGCCATCTTCGACTTCAGCTCGAAATTCATTGATATTCGAGTAAAAAGCACTAATTCCATGGAAGTTAAGCAGCTTTATGGAATGAGCCACGCTTGTTAATACAGTAAACAACGCATTTACCATTCCCTTGAGTCCCATGTTTGCGCTTCGGCCAGCTGCTGACCCCATCCAGGTCTTTCTGGCTTGCAACATTCCAAACTGCGTCAGACTCATAGGATCTTTATTGTAGTAGCAATTATTCGCGCATAGCTTGTTGACTAAAGGTTGCAGCGCATTCGAGAAGAGTTCTTTAACCATGATTATCTCATCTGAGGGATCTAGGAGTATTTCATCAATATCTCGTCGATGCACATATTGTCTAATATCCATAGACTCCTCGGTTCGGATTTCAACTTTAGCAATCTCCAGATTATCGATGACTTCCTGCACCGCTTCAACAGTTGCTCCAGGAGTAGCCGTCAACGCAAGCACGCGGAAGCTCTTGTTGAATCGTCGAATGAACTGTACTACTTTGACATACGAGTAATTTCCCGTGGCTCGATGTGCTTCATCGACGATGAGCAGCACAATCTTTTTAGGATCAGCAATGCCAGACTTCAGATCATTATCAATGGTTTGCGGGGTCATGAAAAAGACCCTCTTCTCGGCCCATTCTTCTGCTCTCAGCGCCGGTTGCTGATCGCCCGTAAGCATAGTTGTGACCGATCTCGGTATGCCTGCAATCTCAAAGCAGGCCTTGACTTGCTGAGAGACCAAGGGCTTCGTAGGGGCCACAAAGACAATCTGGGCGTCCTTGGTCCACCGGAAGAAATTGAGCATGATAGTTGCAGCAATGAACGTTTTTCCAAGACCCGTAGGTAGGGCTACCAAAAGATTATTGAAGAGACCGCTGTGAACGATACTGTATTGATATTCACGTATTGAACCCAAGTTCGTTGGATAAACCCAGGTATTGAGGGCCTCTCTGTTTAATGCATGGTGAGTTGGCAGCTCTGGCGTTTTGTTTACCAGATAATTATGGACTTTCTTTGCTTGGGTAGCAGATGGCGGTTCGTTTGGAGCGCGCCCGCCAAAGAGTGTTGTTTGTTTTAGGCCATTCTGAGGCGCTACCAGTCGCTGACTGCGGAACGGTTGTGTAAATGTAGGTGGAGACGAGGTTATGGTAATGGATGTATCAGGCTGTCCCTGCTCTGGTGATGGTGATGGTGATGGCGAAAAGGCATCAGAAGGCAGATCTTCAAGCTCCCTTGTATAATCATCCACCGGGGCTGGAGTGCTTGTTTTCTTCTGCGCATTGGAAGGCCTGGAAACCGTAGTCGGTCGCGACACTTCCCTCGTTTGCAATACTGGCGCTGGTCTTTGCTGAGGGACTGCTATCGGAACTGGCTCGGGTATTGGTCTAGGTTTCCTGTATATCGGCCCTCTGATCCTATATGGGCTTGAATCTGGCATTGCATCTGCCTGCGTAGCACCCAAGATGACCGCTGCAGGCACTTCTTCCGCACCATAATGAACCTTTATCTTTTTCTGCTTGTTCCCATTGGCATCCTCATCATCGCCAGTCCCTGCGGAATCTCTGGATCGCCGTCGCGGCCTAAAATCGACTTCGTCATCGTCAAGTTCATCGTCCGCACTGAGTCGCCTTCGTTTCCGTCGATGCTCCGAATTCGAGGGAAGTGTTTGCGATGCCTGGGTGAAAGCTTGATCCCATAGGTCTTCCTCTATATCTCCATACTCGTCTTCATCCGACATCACTTATTGCGACGGTAGAGACCGACCCACACTTGTATTGTATACTTCGTTAATTTTGTGCTTCTCGCCTTAGAAGAGCATCGCGTCTAATCGCGTTCCTTATCGTCATTGCCGATAATGGAAGCAGCGCGCTATCACGTGGACTGACAGGCGCTGCCGTCTAAATAGATTGAAAAGTTCGCCCGCATATTCACTACACGTTGTGAGGCGTATTTTGGCATCGTTGACACCTGCTGGATGGAGGAATGAGACGTCCGACTTCGTGTCGCACATGCCAACCCTGTCCCACCTCTTCACTAGAGCAGCATCGTGCAGTATCACCACCACTCCAGTTCCATTCAGAAGTCCACTAATTCATGGGCATACTTCAAATTTAAACCTAGATGACATATTTTCTTGATTTCACAGTGGCAGATGCTGGCTTGCCAATCTACGAATTGAAGATCGATATTCCAAATATCTGCTTCTCAGGGTAGTTTCTCAAAATTTGAGTTAGATTCTGATTTTCAGGGTTTTGGTTCTCCTGTACATCAGTGCATCCTTTGCCCGGTATACTGTCTAGTTCAGCCGGAAACCTACCCGCAAGTACCAAGACTTATAGGAAGCTACTTTCTTTGGCAGAAGTCTGCTGTCTTTTGGATTACCACCGGACTTAGCAGCATAGAATCCTGGCGGAGAGAAACACCCGAATTGGGTGCAAATATTTCCTGCTCACTAGGCGACATGCCGCCGTTACTGGGTTGGAGTTTGCTCTTGGCCTGGTTTTGATGACCAGGCTTACCATTTCCCAGCTTTTTGTGCTTCCCTGGTCCTTCTTAGGCACTTCCATCCATTGCGCTACAAGCCTTCGAATTTTCTTGTTCAAGCATGCAAATTCCCGTCTTCGCGTTACTTGGAATCAATAGCTTCAGTTGATGGAAACTCTCCGAATATCAGACCTACGCTGGGAAGCATGTAGTTCTCGATCGAGTATTCAGTACTTCGAGGAATGGAGATAATGTCCGCTGCTGTAGCCATCTCCTAGTCGAGTATACAGCACATCAGAGAGGCAAACATCGGCTTCTGCCAACGTCCCACTGCATACATACCTTTGGGGAGTAGACTCTACACGCACAGCATAAACCAATGCGGCAAGGCTATTCGCTTGGCTGGCGAACGGCAACCTTTTTGTCTAAATACGAATACTTTGTTGCACAAGTCAATGCACTCGACCGGCCAGCTCTCTCCCGTAGAATTAAGCTTCTTGGGCATTCCCGTTGGGTGTTACAGCATCATGATTTGCAGAATATGGCACGCCGACTAGATTAAACCCACCGCGACAGTTTTTATGCTCATTGGCCAAAGTGCTAGCTGTCGCACATCTGCAAAGTCATGTTTTATCGACGTGTGAATATCGATCGTGTTGCCGGGAGTCGGCTCTGGTGTTTCAGAGGTCTCAGTCTTGGAGAAACAGTAAGTAGAAGAGTCTATCTAACACATGTGTTACATCGTAGGACAAAGATCGTTGGGGATGACAGGTGCAGCTTTGAAGTTGCAGATCGTGTCATGTTACATCCACTGCGTTTCTGATAGATGGGTTTTGACAGGTGCATTTTGACGAAATTTAAATTCTAAAACAATTGTCTATGAAGTTCAACTTCATTCCCAATATCACAAATATACACAAAGATTGCTGACCATTTTTATGTTTCCAACTCTTCCGCCATTGCTTCTCCGACCACAACTGCTTCTGGGGGGATCCCCCCGGCGTCTACCACTTCTTCGATTTTCTCTCTCGGTCCGCTTTCCACTGTCGCGTCATGTTGATCTTCATCGTCTCGTATCTTGTGTATTATCACTGGGGCAGCCATGGTCAATGAGACTGCGAGTACAATCCAACAAATTAGAAGCTCATTTATCGCAGAAAGATCCGAGTTGTTGATGCGGTAGCTTATGGCACCTCCAGCAGATTGGACGCCCTTGTAAAAGCCGATGTATATGGCTCCAGTTCTTGTATCACTCGTGAACTTCCCCAAGATCCTTAGATTTTGACATCAGCTCGGCTCAGTCTCGACTTCAAACGAGAATGCTTACCAGTAAATACAGTTTTGCCAGACCGAATTGAATATCCCATACGCCATGTAAAGAGCCATTGGTTCAAGGTAGCCTGCATTGTGCAAGTCTAATTTCTGGGCCTCTTGTAGGACTCCGTCTCCGTGATGCTGTCTCTGCCATATGTAACCTCCCGTCCAGATACCGAAAGTCAATAGGATCAACCCTGCAACGAGTCCCTTTGCGCGATGTGATCGACAGAATCGTTCGTCATCTAATGTATGCCCCACGAATAAAGCACCTAGGATCTCTGCCAGCCAGTACAGGAAGTTGTTGAGGGCCCGGGTTCGAATGTTGAACGCTGTCAGATTGAAGGTGTTGAACTGGTAGGGGTAGCACCAATTCGATGTAAGAAACATGGGAAAGAGTAGAGCGATAAAGTAGTCTTTGCGAAGTGTCTCGCAAAAGATTTTGAACTCGTCATACCAGCTCTTGCTGATAGTGACTTCGAGTTGAATACGTGTACCGTCACTCCTTCTAACCTGTCTGGGGTGACTTAGGAATAGTGATAATATGGCGCCCAGAAGCATCAGTGCCATGATGGTAATGTATGTGCTATCAGAAGCAGTATCGCCACCGTTAGTTCGTAGCTCCTGGCATAGAGTGACCTTCGTGCGCCTTTAGTCCGATACCAAGTGAAGTATGAAGATTGATACTTACGAGACTACCAATAGCAGCACCACAGTTGTAAATTGCCCAAAACCAAGAAGCAGAACGCCCTTTCTGCTCTTCTGCTGGATACGACAACAGCATAGCTCCCTGTGCCGCCCAGAAAGGTCCAGCACACAGTCCCAAGAAAGCTCCTCCAAATATTAGAAAGCCCCGGTTCTGAATATACTTATAGCCAAGAAAGCTACTAGCATAGACGGCATAGGAGACGCCACCGACGAACAGAGACGGTTTCAGTCCAAACGCATTAACAATGAAACCACCAAAGAAACCGACAACTGCAAAACATGCATAAAGAGCAACATTGGAATCGTTGGCCGGCCCAGGTGCTACTAATCCAGCACCTCCGAGCCCATTGAGGGCATTGAACATGCCCGGACATAGTAGACAGATGATGGCGACTCCTAATAGCTGGACAGATGGTGAAGCAATTGGGGGAAGTCGTAAGCAACCAAGTAGAGAACGGCGTGGAAGATGATGATCATTCGTTCCTGGGTTGTTACCCATGTAAGTCGAAGTGATACTGGGGTGACCTGTGTTTCTACTTGTCGTGGGTGATAACGTAACACTCATCGTTGCGATCGATGCTTCAAAGTCTACACAAGGAACAATCTGTGCTAAGAGGAAAGTGTAAAATGAAGGATGAAAGCGTCACAGAGTTCTCATGATCCTGCTATATCATAGTCCTATTCCTGTGCTTGTCATCTTCATAGCACCTGCTCTGCATGCCAAGCAGGGATAAATGGAAAAGCGAGCAAGCCGGAAAGGAGCAGGAGTGGTCAAATCATCTTCTTGCTCGCATACAGCAATCAGACGAGTGCAGCATAGGATGCTGATATCAAAATGTATACCTGTTGTCATGTCGCATAAATCTCTGCAGGATCTCGAGTGTTACTCTGCAAAAAGCGGAAGTAACAGTCAAACAACGTGACAGATGCAGTTGCACTGGGGACGTTTAGCAACGTCAGAACCTAATTGAAGCCCCATCATCCGATAGTTGTATCATGTAAACGTTTTCGGACGATTTCGAGGCTATTTTGTCATCCAATTATGTAGCATCCTCAGAATTGTGAATCTGGACTTGTAATAACTAGATGACAGAAGCAACTATTCAAACGAAGGACAGTTGTAACTGCTATTCTACTTCGTTCGAACAGACTAAGTGGGTCTAATTTCGCTTGCTGATTGGCCTGTTTGTTTTCGCGTTCCTCAAATCTACCTCCGTACTTGCACCGAATCGACCAAACCCCGCTGTGAACTCCAACAAAAACACTGATATCAACGCCTTGTTGAGACATGATACAACATGCGACAAGCTCTTCGCTCTCTGCAAACACTCATATGTGTGAGAGTATTCGACCGAGGTAAGGACACAAAAAGCCTTCAGTACTTCAGCTCACAAAACACTTCAATGCTAGTGGAAGGGTATTTGCAGACGATGCGTAACGTTATGAGGAGTGAGCCGCCAAATGGGTGTTGTACGCCGTTGAGGCGTTATGTTGATACTCCAAGCTGCATGATTATGACAGAATCATTGCATGAAGCATGATGGTCTAATTGAGTGGGTTTGCGGCATACTCGCGTGGAAAGTCCATGAACCGGATCTTGGTAAGATTCCAAGATGGAAGTCATATGCAAAGCCTCCTATCCCTCTTGTCAGCTGTGTTGGTTTCTATGTATGTCATTGCCAAGATGCAAGAGGGCACATTGAGATGCTGTTGGCCACTGTTTTCACCTGCGGAACCCATCCGTGGGCCAGTTTCCAGTTATACCGACCAAGCAATCATGAATCGGGATTTCCCTATGAATCCCCGGCATCTTTCGATCGGTAAGATTTTCTTGTTCTGTCAATTCACACTTATAACACCCCGCCGGAATGCATCTTTGGCATTTCCACAGCCGTCTCGCTATGGCGAGGCACTCTTTCCAAATACCCACTTCAGCACGAGAGGGAATCCGCCACTTACCATTGGGGATGGCAACATGGCTCAGCACATGAGCAACGCGGGTCTTAATATCGAGATAGGTAAGTATGCATCTCCTACAATGTCAGAATCCTGAGCACATTTTCATCCTCGTTCCCCGCAAGTAGCAAGGCAGGGGGTCAGCGAGGTTTCCTTCCACAACCTCTGAGAAACGACGGCGATGTTTGCCACTGTCTATATAGATCGGTCACATTGTCTATATCGGACATTTTCTTCTCCAGGATACAAAATCCGTACTTCTTCAAAGACGATTCAAAAATGGCTCCTTTGGCCCCCAACTTCCCTTCAGAAACCATCAGCAAGAACAATTATCTCAATGTGAAGATGCTCCCAGCGATACTCGTGCTGAATGACCGTTACTATCCCAGTTCTACCAACTCCCCCGCAAAGGTTGGAGCAACTGCATTTGCGTTACAAGTGGCTCGAGCTTTCGCCCACGCTGGGCTCTTCGCGGGTGTAATTCTATACGAACGATTAGATCATCTGAAGGCACCCCTAGTACAGCTCGTACCAAGAGACTCCACATCATGCGTCAAGTTGTCCTTTCATTTCAACATGAGTACAACTCAGGTTCGATATGCCCTAGACGCCGCTGCGGCCTTGCTCGTGGCAACCTTCGCCGAAGATATCATGCCGATGTTATACTACCAGACTGACACGCTCCTCAAATACCATCCGAAGCGCCTCCCGTATTGCGTAACGCACCACGGACCATTCTACGGTGATTTCACACGGCACTTTACAAGAGATCTTGCCGCTCTGGCATATGGTTCCGAAGAAAAGGCCGCCCACTTGGAGCGCACACAAGAGGAGGGCCTCAGACACTTGAAGGCTTGTGATCATGCCTATGTCTTGCAGCATTCCTACAGACAAGGAGAATACCTCGTAGAACGTGGTGTCGATCCGGCACGAATGCGTGCACTCAATCCACCCATTCATTCCATGCGTGTTACTAGTCACCGCAAGATGGACAACATCAGGGAGCTGGTGTCTTTCTCCACTAGCAAAAGAGTTCTCCTTTTCACCGCCGTTGCGCGCTTAGACTATTTCAAGAACGTCGAGCTTCTTGTAGACTCAGTAGTCACACTTCTTGGTCGAGGCAGACTAGTGCGACTTCTAGTCGTTGGCGGAGAAGGCACTTCCGACAGAGCATGCGCCAGACTCCTCTCCAAAGTCCCAAGAGAGTACAGCGCACATGTCAAGATTGTATCTAAAATCGCCAAAGACGACATGTACTCCCTCTTCGACTACGCACAAACACGCGGAATATTTGTGTGTACCTCCCGCTACGAAACATTAGCTTTAACGCCGTTGGAATCCGCGTTGAGTAGTGTCACGACTCTCATGCCTGATTGCGAGCTGGTTGAAGCATCTCGTTATTTTCCTGATAGTTATAGATTCGAGCCTACGGCTTTTGGTTTAGCTGCTGTTCTAGATGGGTTCTTGCGCGAGAGATTGGGTGATGCCGGTGTCGAATTGCAGAGATATATTGATGGTTTGATTTCTGAAAAGCGCTTCGTATATGATTTAATGACTGCGTGGGCTGATTTCTCTCAGCATGCTCTCCAGATGCTGGCTTCGCCATCCTCAGCTCCGAAGGAGGCATCTGAAGTCCGGAGGATTGGCAGTCGTCGCAATTCCATGTAGGATTATTGTTGCATTTTGTATTGCATGGTGAATAGATAGATGAGCTGGCTCTCACTTGTTTCTGGAGCCTATGACGACATTAGTGTGTTATTTGTTCCTCCGTAGTAATCTGATCATGTTTCTATCTCTCTTTTCCATCATCATTGACGAATGCTACTTCATTGTAATGTGTGTTGATTTAATGTTTCTTACATTAAGCTTCCATCGGCCAAATTTTAAACCAGGTCCGACTCTTACATATGTCTCGTCTCTCGTTCCTGAATGGGAAAGTCAGAGCCGAATGGCACCCCTCGGATCAGGGGTTCGTCTGACATCTGGACTTCGCCACGAGGGGCATGAGATCCTACCACGTTATATTTTCAGAACCTTCAACATACATCAAGGTCAACGTGTGAAGTCCAGATCCGTGTCGCAATAAGTCCGATCATCCCATGCAAGGAAGAAGTTTTAAATTGCGTTTCTTGGGGTTGTTTGCTTTATGCTGTGTTTAAGAAATTTCAAAGCAAATAGAGGGTATAATTTGCCTTGCTCCCCAACGCCTTCTCCTGGTATATAATAGTGTAAGTACATGGAATGTAATAGAACAATGAAGAGGCTACTAAAAAAAACATATTCGTACAATCGGCGCTCGTCATTTTCGCCACATACGCCCCCACCATCTTACAGCCTGCGTGTAGTTTGAATGTGCGTGGAATGAAACTTGCGATGTCTGGCCGGCAAACAAATGTCGCTTTCAGCCTTACACAACCACAGCACCCCCAAAATCCTCCGCTGCTCAGCTGGACAGCCATTATGCTTGGAATCCAATAGCCACATCGCTCCTCTTGAATTGCGCTTTAGGTTCGCACAAATCAATCCACATAGTTCCCGTGTTCAAAGGACAAGATCGAGTAGCTGTCTGATCCGGCACATTGTAGGCATCCTTGCAAAGCGAACCAGAGGGGCATTTCAACACCACACAAGTGCCCGATCCGCTACCAGCCCCAGTAGGGCTGATTTTCACATTGTCTTGCGTGAAAGGCGACCCAACCAATCCACTTCCGGCTCCATCTAAGTCACTAAGATCCCAGTAGAGCCCGGAATATGTGCCAACGGTCCATGCGTATTCGAGTTGCAAGACTGGAGGTAGGGTGGCCCAGTTGGAAGTTTTGGCGATCTTGACAGATGTGCCCTTGCCATCGGTGCCAAACGGAAGTGTGAGCGTGCTGCTGGCACCATTGCCGGCCTTGATATGCCAAGGGCTAGCATTTTTGTCTGTTGAACAGAGTCCGTTTGTTCCCTTATCGCAACTGCCACCGGTAGATTGAAAGATGTATACGTCGGAAGAGCACCTTCAAGTAAGTGTTAGCATGACTTCCATATATGATGGGACGACGGGGAAGTACCAATTGTTGATAGTGAGGGAAGCAGATGCCGTCGAGGCAAGAGCAGCAAGTGCTGCAAGAGCGTAAGAGTAATGCATTATGCAGAACCGTAACTGTATTTCTAAATGAAAAGGAATGTGGGTAGGACTAAGCCTAAATGTAATGAATGACAGAAGCTGTAAAGCTTTGAGAGATAGTCACAGTGACAGTTGATGAGTATTCGTGGGTGACTGAGATAATAATATTTGGGCAAACATGAAATATATAGATCCACAATTCATGATGAGGGGCCGACGAGAAAACGCCCAAGGAACGAGCATACATGTTTCCCATGCGTTGTGGCTGCTCAGTTGACAAGGGGTAGCAAATATGATTCACAATCCTGAATAGCGGGAAGTGCCATCCTACAAAACATTATTCGTACCACGAAACTTTTCTCTGAGTCGTGTTTCAATGCCAATTTCGGATAGCCCGAAGATCATTGGGTAGACGAATAGAAGGATGAGGATGATGCCCCCAGATATCACGTTGCCGCAAGGGGTAGTGTGTATCGAGTGCAACGTCAGCTGACGTTCGTTTTGGCCAAGACAGATCCAAAGGCTGAGTTAGCTACCGTCAGCGAGGAATCATTTTAAAATCTGCTCCTGGAATTGGTTCTGTGTGTACCAGAAATCAACGCATTCGTTTAATCCTCACGAACGAATAAGATTAGAGTAGGCCTACCGCACCTTTCTTCGAACTAGATGAAGGACCTTTCTCTAGCCTTCGCTCAACCTTGGATTCGGCGAAAACCTCCATTCAGCCTCTTCCTCCCCATATTTTCTGGGGTGACTAGAAACATTGGAACAATGAAAGGAAGTCATTTTAAATGAAGTTTAACTAAAAGAGACATTTGCAAACATGAGCAGAGGGTACAATTGCTACTGCTAGTATTTTCACCTGTCTATACGGCCTGGATAGAAATGAAATGCCAATAGCCTAGTAACTTAAACATAGATCAACAGAGTTGGGTTCCCAGAGTTGGCTTCCTAGAGCTACTTGTCTTGGTCCTCATGTCATTCGAGCCGACAGCAATATCTGCGGGTGAGCAAATGAGTGTCTGCTGGCCTTGCGTACTGTTTTCCAGAAGTTCTGCATGCCAAGTTTGAAGGGATCTGACATCGAACAGAGGGTATCAATCTAAGAGTGTTCTGGCTACCTGATCACCCCAAGTCTTTCAAGGACCATCTTTCATGATTGGATTGACATCCTTGGTCAGGTATCAGTGAACGAGTGAAACTGAGAGGCCAGGACATGTGAGGACGCAGGCCGTACCCCCGCGTTGGAAGCTCCTGCAAGTATGAGGAGGAATATCAATCTCTGGTACCTTCCCTAGAAAGAGGATATACGACGCGTACAAAATTTTGTGTGGAAAAATTTACCGGAACTACCGACATATGCTTCGACGAACCGTTCCAGTTCGTCCATCTCTGCATAATAGTGCATGAAGTCGATATTCTACGCTGGCTGTGTAGCCCTCTTCTTTGAAACAGACGTGAATCCTACAACTCAAGACCGTAGATTGCCTGTATCGGGCAGTGTTATGCTCTGCCTGCGCACACAACAGAGCTGCTCCCAGTGTGACTTGACTGAATTGAAATGAATCGTCAGTTCGTGAATCATATGGGGAAGGTATCTTGAGAACCAAGAAACAGATTTTGCGGTTGAAACCAAACATTCAACCATCTGTCACATGAAAATAGGAATGCTGTGGGATTGCCGCGCCAACTTCCTGAACCTGGTAGTTCAAACAAAACATTTGATGAGAGTGGTTTGGCAGGTGTATCCGGTGCGAAGCTCTGCTGTTTCCTTACTGACCTTACGCCGATTTGAAGACAGCGAACCGATAGGTGAAAACAACGAAGTTGCAAGTTTGAGGATGCCACGGCCAAAAGGCTCCCATTGCCGCATCGAGCTCCGGGAATAAATTTGTCCTCCGTTTTTGCCGGCGGAAGTGTCTGGACCTAACCGGATACAGTACTGCGAGCACGTGCGTGGAAGCCCTTCGATACACTGGCGAGACTGGTATAAAGCTGGTAACTGTGTAAACTGGATTTTACTCCAGAGCATCCATTGAATATACGCGTAGACACTCGCCATTATTCGGAAATGTGCTCATATACGAAGTAGTCGTTGTCCATTTCCATTTTGTACAAGAAAGTTCTACTCGTAACAACTATGACGACTAGATATAGCTTAGCTTTTACTAGAGCATTTATTGGTCCATCAGCCGACCTGACCTTTACGCACACTCTGATTGGCGAGGAAGCAATGGACTTACCTTAACCGAGGCGTTTCCGGCCGATATCTTCCGCCATCATGAAAGTTCGCCATCTCCACAACTTCAGTTAAGTCACATTCTTTGTTTGATACATCCAACGAGGCCTCTCGTGTGCCATTGATAAATACCAAATTGTAATAATTATACCTGCTATTCGAACCTCACAATACCAATTGTTTGTTCGACCTATCCACTCCTCCACCATGGCAGCCCTCCGCAACAGCGCCCGCAGTGCCCGCGCGATCTTCGCTGCCCCACGACCTGTCTTCAGGACCCAGATGCGTACGATGGCGTCTGTGGATAATCCGACTGTGTCCCCATCTCGTCCAGTCGAGCCTGCTTCGAAGTCACCCACAGTCAAGGAGCCCGCGGCCGATTCCAAGTCGGTGATCAAGAAATTCCAAATTTACCGATGGAACCCAGACCAACCGGACAGCAAGCCGCACATGCAAACATATACTTTGGATCTCAATAAGACTGGACCGATGATGTTGGATGCTCTGATCCGAATCAAGAATGAAGTCGACCCTACCTTGACCTTCCGACGATCTTGCAGAGAGGGAATTTGCGGTAGTTGTGCGATGAACATTGATGGAGTCAACACTCTCGCTTGTTTATGTATGCCCCTCTTCCCCCCCTGCCCATGAATGTTCGTGTGCTTACAATCCAACCCACCAGGCCGTATCCCAAGAGACGACAAGACGGAAACCAAGATTTACCCACTGCCCCACACCTACGTCGTAAAGGACATCGTTCCTGACCTTACTCAATTCTACAAACAGTACAAATCAATCAAGCCCTATCTCCAACACACCGATCCAGCACCCAACGGAAAGGAATACTTGCAATCAAAGGAGGAGCGCAAGAAGTTAGACGGACTCTACGAATGTATCCTTTGCGCATGCTGCTCAACCTCTTGCCCTTCATACTGGTGGAACAGCGAAGAATACTTGGGTCCAGCAATCCTTCTCCAGAGCTACAGATGGTTGGCCGATTCTCGTGACCAGAAGAAGGAAGAACGAAAGGCTGCTTTGGACAACAGCATGAGCTTGTACAGATGTCACACAATTCTTAACTGCTCGAGGACTTGCCCGAAAGGTCTGAACCCGGGATTGGCGATTGCGGAGATCAAGAAGGAGATGGCCTTTTAAGGGGCAGGGGTGGAGGTGGATGCGGAAGTGACTCTGAGGTCTCTATGAAACAAGAGTGCAGCGCATGCGGGTGATTTTAGTGGTTGCTGCTGATGCGGCTTGTGTAAATACGAAGAATTGTAACATGATTTAAAGCAACTTTACGCCCTGCTTCTAAGAGAGCTTCTGTGTTATTCGACCATGCTACCAAGCAGTCATGGAGTGGCGGAAGAGTGACTGTTCTTTCGCCCCTTTGGGGGCAGTTCATGGCTGGGTAGGAGATATTGCCCTGCGTTCTCAGGAGCCAAGTGGTGCCGGCGAAGGGCGATGGTAGCTCGAACTGTAGAACTTGGAGATAATTCATGGACCAAACGATCAGAAAAGTGGTCTACGGTGACGATTCGACGAGATAGAGTAGTGAGTCAACAATAACACTCATGCTAGCATCAACACTAGTCACTTCTACCATCGTATATCTTCATCCTGGGCAGTTGCTTATGCTATCGAGGTCGAAGTCGTCACCAGTCAGAAACTCAAAACCGGGCCGCAACCGCTCTTATTGACAGTGCCATGCGTAAATATTGATGTCAGAGAGCAGTGTCGCGCTCTCTACCCTCACTAATAGGACATAACTTGATATTTCCAGAACATCCAACAAATCGACACTGCTCAGGGACTGTCAGCTGGGGCTGCATTTGGAAGTGATTTGGTCACAGTGTTTGTAACGAGCTACTTGTCCCACGATTTCCACACAAAATCTTGTTTTTAAGGTCGAGAACTTTCCGGATATGGTACGTCTTCCTGATCAATTATCTGTGCTGTGAGGACCCCCTTCCCCTCCTTTGCCATGTCAAAACTCGCGGCTCGGAACTCATCCTCTACTGTCATTTTCATTTGTCTTCTACCATCTGCCTCAAGCGGTTCTGTACCCATCTTCATTCACTGTCGGATCTGCTTCTGGATTTATCGGAGAGATTGAAGGATTTTTGTTTTAGAATATAGACTCTATCTGAGGTGGTATACTTATGATAATGACATAAGAGATATTTTTTGACTACAATTTGTGTATTATGATGTTGTTTCCGAGAATTAGGCTGTGGGCTTCAAGAATTACTACTAAGTCCTCCTCAATATGTTTCTTAGCCGCCTCGATTGTCATTCAACCTACTTGAGATACCTCGCTCGAAGCAGATGATCGATCTAGCATCTTCAGATATCCTCAGAGTGAATTTAAAATGCTAACTTGTTCGGCAAAGAACTCAGAAAAGCGATGATAAGCTACGCACTAGTCTTTGGTAGGAGAAAGAGATGTCATAGAAGAAATGAGGTCACTTAGAAATCAAAATTGCACGAGGAACCAAGTTTATTTGTGATATGCATTGTATTGTAGTATCTTGCTGTGCTCCACCGTTATGACCAGCACAAAGTAAGTCTCAGGTAGCTACCAAGGTGATAATGAAGGAATCGCAAAACAAGAGATACGAAGACGGTCCGCCAGCATTCCATCAACAGCCCCTCGAAAGTTATTACAACGAATGTAAAGAAGAAACCCCCGGCCGTCATCATCGAAGAAGTACAGGCTTGCAGAAAAATTTTGACCCTTTGACCACCCATCATCACGCTAATTGACACGAGTACAAAGGCTGAAAACAGTAACAGTAGAATACATGAATGGAGAAGATTTTTCTTTGCTGAAATAGTAGCACAAGAAAAGAAAACAAGAACAATGACTTTTGTATTTGCAAGCAAACCCTCCCAGATCGTCGTGACGCGTGAGTAGAACCTCTATCCCTAACGACGCTCCATCTGAAGTAGATCGAGGCCCAAATATGAATCTGTGTGTGCGTATTTTTTGTTTCGTAAAGGTTCGTGAAGAATGGCTTGTGAGGCCCATCAAATTTTTTCTTATCGTACACAGAATTTACTCAGATCGCTTCCTCTTTCTTTCCTTGCGGGATTGGCCATCGGATTCACTGTCAGTGCCGCTGCTCTCGCTGCCAGATGCTTGTGCTGCAAGGTTGTAGAGTGCGTTTCCGTGAGCTCGGATGCGTTCCACATCGCTGCCCGATTCCATGTGATCAGCTGGTAGCTCACCATCCTCTAATACGCCCATAACAATAGCTCCGCTTCCGTGAGTGCGTGCATGTTGACTAAGGTTGTCGCTGCGGGAGAATTTCTTGCCACAGTCACCACATTCGAATGGCTTCTCTTGGGTGTGGAGGGAGCGGTAATGGCGCTTGAGATGTTCTTGACGTCTGAATCGGCGGCTGCAAAGATCACAGACGAAGGTCTTGGAAGGGTCGTCAGTCAAGGATTGCTTACGACCGCGGCGATTGACTGGTGCTTGCTGGGGTAAGCCTGCATCGGAACCTGAAGCCATCATGTTTGAAGTCATGTTACTTTCAGATGACCCGGATTGACTTGGTGCTGTCGATGATTGTTGGTTGTCGGCGGTGGTTTCTTCAGGAGCGGCACCAGATAGGTTGTTGATTGGCACAGTGAATTTTCGGGATCTGACCATAGAATCGAACTCAGAACTGTCTTCGTCACAGTGAGCCGCAGCCTTGGATTTCTTGGCGCGCTTTTCCTTCTTTGGTTCACCTTCAGAACTTGAAGCTGGTGGGCTTGGTAAGCAAGCAGCAGCGAATTTTTCGGTCTCGTCAAAGTCCTCGAAATCCTCGAAGTCGTCCTCGCTGACAAAGATTTCGCTGTCGGAGTTGATGAGATCGGATCCGGTTCGTTGCCTTTTGTGTCCAATGAATTGAACGTTATCGGTGGTAGGGAAGTTAACAAGGCCGTTCACGAAATCGTCTTCTGAGTCAAGGTCTGAAATGTGATCAAATGTGGGCAATGTGTGGTTGCTGGCTGAGTCGGAGGTGAAATCAAATGCGTTTGCACGTGTTTCGATTTTGGTGAAAGCGTCACTACCTCCTAACATGTACCTGTGTTCTTCGTCGTCCCCTGCGCACAATGTTGGCAATGGAGGGAATTCAGGAGCTGAAGTCAAGGTTGGGTTTGAAGTTGGAGGTAACACAGCAGAGCCGACGGTAAGGTTTCGTGGATCACAGAAATCGAAATCTTGTTCTGAGGCGACAGAGCGTGGATAAGGGGAAGGGGAAGGAGATAGCGAAGGGCAGGAGGTTGCCGACAGGAGTTCATTAGCGTGGCTGATAAGCGAGGTTGGGTGGATGAACACTGGAAATTCAAAGCCTCGTCAGTAAATCATCCGATTAAGAATTTAAACTAGGAGCCATCGGTCCACAACCCCAAACTTTGCACAATCCAAATTTGTGCCAATAATGGGACGGCAAATCACTCCAGTACCACAGAGAAATATCAAGTGAATATCTAACATACCTGGTGTCATTGGCGGAGAACCACACCGCGCCCATTCACCACCAGCAAGGTTCTCTGATTGAACCTCGCTTTCACAGCCCTCCTTGACTCCCTCAAAGCTCTCGATGCCGAAGAAAACGCTGTTCACTGGTGTTGGCAGAATATCACAGCTGGATGGGCTGCTCATAACGCTGGCAGATGCTGAAAGAGGTGGTGTGGTTGGATAATAATACATGTCATGTTCGTTCTCAGAATCCATCATGACTCTGGGAGAATGTTCTTGAATGAGAATTGTTGGCTTTTGGTACATTGGTCGAGGAGAGGCCATTGGGGTCATGTTTCCCATGAACCCGGCGTTGAAGATGTTTTGCTGCATCGGAGGCTGCGAGCACGAAGAGTTTGGTCTAGAGTAGATTGGGGTTGATGGTAATTGGTGGGCATGTTGGTGGTACATAGGTATTTGCACATTGCTTGGTTGTTGTGAGAAGTGACCGTGTTGACGGTTGTCCGACTTTGGGTCTGGGTTGTAGTAGAAGAATGGGGATTGCCCCATTGCTTGTGCGTAAGAGTCCATGGCTTTGAGTCCTCGTATTCTTGATGCTGGAGGTCTGCTAGACAGTCAGTTGCGTTCCTTGGGACCGATCGAAGCCACAGCAACACTAGAGACACGTACTGAGGTGGTTGTTCGTTTCAAAGCTGGAGTTCTTGCTCGAGTTCGTTGGCAGATTAGTTTACGTTTAGGAACGTAGTTGTATGCAGACCAGGTAGGTTATGTGTTGATATATCAAGTACAGGGTTTCGCAGGAGGGACTGGACAACAGCTACGGAGGTGGCTGTCTAAAGGTTGTATTGTTGAGTTGATTGATTATACATAAACTTGTCAAGTGGAAGGATTGATATCGAACAGTAGTTGAGGTGGGAGGAGGAGGTTATTATCGAAGGTTGAATCGGTGAATGCGGACAGTATACAGGAGAGTAGCACGATGCCAAAGGAAGGTACGGAAGAAGATCGAAGAGGCTCTATATAAAAAGCACAAGTCGAAGATGTTCCAAAATGATGGAGTTTATAAAAAGGAAACCGTTAGGCGGTATAAGAAGAATATTGGTAGCGATGAGGGAACCCAGGAAGATCAAGCAAACGAGAGTAGTGATGGGGACCCTGCAAATAAAGTAAAGATCTCAGAAGATCAACGAGTGTGAGTGTGTGATAGAGGGTAAAAAGATAGGCAGTGCGACCGAAGGGCCAAGTCTCAGGCGGAAGACATGGGAAACGGGTGGGTCAGGAACAAGAAAGCAACGAGTGGGTATGAGTGGTGCGGTGGATGGTGGATGGGTGGTGGATGGGTGGATAGTGGGAAAGGTGGGTTTGCCATGGACCCTGTCCAGTCTGTCTGGGGGAACGGGCAGCATTAAGATGGGATGGATTGGATTTGGCAGTCGACGAATGACAGAGAGTCAACTGGGTACGATTATTTCTAAATCTAGCGCACCATTTTCTTTGGGTGGGTGGGTTTTTGGACGTCCGGGATCCCAGAGTCCTAGCCTAGTCTAGTCAGCCAGCTATTTTGCGTCCTTTTGGTCTCTCGTTTTTTTTATTCTTTGTGTTTTGACGCTATCGCCGAATTGAGAGATTGAATTGATTCTCCCGGGACAGTAGTAAAGAGAAGAGCGCAGGTGGTGAGCACAACTGAGCCCTCTAGGCCTCTAGCCCTCCAAGTATAGCCTTAGCGTATCCACGGTGGGCTTTACTATTTGCCAGTGGTCCATACTACTGGGTGCAGCATCAGCAGTGCTGGACCTGCTGGACTGCTGGACTGCTGGACTGCTGGTACGTACTAGACGGTACGGTACACTGCTGCTAATATACCCAGAGTGGGGAGCAGACATGAAAGTACTGCCAGACCGGGTTTGGAGCGTCTGGATGGGGATGCGACGCGATTTCTCAATGATTTGGTGGATAATTCTTGAACCACGTCTCTACTCGCATACATGGGTGAATGAATAATGATTGAAAGACATACAGTAGTTGTGTACAGAGTCCGAGCTAGATGTGCTAGGTGCGCGCGGAATACTCGATGTGCGTGAAAGTGCCCATGCGATAATAATGAATGGCCACTATGGGGGACTTGGGAATAGCTCCAGCGGCCAATGAAGATGCGCAGTTCGGCTTTTCATATCAAACCGCCCTTTTGCCGTTTCCTGTCTCATTTTCTGTTCTTCAAAGCAGCGAGTAGTGAGCTCGAGAGGCGCAAGTGAAAGCGATACTCTTCTTCTCTTCTTACTAGGTACTTTGTGCATGCATAAGCCCAAATCATAGGTCCCCACCTGGTAGCGAAATAGTAGCGGTGGCATTGGCATACAAGTGGTATTATTGTTCATACTTCGTACATCCATACGAATGAATCTACACGATACAACAGTGTGAACACCGAATACCGCACACCGCGTCATTACGAAAGCTACTGTCGCCTGCAGATTGGCTGGGAGCGCGGAAAGTGTCAAGAGCTAGTCGCCAGTCCAGTCCCAGTCCCGTCTTCGTACAACACCGTTAGATTGTTTGGCATACAGTAAACTTTCGTTCCAACCACAGTGTTCAGCTCTTCAAACTGATACGTAGACACATCCCACCGGAGACCGATACTAGAAGAGGACGAAGGAGAAGGGAACACAAGCCCGTACCTACCAAATCCATCGATCACTCCAAGAGGATCTCGCGGAGCCATAGAAAATCCCTCCATGCCAGTAGAATCTCGCATACAGATCACCGACATGTAACTGAAATCTCTTCCGGCCTGTTTCCTACTCCAATAGGTAGATCATCAGGACTAAGCATTTGTCAACGACGTTAACCCCACGATTGGCTCTCGACTGTTCTTTTGACTGCATTTGTGGTTGTTGATTGATGACATTTTTTCTGAGCCACAGCCCACCTTACCTCAGCTCTGCCATAATTGGCATCTACTGCGCATCAAGAGTCAGATATCGCTGGTTATTCACGATATTACCTGTGCGAATGAATCCTGCCATTGCAACAGGGCCCCCATCCAATGCGGCTTCTCCGAATCTTGATACGAATTCAGAATGGATCGCGAAAATTCTAACCTTACGCACTGTGAAGAGAACAAACATTTTTGCCCCCGACGATGTAGATTCCCTCCGTTCGAAGAAGCAATCATTATTCTATCCGAGCAAAGTACTACAAACGACTAGGCAAAGGTATCCAAGAGCGAGACGCGAAACACGTCAATGGCCATTCACATCGCAGACCACACCTCCGATATGCAGAAACAGATGCTTTTGGACGAGTTACATGAGCAAAGCGTGCGCAGGTGCATAGTGTGATGAATGCAAGAGTCCAACGACGCTACTCAGTCCTCGCCATCGTGTTGCAGCTCTACTGGTACCTGGATTGGCTGCATCGCAATCCTTCCTTGTGGCCTCGGCGACGTAAGTGATCAACCTATCAAGATTGCTTTTTCCTACTTTTTCCCCCAGCCAACTTCCACTTTCAGCCATCGTGCTAGTAATTCGCCGGACGTAACCTGAGATGACATCGTATGCGTCGTCTTTTCGCATCCTTCTTATCCCCCCAGATTATTTTTTATCGCTGCTATCGATAATGATCCCTGACTTCAGCCGTTCTCAGTTTCTCTACGAGCACTTTGCCCCGCGTCTACAGCACTGGATAATTGATCAACCACCACTTGTGGGGTGTGTGAAGACGCCAGCAGCAGAACATGAAACCACTAATCAGGTCGGGAATACTCTCACATTCACGACGGGAAGGTCAGACTGTCCACCCGTCTCCCCGGCGAGCTATCACAATCTCTCACCGTTGGAGTTGCTACGCTGACAAGTCACTATCTGAGTTTTCTCTACACATTCGTAGCTTCTTAGTCACTGTTTTCCCTGCAAAGCTCTCAAGTTGGGTATGGTGGTTCTGCAGCCCACCTATCGGTGAGTTCCATGGTCGACTGAAAAACAAAACTATGAACTTCGTAGCCGCAGTCTAGTACCGGGTAGGAGCCAAAACCAAACGTGGAAATGGCGGAAAGTGACGCGGTGAGATGGAACGATACCGTCTGCCCAGTGCCGACATGAGTTACTTGACGCCGCGTTTGTGACCGACTATATCATTTGTCGGTATCGAAAGGGTTCTACCAAGTAGGTGCTTGCAATGATGGCATCGTTTGGAACCTTAAACATCTTTCAACCCGTCGTATTTGAGCCCGACGGATCTCTGCACAATCACACGATCGTCAGTGTAGCGCCTGAAAGCAACGGAGATTATTGCATAAATTTCACATTTTTCCAATAACGCACAGCGTTTCGCCAACACTGACAGCCTATCACCAACGTGCTACAGGGTTCGAGGTTCAGAACGGGGTGCTTATCATAGGCAGATGTGTCCATTTCACAAAAACAACTTTTGTTCATGGCCTGGATGCACACTCTAGTGGCTGTGACACCGTCACAAATACCCTTTCTGGTCGTTTCTGCTGGCCTACTGCATGTTGCATAAAGTGGTGTATTCCAGCTAATGCAAGCTGTACGTACGCTTGTCTAAACATAGAGAGAGTGCGGAAGTACTGTGAATGGTTCTCCTTGCTGCTTTTGCGACACTTCGGGCGCAGTCACAATGGTGGAGTAATTCGTAGTTGGTTTGGCCGAGGCATGCATAATAGGGTATCGTCGTATTGCTTCCCGACCCTTCGCACAACGCTCTCTTTGCACAAGGATTAAAATTATGAAGCAAACTTGTTCGGTCGACTTCCAGAAGAAGCTGCTTTACCAGAACTTGCTTGGGATACCTCGTCCCCGACCGCATCAGGATCCTGGGTCGCGGTGAAAGATGTGTAGGGATTTTTAGTGGGTGGCGGTCCATTAGCAACCCTTATCGGTCATATATTTCCCTCTCCAGTATGCATTACTCACTAATCGGGCAATGAGCCGTCTGTTACTATGCACCTTATCAATCTGCTGATATAGCCATGTTGCTACTGCAGGAACGATGCAGGTACGAAGCTGCTTAATAGCAAAAGTTGGGAATTCCTCGATTCGACCTGATATTTGCTGCATATGCATGTATTGTACGGTCAAACAAAGCAGGAACAGCATAAAGCAGTCAATCCAGCTTGCAGGAACTGTTCGGACTTCCTTACTTCCATCAATCTGCGAAGTACCTTTGCTTTCTCCGATCTCTTAGTCCATCCCACTTATGATTTACCGGTGCGGTGCGGTATCTTTCTGAGGCCCTGTTCGCTTGTTCCCGTAGAGCGTAGACACCGTCACGCCAGAAGACTAGCCACACGGGGACAGATTCCTAGAGGCCGCAAGTTCCTGGCCTCGCAAGCCCTTGCTGGCCGCTTCGAATCTACGACGATCCACTCGCGGGTTTCGGATAGTGCATCCTAATGCCCTCGTCTCCGACAAGGGCCAAACTCGAGCTAGAAAGAGAACACAAGAATCATGATACTGTATCTGTCAATTGTGGAGTGACTCCTCATCTGAGAAGAATTCCCGACGGCCTCATGTAACGACGTTTGGGAAGTTATCCCAGCGCGACGGAACTTGGGAAAATGGAAGCAATGGAGAAGAATGTTCGTCGGGCCTTCAATTTCCCTAGAATAGAACGATCATCCGACGTCAATCTAGACGAGTTTCCACCACGCATTTTGTCGACTGTCTAGTAAAACAGACTGCTATTAGATAATACTTAATAATACTACCCCAAGCATCTCCTCGTGCCCAAAGTATCAGATCAAAAGTTTATTTTGCTTAAGACCGAAAGATTTTGGAGTATCGGCGTCGCCTTTACATGACTGGTTTCCCAAAGAGACACAAACGACGGCACTATTATTCAATGGATAGCCAACCGGCTGGGAAGAAAGACCGAAAGGCTAGACTTGGGTTCGAGAACCCCGGATTTCTTTTTACCCTCTACCCTCTACCCTCGAGGGTTCATAGATTAGAGATAGTACCAAAGGATATCGAGCGCCGCAGACGCGCACCCTGGATATGTCTCGGGTCGAACGGTGAGGCAAGGAAATAAAGAGTCGCGAACACTCGGGGCAACGTGCTTCCATGACTTTATTCCCTCGCAAAATTCGGTTCGTAATAATAATGGTAGGAAGTTTGCCACAAGGATGTCTTATGACATACTGTCCTCGACGTACACTTCGAGCGGCCAAAGCACCTCGATGTTGGCTCGTTTCCTTGATTTGGGCAGGTATGATGTCCTGATGCCCTCAATGACATTGCTTGGATCAAGTTGGATGAACATCTACTTCATCATCGGCGGGGACGGGAACGTCAGAGCGGTGTCGTAATATTATGATCTACTATTAACATCCAGGCATGTTCCTGCATCAATTCCGGAAGGTGGACCAACAGAGCAGAGAGAACAGCAGAGAAGCCTGAGGTCGACCATGTTCAGCGACGATCACTCCGCAAAGGTTCGAGATGTCGATCAAAGGGAAAAGAAAGGGTCTGGTTAGCAAGTTATCGGCAGTTCATACCAATTAGTCAAAATATCCTCTCGGAGAGAAGGAAAAAGCTTCCAATCCCCGAATTCGTCTCTTTCTATTCGTTCCATTCGTCCCAATAATTAACCCATACCCCTACACCTCCCCTGCCAAAAGACTTCTGGTGGGGGCGGTCGCTCTTTTCTCTGAATGGAATGAATTATTCACCCTGGCCGGCTAGGTAGGCGAGAGAAGAGACGACGAACACACGTCGGAAGGGTACAAGCACGCCAGCCAGATCTAAACGGTTCGCTCCCAAAAGCAAATCAGCGTCCCAAACTTTACTGTAACCAAATCCCCACTTTGGCCATGCACCCGCGGATATGCCTCTCGAATGCAGGCCTGTCGTCCGAAGGTACAAAGCTACTTCTGGGACCCTTTATATCCGAGAACCTTGCTGATGGGCCTTCTCGAACGTTTCACGTTCCCACAAAGAACAATTCTCTGGTGAATTTCCAATTTCCATGGTATCCATGTCCATGAACTATCCTGTCCGGGCCCAAGTTCAGAGGTGCGGCGAGGTATCTCTTTGCTTTTCTCATTATCATTACATACTGCATACTGCATAGTTAATCAAACAGACGAGACGGACGACTCACGGTCGCTGCCGCAAGACACCGAAAATCAGGTGGGGAACTCGCTGCGAAATTGACAACCTGTACCGATTAAAGAACTTGCGGAGCTCTGTGTGCTTTTTCCAATTGCCTGTCATGATTCGCTTACGGAAGTCTGGTTGTCTTCATACGGTAAGGCAAGAAAAGCGAATGAGAATAATGGATAATGGCATGAATAAAGCACCTGTCCTGTATCAAGGGTTCATGCCGTCTAAATGATTCATGCAACTATCTAGACTCTATGAGTCTATGCTATCGCTATGTCTGTTATCCACAAGGCTTGGGATCACGGTAGTGATTTGCTCGATATGAAAAGTAGGTGTCTCTTTTTGTACACGTGTCTATCGTTATGCTCTGCTAAGGTTGAAACAAACAAACCATATTCGAGCTCTCCAAGTATAGTTCGCAAAAAAATATGTTTAATCTATTATTGCATGGTCTGGACATACGACATGACTTGCGCATCTTGAGGGCAAAGACTACAATTGGCTCTGCTTCAGAAGGGTCATCAAAGTTGATGAGACCTTGTGGGAGGCGAAAAAATCAGAAGAAAAAGAAAAGATTTGCCTCAGTCAGTCGAGTATGTGCGAAGTCCTTGACTATTGAATCACGGTCTCGAGGGTGGTCCATGAGCAGACAGACTATTCATCGCTTCCGGCGGTCTCACTCCCGCCCGCTCTTTTCGGATTTTGCATCTCTGATCGCAGGCCTGGACGAAACTGCATGCTTGGAAAATTCCTTGTGTGTAGACGGGAGCGGCGAGGACTACTATTACGTGGAAGGAGTCGATGGGAGGCTCCGATGAGGTCGAATGTTTGGCCAAACCAGCTCAAGGGAAACTCTGTGCGGGATCAGCACGTACGGCTTGAGCAAGAGGACGTCATTGAAGTATATCACTTTATTTCGAAGGCTACTTTGATTGCATACGCTGTGGCCTCGTGTACACTCAACATCAACGTCATCAGCACCCAAGTGATGCCCATCCGCTGATTCTGTACTTCTCAGCCATATTTGGCCACACACACGAATCAGCGGAACCATGGTGAACCAAAGCCAAGTTTCCAGGTGCCGCTGCTCAGACGGGCGAAGATACGGATCACGACGTGTGGTTGTAAGGTAGAACCCAGGCAAACGACGGCCAGCATCGAATGCTTTCTTACGTCAGGTTCTTTGAGCTGTCTACCGGGTGAAAGGGAGTATTACGAAGATCCTGCAGAAGATCTTATGACTTGCGGAGTCGCAATAAAAGCCATAATATATGGGAGCAGAACCATAGCTCCCCACATCAAGAGAATCACTTCTTGACCATCGAGTTGAGCTCCCAAACATATCCATCTTCTAACTATGGCACATGACCATGTGATACCTACCTCCACATCTCAGTCTTCCTCGTCCTCACGGGGCTAGATCCAGAATAAGCAGAAGCATATTGCTACACCTACAAAGTGATATCATACAAACCACCACGTCCGCTTCTTCGCAACAGCATACTAAGATGTCACCTCAGCCTTGTACAGGTACACTGGTACACCGGTAGTGACACGAACAGGCAACCCAATCAGATGTAACCATATATTAACTGCAATATCAATTTAGCCTTAATCCTTCACCGCGACTGAGGTCGAGTCCAGTAGAGTGGGGTCCATTTCTTCGAAAATCTTTGTCACTCGTCTCATTATGGAGGAAGCCCCAACTAGCAAGAGCAATCAATCCCAGAACAGAGCCGTCGCTGCTCTATGAAGATGGGAAAATCAAATTGTTAGAATATCATTCTGCAATTTTTATTATTTCGGTTTCCATTCTTTAGCTCTTCGTCTACATGTTCTTTCTTACTCAGAAGCTTGTTCTGCAAATAGATCGGATGGAGATGCATGTCGTTGTGAATAATCATGATGTGACATGACAGACATACCGATATCCGGTTTCGACGTAATGATTATCTTCTCTATCAAACAACACCGAAATAAGTTCATCTATCACTTGATATCCTTTCTCCATTATAGAACTAGTTCGTTCATCCATCGTGCATTTCTGTGATTATGATTACTTTCTTGATTATGTGAAGATCATCTCTCCGCACGATGTAAGGCGATGGACCCCTCATTGTCAGGTCAGGTCAGATCATGTCATGTCATCCCTCCAACGACTCGATTACCCTACAGATAGAGATCCCACCGAATCCCCAATCGATAGCGAGGAATCCTTCAGCAAGTCATACACGCCACAAGTAAGGATCTGGAAAAGACAATCTGACAAGAAACACGGTACGGAACGAGCACGCAAACGTAAGAAAGAACGGCAAGGACAAAAAAAAAACGGTTGCGGTTGCGATTGCGATTACGATTAACGAGGGGAGGTGGGACAAAAGCTTATGATGGGTTCGAAGGGTTCGAAGGATTCGGGATTCGTTACTCGGACTTGTTGATGCTGGATTTTTTCTTTGACTTTACTTGATGACGATGGATTTTAGATCATGTTCATGTATGTAAGATGTGAGAAGGGTAGGGTAGGGTAGGGTAGGGTAGGGTAGGATACGTAAAGCCACAGATGCCATCAGCCTGTGCCTCAATTTCTTGAAGAAATTTTTCCATCTTGGCTTCGTGGAGAAAGGATTGCATGTGTGTGTGGATGGATGGGTATATGGGACGAAAGGCCTCGCTCACCTAATTCGGCGCCGTTGCTGATGGTGGACGGGTGAGATGCTTAATGAAGAATGAGGTTGTCGCATGGTGGGAGTAGGAGAACTAGTGGGATATCCATATATAGCCTTTTCGTGACTTCTTCCCCTCCTTCCTGTTGTGGTGAAGAAAGAGAAACGAGATGGGTTTTTCGCGTCGTTGAATTGAACCATCAGGGACTTTTCCCCGGGTTCTGTAAGGTACGGTGCGGATACGAGAGACGAGAGAAGGATCGTGGCTTTGTGTTACGCTGCTTCTAGAATGCTTCGCCGGCTGTCGTTGCTGCTCGGGGGACAATGCTTGCGGCCTGAATGTTTGTACTACCGAGGGAACAGAAGAGGGTGGCAGAGAGTCGCAATCGTTTACGAGCACGCATAGACGACGTTTCGAACCTGTTCCATCGATATACTACCTCAAGCCAGCTGCAGCAATCGACGCCGACGACACAGTACCTGCAAGAACCTCAAACCAGACGACGTCCGCTCGTTCGTTCGGTCGGTCGGTCGGTCGTTATCTCCCCTCACCTGGCGGGTTGGCACCAACCTCTCCATCTCCCACCATGCACAAAACCAACCAGCGGTGTAACACAAAAACGCACACAGCACGCATTCTCTCGAATCCGCATCGCACCAAGTCACCAATCATTCAGCATTCCGGTCTCCGCGCTGCGACTAATGTACATCGCGATTCAGAGCATGTGGGTTAACTTACGGTATGTGAACGTACGTTGCGGTGTTGTCTCGACTCTCGAAGGTAAGGAAGGGTACAGCATTATTTTTCATCTGGGGTGCTGGATGGATGCGGACGGACGAGGTTCTGAGAAGGGCTTTCTTTGGAAAGGAAGGGCTGGACTAAAATCTTACGGTTCCTATGTACGATGTAAAGTGATTTTGGAGATGTTGGTGGTGTGCATTGCAGAGTTGCATTTTCCTACAATGGACAGGTTGACGCGAATGAAGCATGTCGATGTGGTATCGACGATTTGGGATTGATTATGTGAGGGGTGGTGGTGGGTGCATGGTGTACGGCGCAGGCACAAAATGGATGGATTAATTGGGGTCTATGCAAAAGAATAAAATTTATGTCGCGCTAGGGATGGCATGATAGATGTACATATGACAGTGATATGTAAGGGCACTAACTACGACACTACAGTTACGATATGCAGGAATTGTGCAGGAGCGGTTGCAAAATGCCAAAATGGGGTTTCAGAGTGAAGGGGTCTGGCTTTTCGTGGACATACATTCATCTGTCTGGCCAAACTGCAGTGCTTCGTGCTTCGTGCTTCGTGCAGGTAGGGAAAACAAATGCTGGGCGCGGACACTAGAGATGGCTTTTCTGGGTAAATTTCCAGCTGTTTCGGCCGGCCGTCTTGGTTGATGCCTGCGCTCATTTGTCGAGCTTTTGCCTGTACTGGAAGTTGTCTGCTACGACAAGGCGCTGCAGTGCAGTGCGGTGCAGTCAGTATCTCTGTTGGGTTCACCGCAAGTTTTCGTTCGTTTCGTTCGTTTCGTTCGTCTGTCGCAATTGTGATTGATGGTCGCCGATATCCTGCACTGTCTGCTGCTGCTCTTGCTGCTTTCTGCGTGCCCAAGAATTTTCATTAATATTTGTGCTGTCATCATGATGCAGATGCAAATAGCAATGTTTCGTCCGGAGCTGCCTCCGTGTGTCAAGTCGCTCTCTTACATATCATATCGCAAGGTCAGTTATCGTATCCCGTGTGTCTGGAATGGAGGGGAGACCGGACTTCGAGCTGCGCGCTTTGGGACGCCGGTCGGTCATTTCCCAGGCGCGGATGGAGATTCACCAGCCCAATCAATAATGGCCTCTTGGCCAGTCATTCTGTTGCTGGTGCCAAAAAAAAAGTCGAGCTGAAGTCGATAGTTCATTCACGACTCCACTGCTTCTTGCAAGATTCCGATAGGCGATGTTTGTGGCTAAAGTGCTCAGACAGCAAACTCCACTTTTTGTCACGATTTCTATCTACAGTAGTAGCTATTGGGATGAAGTCAATAGTTTTCCGAGCTTTCACGGCTCGGTATATGTGCGGTGGCAGCAACACATCCGTGCTGCTGCTACCCGAGCCGTGATCAAATCTTGGAACAACCTCGTAACTCTTCATTCCCTGCTGCGCCGAATCCGACGATATGGCTTGGGATACTCCCAGGGTTCCAGGCTGAGTGCGAAAGACATCATAGCTTCTTGGTGCATGCATCTCTCCGAGTCATGTCAGTGTCTGTCTGCAACAAAAAGCAAATTCGGGGTCAGGACTCCGCCCTCCGCATTCCATAGCAAGACACTTCATCGTCGTTGCTGGAACCGCAAGATACCATGAGACATGCTGATCATGAGGCCATTGCCAGCATCAAGGCCAGAACGCTGTCGCAGTCATGGTAGCTACAGATGTGTGATCAGCCCTTTGGAAGTCTAGATCCTTGTGGAGATCTCTCGCATCATGTCATTTGATTGGGATTGTCATGTAGATCCTAAAATACGAGTAACCTGATATATCTTTAGACTCTCGCTAGGGACGGGGAGATCAGGGATTGAGACCGGTTCTGCGGTATCTGGAGAACAAATGGGACCAGTGGGACCCTTTCAGCCATTATCTGCAAAGGGTCCTGCATGCTAACCTACAGTTGGGGTAGCTCCACCTGTCTACATGTGAGTAGTGAGGTGGCGACTATGGGATACTTCGCTGGAGGCGTAAGGCGGTATAAGTCGTGAGGGAACTAGAGGCACTGTTTATTGTAGGCTATGTACATGAGTCGGTAAGAATACGTCTAGAATGACACAGAAGGAAGTAATGACTGGGATAGAGTGCCCCTATGCTAGTCCATGCCGGTGATCTATTCGCCACCAGTTCTTTCACACCTTATGCTTGACCGGTAAACGATTGATGAGAAGAGGGAGAAAACACATGGCGAGAACCACGCCACTGCTGTTCGTCTTCTTTCACCGTATATCGTGGTGTGATTCCGTAGCCTGCAGTCGCTGTTCAGCAAAGCCAACTAGTATGCAGCTTGAACCTCTGCAATTTGTCCCCTCACTGCCCCTTTGCGATACCAGACTGACGGCGAGGAGATGGTGAACCTCACTTGCATTTTCTTCACTCTTGACTGGACACTTTTGGAACCGTAAAAACTCAAACAGATTAACACGACCTTAGCAAATCCAGAAGCAAAACAATATTGACACAAATTCTGAAATCTTCAAGTAATCCTTTCACCTTCATGAAGTCCATAGCTGTACGTACTCAGTTATCAACCACAGCGGAAGGATATTCACTCCAGCCCAGTCCCTTTGCTATACAAATCCCATCTTTCCAGCTCCCACTGAAAACTCAAAGCATCACTCAGCTTCTGGGATGATGAGGCGTCAGGCAGAATCCTTAGCTATTGGAATGAGATTCACTTAACTACAAGAGAGACTACAAGATCAGTTACTTGAAAGGCATAGGTCTAGGAGAAGTCGTCTTTGTAATGATCCTTCATACCCATTAGATAGAGAATCAGAGTTAGAGAATCAGAGTTAGAGAATCAGAGTTAGAGAATCAGACTTACCTGGACCACTGCACTTGATCACCGCCATGGAGCAATTCTGGTGCTTAGGTTAACTAAGTCAACCCATATTAGCTCTGCTAGATTTTTCCCATAACTCTGCCATTATATGTGTATGCTTTCACTGAGATAGAACGCTTTCAAGTTTATTCACCGTCCTCGCTATGTGAGTCGTGTCGAATATGTGAGCATTGCTACATATCCGAGTGCTGGCAACTGTATAAATGTTGTCTATGTAACTGCTGCCCATTCCATTCTCCCAAAACCACGATATACAAACCAAATGATAGTAGTCCCTAACTTAAGTACCAGCCATATTTCTCTCATCGATCAGAATTCTGCCATCTCCATACTGATCAAGTATTGTCGAAGTTCTGTAAATGAAGTGCTTCTACTGGTAGTTCGATATTGAAGTTAAAACGACCTTACGGAATCATTCACTGGCACCAGGCTCAATGAGCTACACTACTGGAACCTTCCAAGAAGGAGTAGCCATCCGATGTTACCTACCCACTGCATGCCAGAATCTTCTGTCCCTCGTCTATAGACTTACTCTCGAGGTAAATTCTACTAAAGGGTGCGATCACTTGACCCAGAAAGCGAATACTGTATGCGAGAAGGGTCGAACCCAGAACCGCGAGGCAGACTGGGTGCACATTTTTGTTGGAATAGTTCGGTTGATGACACTATCTTTATGAGTAGTCGCAGAGATTGGACATGCTGGGAATCTAAGCCAACATTTCGGTGCATGGGAATCCCTTGGAGTAATGAATGCCTTGCTTTCTCATCCAAATATGCCTCGCGGTCTCCGGTGCGCAGAAAAGTCTCTGAAAACTGTGGCTACCATGTAGTGACCGTCTGTAGCTTCGTCCGGCTCCTAGCTACCAATATTTGTGTGCCACAGTGGTACTGTGTGGTGACATATATTGCAATACCGCCATCTACCCTCCAGCTCTCCACGGTTAGTGACGAAGGAAGTGTAGCAAGTGAAGAAAAGGAAAATTCATATCAAACCAAGATTGCCTGAGGCATAAATTCACTACCTAGAACCTCAAAGTACTTCTTCAAAAGTCTTTCCAGTTGAAAAATATGAAATATCAACTTATACCTGGGCTTCATCAAGTTGTGTAGCTAGTAGATGCTTCTTAAACTTTGGGCAAGATCTCCCCACCTGAGCCATCTAATTCAGCACCCGCGAAAGAATCTGCAACCCCACCTCCAACCACCATGTCCGAATCACTAAATGTGATCGCGTTGATATCTGGCGGGAAAGATAGTTTCTTTTCTCTGCTACATTGCATACGAAACGGACATAAAGTCATTGCGCTAGGAAACCTACATCCTCCGATCCCAGAACACAAACACCCAGCCGGTCCAGACACAGGCTCTGCGGACGACGAAAATGATCTCAACAGCTTCATGTACCAGACCGTTGGCCACACAGTCATTCCGCTATACGAGGAGGCATTAGGAATCCCACTTTACCGTCAAGCTATTACTGGAACCGCGGTACAAACGGGAACGAGTTACAGTCATGCATCGATCACGGGATCTCAATGTCAATCCTCGGGAGAAGACGAGACAGAATCGCTGGTTCCTCTTCTCAAAAGAATCATAGAAGCGCATCCTGAAGCAAACGCTCTTAGTACAGGCGCTATTCTCTCTACATATCAGCGTACACGTATTGAATCTGTTGCGCTAAGACTTGGTCTTACGCCCCTATCGTTTCTATGGCAATATCCAACTCTCCCACCTGGGACACAGATATCGCTACTGCAGGATATGCAAGCGGCAGGGTTGGATGCAAGAATTATCAAGGTGGCGAGCGGAGGGTTGGATGAGGGGTTCTTGTGGGAGAATGTTGCGAGTGTGAAGGGAATGGCGAGGGTGGAGAGAGCAATGAAGAGGTTTAGGGTGGTGGGGGATGGGGCGGTTTTGGGTGAGGGTGGAGAGTTTGAGACGTTGGTTGTGGACGGGCCGGGGAAGTTGTTTAAGAAGAGAATTGTGATTGAAGAGAGTGATAGGAGGATTGTGAGGGAGGGTGGTGGAGCGGCTTGGTTGCAGATTAAGGAGGCGAGGCTTGTGGATAAGGAAGAAGCGGAGGGGGGGATTGTGGAGTGTAGAATACCTGGGTTATTGGATCAGAGATCGGAGATGATTCTGTCGACACTGAGGGAAGATTCTATACTTAACAACATTTCCGCTGAGGACGTGATGGAAAGCCGATCTCCTGCGGCATGGTCGCTTAAAAGTTCAGATGCCGGTGCTCTTCAACAGCAAGGCAGCGTTATACACTGGACAATCATGGCAGACAAGCAATCTCAAGGAGTGTCGATATCAGAAGAAGCCGAAAACGTCGTGGAAAACATCAGATCATATCTCCTCAAATCATCATTATCAACAACAGACATAGTATCTACAGTCATCATACTCCGCAACATGTCAGACTTCACCACAATTAACCAGGTATGTTCCCCAAGAAAAATCATCCCCTATTCTCCACACATACCTCCCGCCAACTAACCACCCCAGATCTACGGTTCTCTCTTCCCCCATCCCAATCCTCCCTCCCGCGTAACCATCTCCTCCGGCTCCTCCATGCCCACGAACATCAACCTCCTCATCCACATCACCCTCCACAACCCCTCTCACTCCTCCTCCCCTCCCACCCGCAAATCCCTCCACGTGCAATCCCGCTCATACTGGGCCCCCGCTAACATCGGCCCCTACTCGCAAGCCTCCACTCTCCCCCCCTCCTCCATCACCATCGCCGGCCAAATCCCCCTTATCCCCCATACCATGCAACTACCCTCTCCTTCCTCCTCCGCCCTCAGCACCACCCTCTCCCTCCAACATCTCCTACGCATAGCAGACACCATGAACGTAGGCTGGTTCAGCAGCGCTTGCGTCTACATCCCCTCTTCATCCTCTTCCCGCTCCTCACTCCCCCCATCAACCCAATCCCGCCTCGCATACCAAGCCTGGAAGATGCTCCACACGCCACCGGCATCTTCTCCATCAAACGACTCCGATGATGACGAAGAGCGTGATCTCTGGGCTGAGAAATACCAGTTTGGGCACGCGGCGAATACGGAGGAAGAGCTGAAGAGATATCCCGATTTCTCGCTGCTCTCGGCAACTGGTCGTGGGGAAGGAGGTAGTGTTCCACCGTTTTGGGTTGCTGAAGTGGAAGAATTGCCGAGGGGAAGTGAGGTGGAGTGGCATGCTGGGCTGGGCATTTGTAGGGGTGGGGTTGAGGTATGTTTTATGCTCTCTCTCGTTTTGTTCCTCTCTCTTTCTCTCTTTCTTCCTTCTCGCCTTCCTTCTTCATTTTCCTACACCTCCCCCCTTTTTTCTACACTTTTCGTCCTTCCCATTTGCAACAACCAACCACTTGTGCTATGCACCCATCTATCCACCCATACCGTACATACACATGCATATACTAACCAACCCTCCTCCCCCAGATCTCCACAACCTACCAACCCAACATCGGCACCACCACTGCGGCTTCGACCGCCGGCACAACAACCCACTACCGCACACTTTTCATACCTTACCACTCCTTATCACCCTCCACTACCCCATTCCCCCCAGCCCTCTCCTCCGACCCAACACTCCCCCTCCACCTCCTCTACATCGACACCTCTCTGCCCTCATTGCAAGAGATCATGGACCGCGTCGGCGGAAGAGGCATCGTACCCTGTAAGAGTCTGTGGGATGGGGAGGGGAGGAGGCTGGGTGCTGTGGGGGTTTGGTGGGGGGAGGGGGGCGAAAAGTGATGTGGGAGGAGATAGTGCTGATGGTTGATTTGTATATAGTGGAAGGAGAATGAATGTTACGGATATACACCGTGGAGCAGCGGGGTTAGATAAAAATCACATTTAGATCACGAATCCACAAATCAAGCATATAAAAGATAAATCCAAACATCATCATTCGATCTCCAATCTACGCACTCCCTCTCTCTACCAACCCGCCCCCTTCCCCCCAAACACCCCCTCCTCAATCTTCTTCTGCTCCCCCCTGCCCGCGCCCCCCCCTCTAACCGTCTTCTGCTGCGCCGCCTCATGTTTCCTCAACTCCTCCGGCACCCGACTAATACTACTCTTCATCAGCATCTGTTTCAAATCATACATAACATCCTGATCCTCATTCCCCAAAAACGTAATCGCCACACCGCTCTTGCCCGCACGTCCCGTCCTACCAATCCTATGCGTGTAACTCTCAATACTCATCGCCATGTTAAAGTTCACCACCAGCGACACATCCGGCACATCGATACCACGGCCCGCCAGATCCGTCGCGACGAGAACATTCGTAGAGCCGGAGCGCACGCTCGCGAGCGCGGCTTCACGCTGCTCTTGCGTTTTCGAGCCGTGCAGAGTGACGGCTGTGAAGCCCATGTGTTTGATATCGCGGGCCACGGCGTCGCAGTTGCGTTTGATGTTGACGAAGACGATGATGGGGGGTTGGAATTCGCCCGAGGCGAGGATCTCATTGAGGCGCTTTTTGCGCTTGTCTTCGCCTGAAACGAACTCAACGCGCTGCTCGACGGTTTCGACGGCTTCGCCGATGTTGCCGATGGTGACGATGGCGGGGCGACGGAGGTATTTTTTTGCGATCTTTTCAACCGCTGGAGGCATGGTTGCCGTGTACATCATGGTTTGGCGGTAGCGGTCTTTGCCGCCGAGGTGCCGGCTCATGGCTTGTGCGTCTTCGGCATCGTCGGTGTCGGGTTTTTCGTTGCCAACGGGGAGGGCGTCGAGGATTTTGTTGACGGATTCTTCGAAGCCGAGGTCGATCATTCGATCGGCTTCGTCCATGATAACGTAGCAGCATTGGCCGAGGACGAGGACTCGGCGCTCGATACAGTCGACTAGACGACCGGGGGTAGCGATGATGATTTCGGCACCGTTGCGAAGATTGTAGGATTGTTCCTCGAGGGAGTGACCACCAACGATACTAACACAAGTGAAGCCAAGTGGTGTTGCGAACTTCTTCGCTTCTGTTTCAATTTGCTGAGCCAACTCACGGGTTGGCGCAAGAATGATAGCATATGGACCGTCGTTCTTCGTATATTCATTAAGGGGAGGTAGTTCCGAGATGTAGACCAGTAAAGGTAGTAAGAAAGCTGCAGTTTTACCCGAACCAGTTACGGCAACACCAATCAGATCTCTCGCCTGTAAAGCAATAGGTATAGCGGCTCTCTGTACTGCTGAAGGCTCGTCATATCCAACTTGATGGATAACATCCAAAAGACGTTTCGGTAGGTGTGATTCCTCCCAACTTCGCATAGGGTTAGGAATTCCTCCTCCTTTCGTACTGATATTGAAATCCTCCTTGAAGATACGCCAATCTCTCTCCCGCATATGTTCGAGTTTCTTTTCGCTCCAATGTTTATCGAGGGCGTTTCTACCAGCCTCTTCTTTCCTCCGCCTCTCCATCTCTATAATCTCTCTTGCTCGGACACTACCAGCTTCCCCATCTCGTTCTTCCAAGGCTTTAGCATACTTCAGCGTCGAGCCCTCATCTTCCGCAAAACCACCTAATCGACCACGACCAAAGAAACCTGCTTCAGCTCGTGCTTGATAGATGGGATTGTAATCTGGACTTGTATCCTCTTCAGCGTTCCATTCGAAGTTAAACTTCTTCTCCGTGGTCCGTCTTCGCTTCTTCTTCGCAGAAAATGTTGATAGGTTCGTCTCCGCACCCATATATCTATTCCTTATCAAAGCGGCTTGTAAATCTTCGGTATTCGCAGGTCGCTTTTCCCCAGCTACTGACGCTTTTCCTGTACTCGCAGCCGCGGCCGGCTTCGCTGGTGGTCCCATATCATTAGAGCGATTCTGCTGTCCATTCCTTCCAGCTGCCGGTCCGGTTGGAGGGTCTCCATTGCGCATCGCTCGGGGTCCTGTAGGAACAAAAGATGAATCACGGCGTCCTCCATCTTGTTGATACGACGGGCGATCGTAGCCATTCTGACCATTCTGACCATTCTGACCATTCTGACCATTCTGACCATTCTGGCCATTCTGGCCATTCCTAGCATACCCATTACCATTATCAATGGGCATGCGATCCTCGCGTTCCGCTTCTACCTTCCGCTTTTGTTCCTCAACTTCTTTCTGCCTCTTTTCGAGCGCCAGCTTCTCTCTTGCAGCTTTCGATAAGAATTTAGGCTGTAGTTTCATATAGTTAGTATAGGGTACGAAAAGATCTAGACATGCGCTGTGAACATGTGTGCCAGAAATGTATGGTGTGAGTTTATTACATACCTTTGCCGCGGCTTCATCTGCCTCTTTCTTCTTTTTCAATATATCTTCGATACTCAAGGGGCCACGACTGGTTGGAGCTCCCCATCCTTTCTTCTTTTTAGGTAGCTCTTCTGGCGGTGGCGGTAGAGGATCGGAAGGAGGTGGTGGAGGGACGTCATTTGAAGGAGGCGGCGGTGGTGCCAGGGAACTCGGGGGCGGAGGAGGAATAAAAGAGTCTGGAGGTGGTGGAGGGGGAGATGGTGGCCGTCCATTCATATCTGATGGTGGAGGTGGTATGGCATCTATGCCGTTTGAGTATCCATTCGATGCCATGACAGCAGTTTCGCACACCTTAGTTGAAACCGAACAAGAGTATGCAACCGAATCTCAAGTTCCTCAATCACGGATATTTCCAGATCTGCTGGCGCAAAGTAAAGTAACTAATTTTTGGTTGATCTAAGATGTTTGAGAGGCGACAAGGCTGAAGAATCACGGCAATTAACAAGTTCCGCGGATTACATAATCAACACAAATTTATCGATCAACATCAACCACAACATAAATCGTAGCCTACAGCGACATTCAAAATGCCGACGACTAAACAGTATGTGAGGCTCGCAGAATCGCTGCCTCCGCAGCTCCAGAGATTCTTTGCACGCTACCCGCCTTCAAGTATTCTCAAGAAGCCAAAGGCCATCACTACCGACGCTGCTGCCCCCGCAGCTCCCAGCGCAGATGGCACCGAAGCCTTCAATCCTTTCAAGCCTACGAAACATCCAATTACGGGGAGGTGGCATGATCCGGTTTTCTCATTGAGGCGGCAGGCAGATTTGGTTAAGCTTGCGCGACAACATGGGGTAGAGGAACTGTTACCGCATAGTGTGAAGAGTACCGAGGAAAAGCTACGCAAGAGGATGGAAAATGGATTGAGAGTGAAGGGTACAGGTGTTGGACAGACAGTAAAGGGAAAGGAGTGGGAGAGAACCCAAAAGGCCAGGTAGGTTCCCACTTGCAATTTTCAAGAATTGGCTCACTAGGTACAAATGCTAACTGGGGAACTCCAATAGGCTGGAGAAGAGACGACAAGCTATGTTGGACATGCCGCAGATGATACAGACATGGAAGGAGGTACGTTTCCCTTATGTGACTGAAGACGTGGATGAGATGCTAATTCCTGATTGTAGAGGGGTCATGGTCGTGGATGGAAGAAATGGCCGAAATAAACTGCGGGGTAGGTATCGCTTGGGACAGGAGCAACTCTTCGTTAGGGATTGCCGAGTGTACGAACATCGTGTTGGGAACGAATGCATTGGGAGAGGCGTTTTACAAACCATTGCCGGTTGGTGCAGTTGGTGCAGTTGGTGCAAGTGTATATCATCACTTCTACATACCAAAGGACATATCCAAACGCAGATCCGCAAGTGTTGAGTCGTGTTGCATTTGCATGTGATTGATATGCATGACACGGTGAGAATAAATGCAGACTCCTGATCCTGAGGCCTAGATAGAGTTTGAAGTACCTAAATGCTCGCCCGCTGGACAGGGTCAATAGAAAGCAGTATCGAGCTGGTCAAAGAATGCCACTGAGAACTTGGGACAAGAGTTATGGCGTAGCTTTCACGTGCTGACGTGATTTGGTGATAGATGAGGTGAGAGCCAGATGCGAAGTGTAAAAGTAAGAAGCATAATTCCTGAAGTTGCCTTATCGGCATACAGACAGCCATGTCCCGTAACGCTGGTGGCGAATATAAAAGTGTTAACTTACTTTCGTAGAAATTGGCAGTGGGTAACAGTGGGTTGTTTTTGGTCGTTTGCTGCGGGTGTGTGGGTTGTTGTGTGGCAAAAAGGACGGGCAGCAGCGAAAGATAACCGAGCAGTACTTGGAGTGTATCAGGGGCATTTCGAACCAATTGTCCAAGCTCTACTTAGTATAATGACAGTTGATCCGACATTCCAAATCCTTCAGTTTGTTTTGCAAATCAGGTACCACGATCTACTGTGTCGGGCCTGTCAACCTTGAATCTCCAAGCACATGCCAGTGTCACCTTAGCATTATGTTCAGCCAGAGATACACCGAGGCAGAGGCCTTGGATAAAATGGATGAATTTATCGTCGAACACAGGTGGACGTGAACAAGAGCGTGTTGTCGAATCAACCCTGCAGCGATCCTTGGCTGGGAACCGGAACCCCAACAAAATGGTGAAAAATGAGAATTGTTGGGGAAGAACTGTCGCTTAGCTATATTCACTGGGCATAGCGCATCTGCTATTTCGACCCTTTTTGCAGTTCACCCTTTTCCATGTTTTGCATGAGAAATCTACAGGGGCGCAATCCAGGTCGGCGTTTTGATTGGTTGGCCGGGACATCACCCATCTGCGAAAGATCTTTGGGCAACAGCAAACCTTCGAGCCTCCGTTGGGTGACAGGCTCGCCGGCCATGTTTTTCACTCCTTCTAGAATGACACCTTATTTCCTTCTGGCCGGCTCGGCTGGGCAAGTTTAGATGGAAGCTTACTTCGCGTCGCCGACCAATTTCCATGTGAAAATGGTGCTTCCGAGTAAGTAGTTGATAAAAAATAGATGACGACGGAAGCGCCTTATTTTCAGAGTTTATCGCGCATACCGTTCCACAGATAGAGATAGATCACCCGGAATGTAGGTAAAACAGCTCAGTGCATTTTGGCGTGCACTTAGGGCTTCACGCGCACAAGCTGAAAATCTTAGAGGGCTGTACCGTGGACCGTGAGACCTGAGTGTGCAGCATGTTGTGACATCTCTGCCAGCCGAGCCAGTGAGTGAATTTCTTGAATTTCTCCGGAGCTGGTTTTTGGCGGTGAGATGTTGTCGTGTTCGTCCCCACAGATTAAGCCCAGTAGCCGTAGCAAAGTACTTAATAGCAACAGTGCATTTGAGACATGAAACCCGAGTCGCTAGGGCTTCTCCACGAAAGGACCGGGAGATGGTGGGTGGCGTGAGCTTCCAAATCTGGCGGGCTTTCCGTTATCGTCGAAATCATGAGGGGGAGCACACAGACGAGGGGAAACGTTGGTGCTGGTGATGGTGATGGCGATGGGGATGGTGGTTCAGAAAGTCATATGATAATCAGTTCGCTCACGGCAACGGGATTCCTCCCGTCAGAGAGATGACCGGAATGTGCTCCCCACATACGCCCACATACGCCTACATCCTTACCTAATTGTGAGGCGTAGATAATCATGATAAGATCTTCATCTCCTTGCGTGGTGGATTTTTCTTAACCCATTTATCGACCTATCAAGATGGCCGTAAAGTGTTCTCATGTTTAAATAGGAGGTCCCCTCAATTTTTGAGCCCCTCATCACTCTAATTCTATCCCACCCGAATTCAACCTGCCTTTATGTGGGACTTTCGAACACGATCTTCCTTGCCAGCATGGCTAACACTTGTCCTTGTACCAGAGTTTTCGAGGTTGGGGATGTGATGCGAACAAGTTTGAAACGGCTGGATCGTGCAAGGCGAGAACTTGACACTTCACACGGCGAAGGCGAAGGGCCAGACGTAAAATGGAAGCCACAGTCAGAAAATGCCAAACATTGAATCGCTGGTGGCACGGTATGCAACGTACACTTTAGGGAAATGCGCCGTATGCTTGTGGATGTTGGCTGGTTCCCGCCCGTAGTAGATGTGCAATGCCAATGTCCATCTCCTAGATATTTTCTAGTCAGCACCTGCACATGCATTTTTTGGGTAGCTGCTCCAGCTACCTACCTTGCCTAGCCATTTTTTGAGTGGCTCGTGTGGTCCCTGGTACCTTTCGTCCTTGAAATCTTTCCCGTACATGGTTAATCGATTGGACACTTTGGTCCATTTTGCACCTCCGCAGCGCAGTCTGAAGAGGCAACACAACGGAAGAATAGAAAAACTAGCCGCTAAACTCTTTCCTGCTCTTTCCTTTTTTCATTTTAGACTAGGCCAAACATTTATCCCTTCCACTTGTCAAATCCCTCCCTGCCCTCTCTTCCTCATAGAAGTAGAAAAAGAAGTGCATTCCTCTCATTTCCCTTTTCTTTCCCTTCAGACTTCTTCAGATCCTATTACGGTCCTTTGAAGAGTTCCTTCAACAGCGTGTAAGTTCATATATACTCTTGTGCTGTGCCATTCAAGCAATTCGAGTCCTGAAAACTGACATTGCCCACAGTTCGTGTCGTTGAGCCTTCTTTTAATTACCCTCCCACCAAATCCTCAACAGTCTTGGCCAACTCACTCCAATACCTCCCCTCACTTGGCTCCGAGTTTTGAAACTATAGATTTCATTAGATTTCCATTCTTTCATCCCAGAAATCGACCTGCGAAAAATACAACAAAAATGGCCTCCACTGCCATCCCACCACAACGTACCGTCCTCAAACGGACAATCACCTCCACCACAGCCGAATCGTCTCCGTCAACAGCTGCTGGATCTCCCTCTGATACCCCCAGACAATCACCCTCTTCTACCTCTCTCTCTTCCATGTCATCATTGGATGATATCAAAGAGCCTGCTCAAAACTTTGGAAAACTCATCGACACTTATGGAAACGAATTCCAGGTCCCAGATTACACTGTCAACGATATTCGCAATGCTATCCCAAAGCACTGCTACGAACGATCTGGTGTCAGAGGTTTGGCTTACGTAGCTCGCGATATTGCCAGTTTGGCTACCACTTTCTTCCTCTTCAACAAGTACCTTACACCAGAGAATGTACCTTCGACCCCACTTCGCGCTGCTCTGTGGGCTGTTTACACTGTCGTTCAGGGACTGTTTGGTACCGGTCTCTGGGTTCTTGCTCACGAGTGTGGTCACCAATCTTTCTCCCCTTCCAAGGTTTTGAATGACACCACTGGTTGGATCTGTCACTCTGCCCTTCTTGTTCCATACTTCTCCTGGAAAATCTCCCACGGCAAGCATCACAAGGCAACTGGTAACATGGAGCGTGATATGGTTTTCGTTCCCAAGACTCGTGATGAATATTCTTCTCGTATCGGAAAATTGGCTCACGAACTCAACGAGCTCACCGAAGAAACCCCAATTGCAACCCTCATCCACTCTGTCGGCCAACAACTTTTCGGCTGGCCCCTGTATCTTTTCATGAATGTCACCGGTCACAACAACCACGAACGTCAACCTGAAGGCCGTGGAAAGGGCAAGGTCAACAGCTTCTGGACTGTCAGCCACTTCAACCCATCTAGTCCTTTGTACGAAGCTAAGGACGCCAAACTGATCTTGTTGAGCGATCTCGGTCTTGCTATCACGATCACCGCTCTTACTATGCTCGTCAAGACTTACGGATTTTACAACATGGCTATTTGGTACTTCATTCCTTACCTCTGGGTTAACCACTGGCTCGGTAAGCTTTCTCCGCATGCTTCAAATTGTGATTTTTGACTAACAAGATTTCTAGTTGCTATCACTTACCTTCAACACACTGACCCAACTCTTCCTCACTACAGTGGTGAGAGCTGGAACTACGTTCGTGGTGCCGCCGCTACTATCGACCGTGAATTCGGATTTGTTGGCCGCACTCTTCTCCACGGTATCATCGAGACCCACGTTCTTCATCATTACGTCAGCACCATCCCCTTCTACCACGCCGACGAAGCTACCGAGGCCATCAAGCCAGTCATGGGTCGTCACTACCGTTCTGATGTTCGTGGAGGATCTCTCGGATTCTTGAAGAGCATGTGGACCAGTGCTCGCTGGTGCCAATGGGTTGAGCCCTCTGAGGGTGCTGTTGGTGAAGGCAAGGGCGTTTTCTTCTTCCGCAACCGTAACGGATTGGGCACCAAGCCCTCGGAGTTGAAGGCTGTAAAGGCTTAGATGGATGGTTAAACGGATAGAGTCATAGACGAAGTGCTCGTATAACTCTTATTCTGGGGAGTTTTAAGACGAAGAAAAAAGAAAAAGTGTAATGGCTTTGTGGGCTGGCTGGTCTTTCTTCTGTGTGGTTTTAGGGATGGCATAGGGTGGGATTTTCACGAATGGTGTTTTGGCGCGACAGTGTAAACGATTAGCAAAAAGAATTAGATTCATGATGGGTGGAGAAAGAGAAATTTTGAAATTTTCAAATTTGCATGTTCCTTATAATACAGCTACTGACGTAAACCTGCCTGTACTGTACATTGAAATAGTGATTGTTCGTGGTGGGTAAGGGCGATGATACTACTAAATCAAGCGCAATGTTGTCATTCTTTTGACCCATGCAATAACACAGCTCTTGGTGATCTTCTGAAGCACGCAACTTACTTGTGCATTGCAAGCAAGATCATTGCGTTGGGCTGTTTTTGGTGAGTCTTACTGAATGTTTGAGTAGTGGTTTGGGTGGTCAAGTGCTTGGTGATGTGAGGCGTCCTAGGTGAGCATGTGCATATATGGACTTGTCCTTGTACTTATGTTATGGAGATAGGCTGGTGGGTGAGCAGAGTAAACTGGTTGATGTGGCGATGTGGTGTTTTAGGAAACATAATATAGCATATTTTCAGATTCGATTTCAGGGCCGTGTAGATGGATGGGTGTGGAGAGAGGTGAGTGGGTGGTTAATGAAGTATTGCTTGCACCCATATTCCCCCCCCCCACCTCTCATATACCCACACATAGTCGGTAGATGGACGACAATCCTTTCAGTGGAGCAGATATATATATAGCTCCAATCCCCCGAGGAAAAGCCCCGGACTATCTCAGGGAACCAACTGTCCTGTATCTTTCTTCAGCTCAGGGTGTAGATAGTAGGTCGTTGAATCCGCTCTCCTTCCAACTCAACTCACCAGGACATATATACATGCATTCACACGAGACAAGACAGACCAGCAGACAGACAAACACAAAATGATAAGACGATACCATCATCCATTATTCATTTATTAACTATAAACCCCACCCTATATTCATCTCCTTCTATATCTCTCTCCCCATCTCATCTCAACCAGCACCCTATCCATCCCCATCCCCATCCCTACCTCTCATACCTCGGCGGCAAACTCTCATGCCCCTGTCCCTGCCCCAAACCATGCACATCCCGATGCGCATACCCACCCCCATACTCCTCATCCTCATCCAACACCGGCGCACTCGGGCCCGCAAACCCCATCCCAGCAGCCCCCGCCCCCTGTCTACTACTTTCCCCCTCCTCCTCCGTATCCGGGAACTCCGACGGGGCGCTCGCTTCCGCTAACAGGCGCTGCCGCTCCAGTTCCTGTTTATCGTCTGTTGGGTTACGTGACACGTGAGGCGTGAGGTCATCGAGTGAGGGGGCGGAGGGACCCTCGTCATCGATTGAGGGAGGGGGTGGGTGAGCAGGTTGAGGATGATATAGTTGGGTGTCGGGATGTGGAGGGTGAAATGTTAACGGTCGATGACTACTACTAATACTCGGTGGTAAGTCATCGGCGGTGTAGAGATCGTCTGATGCTGAGTCATGGGGTGCAGGAGGCGCTGATGGCGCAACGTTTCCTGCGGCTGATGATGATGATGCTGATGCTTCTCCGAAATTGGGGGGCTGGCTGGGAAGAAGTCTTTGCTCGGCACGCCGCATGCGTTCTTTTTCGCTAAGGCCTTCCTCGGCTTCGATTTGTGGTGGTGGTATGTATATTTGCGTGTGAGACGGTGGTGGGTATCTAGCGTATTCATTGGGGGATTCGTGGTGTTGGTTATGTTCAGATTCGGTAGGATAATGATTATGATATGACCCCTCGTAATTTGGATCGTATTCCGGATAAGGATGATTTGGATAGTCGTTAGGTTGGCGGTGTATATACTCGTGATCAAATGGTTCTTCGTGTATAGCATCATGCGCAAGATTCGGTGTAACAGGTCTCGAATTTGACATATCATTCGCTCGTCCTCCCGTTTGCCTTGCCTTATTTCGAGCACTGTCAATTGTTCCAACAATGACTTCAAAGACACATGCAACCACACTCTTCTCTCTCCGGATGTGGTCGGTGTCAACAATACTTCCCCCAAATGCAGCTAGCATATTGGCATTACCGTCAGCTCTGTTGCTGGTGGTGCCATAACTGGTAGGTAGAGCAACAGTGCCAACTCTTGGTACGTGACGCTGCTGTCCGGCTAGTTTGCCTCCTAGATCAACAACAACCTCAACTTGATATTTGAAAGTTATCATCTGGCCGGGTACACCACTTATTGTGGGGAAGCAATCTTCTGGAACTCTAACCGATGCTGTGACATGAGCTTGCAGCGTGGTGGGATCAACGATAAGCGGAGTAAAGGTTTGTGAGAGGTCTTTCCGAAAAACACTGGTCGAGCCCGCAGAACTCAATGACAGACCGCCTAGACCAGTCTTCGACTTCGGATAATATTCTTCATGCTTTATCCTCTCAGCCTCTTTCCCTTTCAGGTCCTTGAACAACGATAACGGGGGCGCCGAGTCTATTCGGCCTTGTCTGTACAATGTGATAATGATTCCGTGCATGCTCTTAATCGCTTTAGTATGCTGTATGCTAATTTTCAGCGGAAGGTAATCCCCTGGCAAACATCCAGACTTCAACAACTCGATCGTCGCGGTAATCGTTTTATCTTCCACTGAATTGCTGCTATTCCCTTGACTATCCCGAGCTGATCTCGCCGATGATGGAACCGGCCCTAACCGGAAGCTGAGACCTGTACTACTACTGACTGTGCTATCCGCGCTGAAGTTGCTTTGAACATCGCTCTGAGCTGGGCTTCGCGGTTGTGTTTGATGGTCCAATATTTCCACTTGACTAGCTGCACTTTCCTCCAACTGTGGCGATCCCAATGTTCCCGTCGCATCGCTTCCTGCCGGTGTCTCTGTGTTGTCACGCGATGATATGCTCTCCTTCGGTTTAACCGATCTCTTCCTCTTCGCGCGTTTCGATATAGGCTCCAGGGATATCGTTCGCGGCCGCGGCGGAGCCATGGGGCCAATGTCCACCCTTTCCACAAGCTGAACTTTCTTGTCGCATGTCGATGTCGCGGCTATAGATGTAGGTCGTGTGATGGTCGAAGAGATCTGGTAGGAAATCGTTCCTCTCTCAAACTATCCCGGTCGATTAGTAAATGGCGCATATGGGGGCCCGACGGTAGTGTGCCTACATCAACGCTCGTAGGAATTCCCTTACTGGGAAACTCCAGCTCGAAATTGAACTCATATATCCCTGCATCTAGTCTCCCCTCGCCGCACAGTGTGACTTCATCCTGAAATAGTGAACAGTAGCCATTGCCAAAGTATTGCGATTTCATGGGATTGCTGGAGGCGAACTGGCCGGTGTCGGGTAGCGGTTCGTTGGCGCCATTCGCATGTCTGTACACATGCACGAATCCGTGTAGACAGACGGTAAGATGAGTAATTCTTATTGGCTTGACCACAGTGAGTACAACAGAACCTTTGACCAGGTCTCCTGGCGAATACTGGCGATGCGGCTCGAGGGGTCGAATGTGGAAGTCGGTCAGGTTTCGCGTACGGGACTTTAATGGCGAGGTTAATCTGGAGAACAGCGAGCGAGTCGTCGAACCGGCTGCCGGCGACGACGAGGCGGTTGTGGTGGCATAGGCGCACATGCTAGGTTAAAAGATATGATATGTCTGCGATGCCAAGTCCTCGATCGTGTCTGCCAAGTACTGGGAAGTTGGTTGACGGCAAGTCGCACGCAGAGTATTGGCAGAAAAAGTAAATTCCAGGGCGAGTGCGGGGACGTGGTGACTAAAATAAAAGACGAATGCCAATGCTATGGTGTTATAGCACGACGCATTTGCAACGGCATTGCAGGGTTTGGGCGAAGCAAATTGAGTACTTTCGTAAGAGGGCCGGGGGTTGTTTGCGGTATGGGGGATGGGGATGAGGATGGGTGGTTTGGGGAGATTGGGAGTATGGGGGGTATGGGAGTATGGGAAGATGGGAATATGGGAGAAGGGGAGAAGGGGAGAAGGGAGTATGGGTCTGGGAGTATGTACGGAAGGAAGTAGTAATGTTAAGACCAAAACTGGCGTGGAGACTCGTGCAGACTCGTGGAGACTTTAGTTTACCCAAGAGGTAAAGGGTAATGGGCCTCCGTTACCTAGTCGTGCGGCTAGTATATAAGTATGTAGTGTGTAGCATGTGGTATGTACTGAGTACCGGTATGATTACATGATGATTGTCTGATTGTATGATTATGTCGGGTAGAGATAGATACTTCGCTTCTTGCAGCCAAAACCAGCGGCGCGGTGGATCTGACTAGGGACTCGTCTCTATTCGGGGCACCGATGCAAAAAGGCTTGTTCGGAACGGATGGTCTTGACTCTTTGGGGTGGATGAGGGGTGATGGGTGGTGATGGGTGGTGATGGGTGGTGATGGGTGGTGCTGGGTGGTGCTGGGTGGTGGGTGGTGCTCCTGCTGCTTGGGTTTGGACATGAAGTCTTGGGCTGGGGTGGATGGTTGATTCGATCGAAGGGTATACGCGCCATATGATTGATGGGATAGCAGTTTTTCCTTTCCAGCAATGCCCGGCCTCATCGACGTCCGTCTGAGTAGGAGGATGTGTAAGACAGAGACAGTAGCTGCTGCTTAATCCAATGTCTGACAGATGCCAAAGACTAGAAATGGAGCTTTCTTTCCAGAAGATACCCTTGCTAGAGAAGCAGGACACTGTGTAGCGGAACCCGACTTCGACTGAGAAAAATGGAGCACACAGTAAGATAAATGTCTGAATGTTAAACTCGGCCAGGGGTGCGCAACGTCTCCACAGGGATCATCCAATAGAGGACGTTTGGTGGCTTGCAAATCATCCAGTCGAACCAGTCGAGCCAGTCGAGCCAGTCACAGTGTGAGGTCAAGGTGTTGCCTTGCGCGTTGCAGAAAGCTTAGAAAGGATCCTCCATAGCGTCACTGCTTAAGCAGCAAAAAAGAAATGAAAATCACGTATGGACGATGCCGACGCCGCTTCTCTTAAGGCTGAGAGGAATATTTACGTTTTTCGAAGCTGTGAAGGAATACCCTATTTCTCTTCATGGTAGGCACGAAGATACAACAGTGGGTGAAATAACTTGTCCTAGAAGTAGCCGAAGACTTGACCCTTCCTTCCCGTCCCCTCCTCTCCTCTCCCCTCCCCTCCTCTTCACCTATCTCATCCACCCACACATCAATATATTCACAGGCTCGGATCAAAGGCATCTGACGGATTACACCGGATAGACATGACCGTATGCACGCGCAGCTGAATCAGAACAGCTAGCTGAAAGATCTGATCTATCTACCAACCTTCCGGAATCCATCATCCATTCATGGAGTCATCATCTCGTATATCCATCGGGAGACCTACCTCTCTGGTACATCCGACGGCATGCCTACCCAACTGCACAAAGCACGTACGGGATGGCTGGATTACGGGTAAGCTAGGGAAGGGAAGGATTTGTTGGATGACATCGGGTAGCAAAGAAGCATAATATTACTACAAGCCAGGGAGCTAACAATCTGGTGAGATGCAAATGGATATGCAAATGCAGTCTTGTATAAGCCGCGGTTGCACAGTGGCAGGCAGATCACATTCATTCAGAGACCCAGGCACTCGGCGGGCAGCAGAGAAAGAGTTATATTATTTCTTCCTTCGCTCACCGATCCTTCCAATCACCAAGTGTGACGGCCTCTCTCGAAGCGAACATAGCATACATACAATACATACATACATACATGAAGCGCAGCCAGTGCTACAACAGCACATCCCACCGCAACCTACATACACCATCTAGCCATACCTTCGTACTTGCACCAAAGACATTCAGATGTGAGGTAAGAGGGTGACATGAATGACACTCTGCCCTACTACATTCCTGATCTTCACCACATGGAAGACCGCCCAGATGTCGTTGAGACGCCATGATTTGCTCAGTGCACTGAGCCATTACTGACTCGCGTTTTGCAGAATATGCGCTCATCCAGAAACAGTAAAGGGCATGTGTCTGTGAGGAACGGCATGGGATTGCATAGTCTGATATGATTTTGCGATGTGCTAAGGTATATACCGTGCTGTATTACCTGCCTGCGTAAAATCCTAGGAGAAAGGGCCGGGAAAGAAACTGTTCCGGCAATACTGCTATTCCCCTTCCTGCATCTTTGCCTCTTTCCTACTACCTCTTTACCTAAGTTGATTGAAGCTCGTGTCGCATTATTCGTCGGCGTGTAACTGTATGTAGACATCTCAATCCCTCCCCACTGTCCCAAAGAGCATAAAATGATCGGTGCGGGGTAAAAATGACCACTTCAACCCTTTCCTCCCGAAATACAGCCAGCAGACATTCGTCATATACTTACTTTATGTACGTTTCCGCCGACTGCAGGACGGTAGCACATATACGTGAGCACAAGACCACACAAGATATCAGAGCATGGAGTTCCAGAGATCCCATAGATGAGGCTGGGATGCGAAAAAGCTTGTCTTTTCGTCTTTTTCTCTTCCTCCCACCTTTTTTTTCCCCGGCTTGGATCTCGGGGAGAAGGGGACGGGGAAAGAGAAAGAAATGCTAGACGGGAATCCTGGCATGTTTGGATCGGTTTTTGTCACACAGAAATAATTTTGTTTCATCATGGTGTCAGCGTTTGCAGTAGGTTCAGCCGGTTCCATGTCATGGGCTTATGGTTGAGATCAAGCGGGTCAAGCCGATCCGAATCTTCGAAAGAAAAAGCATCTGTGAAAGATTGATTCGGATAGTTCTTTTTTTGGTATCTTTGTTGTTTCTATTCTCCTAAGAGTTTGATCTTCCGCTCGGTGCTTGTGTCCATCTGGGCAACGGCTGAGACTTGTCAGTGTTGTCACTGTAACATTAAACATTGCTATTTATATCTCCTTAGGTAAGAAGACAGAATCTGTACTGTACCTGCCCAGGTTTACTTTAGGGTACGTTCGTACTTCGTACAGTCCATCGCAAGCAAATCAAATTCGAAAGCCCGCTGCGGCCCCCACAATAGCCACGCAAGCCAAGAGAGCTTCTTCGCATCCCCGATCCACTAATTCGGAACCACCAGTTCTTTCAACCCCTCCCCGACGACGTACTCCTCACCGCACGCTCGCAGCATGACTTCTCCAACCTGGGCTCGATCTCCGGTCACACTGATAAGGAACGCTTCCAAGGCCTCGAGGTTGTCGGTCCACCTCAAAGCGCTTTCGCGGAGCTTGTTCGCGGCCTCCACTTTCCGCATGACCTCTGCGGGATCGCTGTCGCTGTAGAGAGCCAGTTCCTTTTCCAGAGCTGCGTTTTCCTGAACGAGAGCGTGGTGCGCTTCTGTTAAGGCTTTTCTATCCATTCCATCATCCTCGAGCATTTCGTCGTCATTCTGACGCTTCGCCATCTCCTCTTCAATCTGCTGCTCTGCTTCTGCGATCGTGGCTAGAAGTTTACTCTCCTCGTCTTTCAATTTGTTGATCATGTTTTCCTTGCTCTTCTTCGTGTCGGATGTAAATGACCAGTACCAATTGCCACTGCCAATCTTTTCCACCCGGATCAAGTTGTCGTCTGTGAGCGCTTGGATGTAATCTTTTACTTGCATGCCGTTGATCGACCCAACGGAGGGAAGTAACTTTTCGAGTTCTTTGAAGGAATAGACTCCCATTGTAGTTCGAAACCATTCAAGAATTTTCGCCTGCTTGGCTGCAGGCGGCAAGTTCTTGGGAGCCTATGCACGTCGTCAGCGTCGATCGTTTCATCTTTCGTTGGTTGAAGAACCCTCACCATCTTTTCCTTTTTTGGTGAACTTTTTGCTTGTTCTCTATTTTTATACTAATGATTCAACATTGATGTTTTGGAGGATGTTTGATAATGAATATGGGGAGTTTCGATCTTTGACATGGAGGTGAGTGAGGTGATGTTAAGTTGTGGTGAGGGAGGTGTGTGCGGATCTAGAGGAGAATGAATGGACAACTTCACTTTTAGTAGTGATGTCGAATATGAATAGTATAGCCCAAAACGAACACTGGATCTTCGGCTTGGAAAAAGCAGGCCGATTTGTAGCATGGGCGCTCGGTGTAGAAAGATATTTGGATAAGGAAAATATTATAATCTCTTAGAGTCTTTAGGATATTTGTTCAATAATATCCCAAAGATATTCAATATCTTAGGGCTTTTTAGATATTCATATAGCAATAATAATTGGCTTCAACTTATTATCCTAAACCGGCCGGTTTTTCTAAGCCGATGAGACTGGGTAACTACGTGAAGAAATATGTACTCGATAGACATCGATTTGGAGATTGGTGAAGGTGGAATGGAGCGTTATATTCCAATTCAGGTCTTCTTATCAATTTTACCACCTTCCTGCACTCTATCACTCAACCTTCTCAACATGCTCCGCATCCACCGCTTCCTCCTTCAACGCCTTCTCCTTAACTGTATCCATCTTTCCCACCAACGCCTTATCCCCCTCAATAATCAAAGCCACATCCTCCAAACTCGTGCCCATCGTCTCTGGACACGCAAAATACACCACCACGAACTCAACCGCTATCCACCCTACATAGAAAAAGTAAAACTTCCATCCAAACCTATCTAGACCCAACGGATTCACGTACGTGTTGAACGCACCTGCCAGACCAGTGATCAGCCAGAACAAAGATATGCCTTTGGCGCGCATGCTGTAGGGGAGAATCTCCACCACGTAGACCATCATGGCGCCGGTCCATCCGAGATTGTGAACGCCGCTGTAGAGGTAGATGAAAGCGACGGATGCGTAGGATGCGGATTTGGATTTTGTGTACGTGAATACACCGGTGAGGATGGTGATTATGGTGAAGACGAGCCACATGAGGGCCATGGACCAGAGGAGAAGGGGACGACGACCGACACGGGCGGGGAGGACTGGGGTTAGGTAGTGTTAGTTGTGGGTCACATTACGGCTAGAATAGCTATCATGGGAACTCGTTATGGGCAGAAGGACCGGAGGATACATTGGGCTTACGGAAAAGGATCGGAAGTGAAGAACCATAACTACTTACAAGCAAAGCCAACAGAGCATGCGAAAGAAAACATTGATGAGGTTGCAGTGATGAGGGTTTGTTGAAACGTAGACTTAATGCCAACATCATTAAGCATCTTAAGTCCGAACGTTAGCACGTCAACATGACGAAGCGGGGATTAGATAAACATACCGTATGCAAGTAATAGCTCACAACTCCGTTACCTGACCACTGCTTGCAAATACCGAACCACTATCACAATCAAGGGATTAGTATGTCGTTCTCGCACTATATCTGACGCCTCGCGCCTCTCTCACAGGCCCCCACAGAGAAAGGCAACCTACAATCATAATGCCTGCCCTCCATAAATTCCCTCTCCCCTTTATCAATTCCCTCCACCTCGTCTTGTTCGCCGCTATCTCCATCTCAATCGTGCCTACAATTTCGCGGAACTCAAACTGCACGACTTCGTCCTCGCGATCGCCATTCGCATGGTACTTGGCGAGTAAATCTAGCGCTGCTTCTTCACGACCTTTGCTTACGAGCCACCGCGGGGACTCGGGGAGGAAGAAGATTCCCAAGGCTTGGAGGAGAGATGGGAGAGCTTGGAATATGGAGGGAATGCGCCAGGACCAGGTGGAGTTAAGGCGGAATGTTCCTGTGATATTGGTGAAGGGTTAGCTAGTGGAAGGAGAGGAAAGAGGAGGAAGAGTGGTAGAAACCAGGAAGGGACTTACCAAATGTTATCCAGGCAGCAATGATTGATCCCATGGAGTATTGTGTGTTTGAAAGCGCAGTAGCGGTTGCACGGTGATCTATATACAGGAGTTAGTAAGCCCTAGTGTTAAATGGGTTATCTGAATTGCATATTTCACTTACCTGGATATGCCAATTCTGCAACCAACACTGGCCCGATGGCGCCAACTACCACTCCACCTATACCGAGAAGTAATCGACCTACAATGAACATACCCGCTATAGTAGCGACAGATTAGTATAACTCTCTTCTAATGTTTATAACATCCCTGTATCGTGCTGTGCCAGCACCGAAGTCAAGCAATACCAAGTGGAAGAACCATGAGACTCGCCTTCTACAGCACCAGTGCAAAGCGCCGTCCCGATGACCGCTACCACACTTCCAAAGAACATTGCCATTCTCCTTCCAAACCTATCACTCAACGGCGTAATGAAGAACACTCCTAGAACATTCCCTACCCAATAGCTAGCCGACATAATTCCCAAGAGCGAGCCATGCGGATTATGGAATTCTATTTATCGTTAGCATTCAAACTCTTCTATGACTGCGCAGATTTGAGAAAAGACGAAAAGAACATCAAGTTCAGTCATGAGATAAGGTGGGACAGATAGAAACCCTTATTTACCACTCTGCCAACTCTTTAACTGCTGCACATTGTTAATTAGAGAAGCATCGTAGCCCTGAACATACTCGCTCATCAACGGGATGAAAATGAGGAAGTTGAGGGTACGAAGACCTCGGTCATTCCACCAGTGGCCGCGTTTATTCGTTAGTGGAGAAGAAGAGGACAGAATTTGCGCGTTGACTTTGGGAGCCGGTGCGAACATGTTGATGAGCTCTCACTGCAACGATACATAAAAAGTATTCAGGGCGAGGACTCAGAGAAGTAAAGACTTGTGGGCAGTTTGGGATTGTATACCTGTTCCTACTGCATCGTGAGGCTTTCACCTAGCAAGACTATCAAGGTAAGTAGACGTGGGGATGCATTATCAACCTGCAGCATAGCACAACACTGACCCAATACGAACGCAGATCCATCCATCAAAAGTAGCAACGACATGCACGCGACAATAGCATCGCTAACCAATAGGGTTCGTTGCGCTTGTTGGTGGTGGTGGGGGTACCTGGGGTATGGTGCAATGCGGGGTAGGTTTCGGGAGTTGATGCGCCGATGGGCAATCATGCTGTGGGATAGGTGGAATAAGTCGAGCGAGACTTTGCTGAAAGCTTACTTTAACGTTGGGCTCGGGATGGTAATTTATTGCAGGGTCTTGAGATGTACTTTTTGCTGTGAGAATAATCCGCCAACGAAGACTTGACGCCACGCCTCATTCTTGTTTCGGGAAGTCATCTCGTCAGTATCTTACCTCGGGCGGCAATAGATAAGAATCACCAATCGACTTCGAAGTGGACGTATTGTGAACATCGACCATGCTCACTGATCCTGTTATATCTGTGCTCGGGCGAGACCCGAGCAGGCAGCACAGAATAAACTCGAACTCATTTCAACAAAATGCCATCACAACGATTAGGGGGTACCAATATGTTGCGTATTATACGGATCATCCAAATGCCACAAAACCAAACGCTTGTATTGCCAATCTGGGCCGAAGGAAAATTGGCGCGTCGGGAAGCGATGTAAACCAACAATGGGAGACTATCTCCTTTGACGACTATGAGCAGACTGGTGATGATGGCCACAATATCATCTCTGTCGGTATTTGTAAGGGAGATGGTAGTATACACTTGTCATTTGACCAGCATTGTGTGGCGTGAGTTATGTAAATAGCACTGGCGTATCTGAACCGGTACTAATGAGGAGTAGGCTGAAATTCAGGATTGCAACGACTCCAGCATCCGAGAACGATTCTTGGAATGCATCGATCTTTTCCTCAATTCAGGACTATCTCCCTGGTCTTCCACATCTCGAACAGATGGATGAGGTCACGTATCCAAGATTCGTAAATGTAGATGATGACCTCTTACTGACGTATCGGATTGGCGAGTAAGTGTGTAGTTACGCAATGGCGAAGAAGCAAGCTGATGATGAACTAGGGCAGGCCTGGGATCGGATATCCTCTACAAATACTCAGCAGAAACCCACAGATACACCTACTTAGGCCAGTATCTCACAGGTGTAAAGAATAGTCCATACATAAATGGATTAGACTTCCGGAATTCACGCCTTCACATGTCCTGGTGCTACCGCAATTTTGTCCAATTTGCTGCTGGAACCGGGCCAGATGCTCACAAACAGCAAGCAGGACCCAACGGACCCGAAAATAACCACGACCTTAGTTACGCCTACTCGGACGATGCAGGAAAAACATGGAAGAATTCAGAAGGCGAAACTATCGCCATACTCAATGGAGAACCCAAAGTTGATGCAGCAAACACCATCTTGCCAACCTCAAATGCTAGAGTCTTCGAGATCCCCATGGGAAGCGGGATTCTGAATCAAGAAGCCCAGACAGTAGATTGGGAAGGGGGTTTCTGGGCCCTTAACAGGGAGAATACGTCTGGCGAGCAACAGTGGATACTCTACCATCGTGATAAAACAGGTGAAATTCCATTGATTCTGATCTGCAAATGGCAGCTCTAACACTGAACAGGAAAATGGGCAAAACACGCTGTGCCCGCCAAGTCCACACCCACAGTAAGAGGCTCAAGAGCAAGTATCTGTGCTGATAGGAAAAACAACGTCTATCTCATTCTACCAGGCAACACGGACTCAAGCCTCAGCATAATCAAAACTCTAAAAGGAGACGAGGAAATAAGTTTTGAACTGGTATGGAGTGGTGAAGGCTACGATGGCGAGCCTTTGATAGACATTCATAGGTTGGAAGACAGCGACAGTTTGTCAATCTTCACGAGAACAGATGTGAAGGAAGATGGTCATCGAGATGTTGTCGTACTTAACTTCGATTTGACAACGTAGGCGACATCACTTTCTTTCCGGAGCCGAGTGTATGACTCCCAATGTCGTCGCTCCACTTGGATATAGTTTCTTTTACTGAGAGGCACGAAAAGTAGAATAGAATGACATACACATGACAGAATTCTGATGTTCCACAAGTGCCTCGAAAGCAGCGGGGTCTGGCCGAACCAGAGAGCGGGGAACCTGCAGCGGCAAGAGACGGAGGCTTTCTTCTGACTCGTAGTAGGCGAATATGTTGACCGACTACCTCCAAGTCAGATGCCTTCTGCGTTGGTGCAGTATCACGTAGTATGTTCAAATGACGAGTTGTCTTTAGTCCATAGATGTCTTATGTGCTGTCCTTATCTGAACCAAAAGTGTGTTAAACAAGAAACGGAGGTCCGGCAACGAGGAGCTTGATAGAGCTTATACTCTTAGTGCCTCAGGCAAGAAAACATTCGACTTTGATGTTCTGCCAAAAAAAGATAAAATTTTGAGACTGCTAACAAGCCTACGACACCCAAAAAGTGGACAGATGGATCGATGAGTTATACGCCTACTTACTACGAGATCCTGGATATCCCTCCAGCACTTCAGAATGAGCCAACCATTCCGGTAGCAACACTGCGAAGTGCATATCGACGGGCCCTTCTGCAAAATCATCCAGACAAAGCTCAAGCAGGGACGAACGCACAGGCAAAACCGACAACTTATACCGTCGATCAGATATCTACAGCCTTTTCGCAATTATCAAACCCCAAACTACGAGCGCAATATGACCGGGAGCTGAGGTTGCAGAGTCGGTCTATGAATGGCTCAGAACAAAAGGCGGGCGAGACATTTCGCACAGGTGTGGAGATTGTGGATTTAGATGATTTAAATGCCGAAGAAGAAGACGGCATATGGTATAGAAGTTGCAGATGCGGTGAAGATCGAGGGTTCTTGATACGGGAACAAGATCTGGAAGAGGCGGCTGAGGATGGTGAAATCAGTGTAGGATGCAAAGGATGCAGTCTTTGGCTCAAGGTTCTCTTTGGTGTCATGGAAGATCTGCCGGACGATAAGGACTTGCATGTTTCGATGCAGGGGAACAAAGACTAGGAATTCGCATTTTGATGTGGCAAAGTGGGAGAACAATAGGGACTGGGGGGCACAACAATGTGAAGCATGATTTGGCTGAAGTTGTTGCATTGAGCTGGCTCTCCGTCTGAGGAAGTCATGCCACTCCACGAAAGGTGTCATTTGTAGGGTACTTGGTACAGGAGAATGCCGAGCTTTCTAGATAGTTTCTACCGACTCCGAGTAGTCAGATGCCATGTGATTCAAAAAGATGTGCCGTCTTCCTATGACTTCCAATCATAGCTCGAAAGCTACTGGTCGCCTCAAACTTGCGGTGTTGTAAGTTCTTCCTCTTGCAACAACCAAATCATACAGTGTATATCCTCGGAGCACGTCAACACATCGTAGAGGTAGAAAGCGATTGATGTTGGACGAGCCGTTTAAGTTGCGTGCAGGAAGAAGAAGAAGGGAAGAAGGGAAAGAGGCGATCAGATCTGAGAAAAGCATGCTGTGTAACTCTCGTTTAACGTTACAACACCGCCTTTCCCCCGCTACACCGGAAAAAGCAGCTCGCATGGTGGATGGCCATAAAACCGTCAAAAACACTGCGTCGACTGCAGGGATCTTCCGAGAAAAAAGCTTTCGTTCCCTTGGTGTCGTACTCGAGCACTTTGGAATCTCACTCGCATTGCTAGTAAACTGCCACTGCCTGCCACTGCCAGCTGCGGCCAATGACCGTGTCATTCGTGTGAACTGGTGAGCCCTGAGCAATCCGAATCCAAGCATTCTGAGATTACAGAAGCACCACAAGTAGAGAGACCATCCGAGACCATACGAGACCATACGAGACCATACGAGTCCATACTTTCGAGGACGTCACCTGGTCAGATCGTCCTTGCCGTCCGCATTCTTCTCGGCCAATACCGTCGTCTCTTCCTCTCACCTCGACCCTTTTGCAAGGACCGGAGGACTAGTTTCTCATACCCCACCTTCCATATCCTCCGTAGTTCCTTCTCCCTGTGTCTATACCGCATAATCGCATACCGGTACCTACTTTGGCGTCTGGTGGCCTCTCCCCCTTCCCTTCCCTTCCCTCTCCCCCTTCCCCTTGCCCTCCACCTTCCCTCGCAATCAATGCGTGTCTCCAATACCCTTACTTCCTCTTTCACTCGGCCGCCAGCCAGTCTCTTCTGTTCCAGAGCTGTAGGCATCACACAAAGAAGATTACCAGCGGTCAGCAGAACCTTTCAGAGTCTTTCGATTAGTTCTTACAAACGCTCTGCCTCATTGTATGTTGATCCCCGCATTTTCTTTCATCTCGAGTGGCCCCATATGCCCCTTCATTGCACGAAAGGCTTTGCTATTTACCGTGAGATACTGCCAAACCAGTCATTGAAGCACACACATCTCTCTGACTTGGCCTAACCTTATTCACTATTATCTTACAAGTGTGCAAAGAGCTTACAAGCAATTTCATCTAGAATCCGACCTTCTTCAAAACGTCCTCAAACCTCAAATCAACTTCGAACCACTCCTTCCACAACTTCGGCAATACGCCATTGTTCATACAGAAGACACAATATGTGTAGAGGTGTACATGCAGGCGCAGAAGTAGAGGGCGCAGCAATTGACGTGAGCAAGGGAAGAGAGATCCTGCCGGCCAACGTCATTCCCAAGCACTACGACCTCACCTTAGAGCCGGATTTCAAAAAGCATACATATGATGGCACTGTCATTATTGATTTAGACGTCGTTGAAGACACTACCTCTATTTCATTAAACTCTTTAGAGATTGAGATTCACAGCACGAAAGTCATTTCCGGATCTGAAGCTATTAGGTCAGTAATTCACCAAGAAATGGGCCCTCCTGGAGTTTTCTTAGTCTTGTCTAACATGCACCAGCTCCTCTCCAGATGTTTCCTACAATGAGTCTACTCAGACGACCAAGGTCGCATTCGACAAGACGATACCTAAGGGTTCCAAGGCGAAGTTGGAGATGAAATTTACCGGCCAGCTCAATGACAAGATGGCGGGGTTCTACCGATCAACATACAAGATGCCGGATGGATCTGAGGGCATTATGGCAACTACGCAAATGGAACCTACAGATGCGCGACGAGCTTTCCCCTGTTTTGATGAGCCAGCTTTGAAGGCAGAGTTCACAATCACCTTGGTTGCTGACAAGCACCTCACATGTCTGAGCAACATGGATATAGCTTCGGAGACCGAAGTAAAGGACACTGGAAAGAAGGCAGTTAAATTCAACAAGTCCCCGCTCATGTCGACTTATCTGCTAGCTTTCATCGTTGGAGAGCTCAATTACATCGAGACCGACAAATTCAGACTTCCAGTCAGAGTTTACGCTCCCCCGCACCAAGACATTGAGCACGGAAGATTTTCTTTGGAGCTTGCTGCACGAACACTCGAATTCTATGAGAAGACTTTCGATAGCAAATTCCCTCTACCAAAGATGGTAAGTTCTCATGCGCACGCTCCGACCGGGCCCCGAACTAACATATCTCTTTCCTAGGACATGGTCGCCATCCCTGACTTCTCTGCTGGGTAAGAAATTACAACAAATGTAGTGTCTTGCAATTGCTGATTGAACCTAGTGCAATGGAAAACTGGGGGTTGATCACCTACCGAACAGTCGATCTTCTGTTTGACGAGAAGACTAGCGGTGCGTCTACCAAAGAACGTGTCGCAGAGGTTGTACAACATGAACTGGCCCATCAGTGGTTCGGTAACTTGGTCACCATGGACTTCTGGGACGGTCTCTGGCTTAACGAGGGTTTCGCGACATGGATGTCCTGGTATTCTTGCAATGTGTTCTACCCAGAGTGGAAGGTATGGCAAAACTATGTTACCGATAACCTTCAGAGCGCCCTTAGCCTCGACTCTCTACGAAGCAGTCATCCAATTGAAGTACCAGTTCAGCGAGCTGATCAGGTTAACCAAATTTTCGATGCTATCTCGTACTCTAAGGGATCATGTGTTCTTCGCATGATCTCAAAGTATCTGGGAGAAGATGTTTTCATGGAGGGTATCCGCCAATATCTTAAGAAACACGCTTACGGTAACACCCAAACTGGCGATCTCTGGGAAGCGTTGAGCAAAGCTAGCGGCAAGGATGTCTCGAAGTCCATGGATATCTGGACCAAGAACGTCGGATATCCTGTTGTTACCGTAACGGAAAACGAGAGTGAGAAATCGATTCACGTCAAACAAAATCGTCTTTTGCGCACAGCAGATGTCAAGCCCGAGGAAGACAAAATCTTGTACCCAGTATTCCTCGGTCTGCGCACAAAGGATGGAGTCGACGAGCAGCTTGTTCTTTCGAAGCGGGAGGACAACTTCAAAATTCCAGATTTCGATTTCTTCAAGTTAAACGCCGACCACACAAGCATTTACCGAACCTCGTACACTCCAGAAAGACTCGAGAAGCTCGGAAAGGCAGCAAATGAAGGTTTACTGAGTGTTGAAGATCGCGCAGGAATGATCGCAGACGCTGGAGCTTTGGCTTCATGTGGCTACCAGAAGACTTCTGGTGTTCTGAACTTACTGAAGGGTTTCACAGGCGAATCTGAATTCGTCGTTTGGAACGAGATCATCTCTCGTCTAGGCGCTATTCAAGGGGCGTGGGTCTTTGAAGACAAGAAGATCAGAGATGGTCTGGAGTCATTCCAAAGACAGCTGGTGAGCGAGAAAGCCCACAACGCTGGCTGGGAGTTCAAGGACAGTGATGAACACGTCCAGCAACAATTCAAAGCTGCTATGTTCGGCAGCGCTGGTCTGTCTGGTGATAAGGTTATCATTAAGGCTGCACAGGATATGTTTGCCAAATTCGCAGCGGGTGATAAATCCGCTATTCATCCTAACATTCGTGCAAGCGTTTTTGCTATCAACCTGAAATATGGTGGCAAGAAGGAGGTATGTTGATCGGTCTCTGTGCAAAACCTACATGCTAATTTTCTACAGTACGACGTTATCCTTGACACTTACCGTACCGCCACCAACAGCGATGAACGCAACACTGCTCTTCGCTCCCTAGGAAGAGCCAAGGACCCCGAGCTCATCAAGCGAACCCTCGATCTCCCCTTCAGCGGCGAAGTCAAGGAGCAAGACATCTATCTCCCAATTTCGGGTCTCCGCGCCCACCCAGAGGGTATAGAAGCCCTCTTCAGCTGGATGACTGAGAACTGGGACGAGCTCGCTCGCCGTCTTCCAGCGGGTCTCTCGATGCTCGGCACGATGGTCACAATCTGCACATCGAGCTTCGCGTCCAGGAAGGATCTCGACAGAGTGCAGAAATTCTTCTCGGAGAGAAGTACCAAGGGTTTCGATCAGGGACTGGCGCAGAGCTGTGATAGCATTAGAGCGAAGGCGGCGTGGTTGGAGAGGGATAGAGACGATGTTAAGGCTTGGGTCGAGGCTAATGTGGCTCAGGTTAAGAGTGAGCTTTAGATGGATGGATTGGGCTGAAACAGATGCAGTTGGGAGGCATATACGTTGATATACTGTTGTGGCTGGCTGGGTTGGTCATTTCGGGTGCATCTGGTCTTTATGGTCATGCATGGTCTAGGGGTCTAGATAGAATTGGCTGGGCTATGTGGCGCAGATATATAGGAATGAAGTATGGGATGCATCTCCAAAGTAAGAACAGTCTGCTCAATTGGAGTGGGGTTATCTGCTAGAAAGTTCATGTAGAGCAGATACATACATATATATGCTTGTAAGAGTAGGTAGAAGATCGGCACGAACGAGATCAAATGGTGCTTATGTTATGGTCTACTCCGAATGATAAATGTCACACGTATAAATATTTGAAGAGGTTGAAATAAGTCTATATGACATAGTAGATAGATGAGAGAGTCTGGTAGGATATAAGAGATAGATAGATAGACAGATAATATCCCTGCTCAATAGAGCCGATTGGAATGGAAAGGGGTACTCGTGCTTGCTTAAGCTCTATATCCAATGATCCTCCCTCCCTCCCCGATTCCCAACCATTTTTCCTATCCGATCCAGTCCAAAAACACCCATGCAGATTTGTTTCCAGTGGCTGATACGCAGTCCTCCCATTTCCAATCCTATCCCAGAAAGATAAAAATAAAAAATAATAATTTATAAGAATGAAAAGAAACAAACCATGCCTCCCTCCCTCGCGTAGCGTATAACCACGGCACTTATCAGCGCAAGTGCAACGCATCTAGAACATCATGTCTATGAAAAAACGCCCGGTTCTTTTTCCCGAAGATATCTAGTTCAGACAGATGGAGTTAGTCGAGTCATTTGATGAAAATTAGAGTGTTCCTTTTCAGCCTCTATGTGTCTCTTTTTCTTCATGCCGGGAGGAAGGGGGGGGAGAAGAATAAGAGATAAATGGAAAGAGAGAAAAACTTACACATAGGAATACTCAATAGACAAACTCCGACCTGGATACTGGAGATGATCATGAAGGTATTGTAGACGCCGTTTTGGACGAGCCAGTTGTAGGCGCTCCAGGTGAGGCCGAAGCTGAAGAAGTTTTTGAAGATGAGGAGGCAGGTGAAGGCTTCGATTGCTATGTCTCCTGTTTTAAGGGGGTGGTTTTGTTAGTGGGTGATTGGGGAGGGTGGGAGGGATATGGAGGCAGGAGGAAGAGATGGGGATAGGATTAAGAGGACAGGGGGAAAGTTGGGGATAGAAGAAAAAGGGTACGAACTGTGTGCATCGACTATGTATAATGCACTAATTTCTTCATGTTAGCAAAAGTCCCTGCAAAGAACAACAGAATGAACACAGCATACCTGGCCACAGCCCCAATAACCATCCCCATAACCTCCAACCCAAAAAAGAACACCGGCCAAAACCATCCATAATCCACCGGTCGATTCGCCGTCACGCCGAACCCATACAGTCCCGCACACCCAAACACCAACTGCGGGATAACCAACAGGATCCTAAACTCCGGCTCATAAATCCCCTTATTCCTCCTCGTCATACATTTCGCGCTCCAATCAGCCAGCACCCCCGCAATCAAGAATCCGAGAATGGCACCGATGAATGCGCCGGTGTAGGCATATCCTGTTTTGACCTCGTCCCAGAAAAGCGGGGGCCCGAGGAAGATGGCGGCGAGGATGATGCCGATGAAGACGGTCCAGCCGATGAGCGTTCCTTGAATGAGACAGGCCCAGAAGATGGCGGGTTGGAAGAACAGGGGAAAGGGTCGGAGGAGGAGCTTGAAGAAGTTTTCCTTGGAGTAGCGACCGCTGAACGGGAGGAGGGTGGATTTATAGCTCGGGCGGGGAGCGTTGGCGTTTCCATTTCTGTCACCGTTTCCGTTGCGGGGGCTGCAGTTGCGGTTCTTTTTGCTGGATTGTGAGCCAGGTTGGACGAGGTTGCTGTTGGATGTGATGATTGTTTCGATGGTTTTGGGACCGCGAAGAACTTGTTCGAGTTCATGGCCGGGTTTGAGGTTAAATAGGTGGACGTCGTCGGTTGATGCCAAGTCGGTGTTCAGGTGCTCGGGTCGGTTGTATGCTGTTTCCGGGAGCAGGAAAATCACGAGTGGGAGACACACTCCAACGAAGATTGCAACCAAGTAGAAAGACCACCGCCACCCAATTGTATGGGTGATTTTTCCAACTAGGATCGGTGTGAAGAAGCTTCCTCCAAATACAGCAAGATTAGTTAGAGCCATACGTTTACCACGTTCCTACGACCTTATTAGTGACCTAGCAGCGCATATTTCGATCTTCAAAACAGATCACTCACATGGACAAAATAGAGGTCTCCAACCGTAGCATTAACCAAAGCCTCGAATGGAGCTGTACCAATTCCCTGCCATATTCTTGCCCACAACAGACCTTGATATGAAGTCGCCGCACCACCCAAAGCACTTGAAATAACCAAGATAACCGTCCCCAGCAGGAACTCATGTCTTTTCCCCCATATCCTCGCAGTCGGTATATAAAAGATGCCTGCGACCCCAACACCCAAAAGATAATAGCCCGTCAGGAGCGCAATCTCAGTAAACGGCAACGCGAAGTATAGGGATAGCGTCAGGGTATTTGCGGCGAGGATCGGGCCGAGACATGTCGCGAAGATAGAGACGAGGGAAAGGACGAGGAGGACAACATCTCGTTTCCATAACGGCCAGTTCTAAGTTTGCCACACGCGATCAGTAAATGCGCACTATATCATGCTCCTGGCCTTGTTTGAGAACATACTAGAGGGTCGTTTGGATCGTCGCTAGGCTGCGGTACGAGAATGATAGGCTGCGGCCCCGAGGTATCGCATTTCAACCCAATAGACTCGGCAGATGCCACTTGCGGACGTTCGGGATCATCGAAATATCGCGTTGTGCCTATATATCTTCATATCAGACTCGTCGACCAACGTTATTGATAACCACTCCCAAGGGAAAAATACCCGGAACATGCTCCATGCTATCCTCCATGATAAGCATCCCCATAATTGCGGACGTGGGGTAAGCCCCCAGAAGCGATGTCTAAATCGTTCTCGAGATGGCGAATAGTCGGATTGAAGCCTTTGGTGTTTTCGTGTTTGTCCTACTGCTGTCTGTCATGATCTTTCGTTACTCGATACTCATTTTCGTGGCCATGGTTCATTCATTTCCCTCGAGGCTGCGACCTCAGCACAAAAGGTACAAGTACAGTAAGACTTACATTACATCGAGTGCTTATTCCGGATGATACTCGTTGTACACATACACCGGTGAGATGGCTAAAGACACCTCGGCTGAAACTAACAGAGCTGGCGGACCAATGAAACCCACGGAGAGAAGTGCGGGGAAGGGATGTTCAACATGGGGTGATAGGATTGGCTATCCTCGTCCCTGAGACATATCTGAGTACAAAAAGAGGAGATAAAGAGGAAAGTGATACAAGAGGAAGCTGGGAGAGAAAAGTAGGTGAAGGGCGAGTTTGCAATCTTTCAGACTCTTTGGTGGAAATTGTAGAGAAACTCTGTACTCTGCCAGGAGAGATGAAACACCTGCATGGACACAGCACAACGCAACTCAGTCCGGGGGTGCAGCTTGAACTCAATCCCGACTCTTTTTCATAGGTGTTGTGTGTTGTGTGTTCTGTGAGACAGAACTACAGAGACGGCGAGAACGCGACAGACAGCGAGTACGGTGAGATGGACAGTATGCCAAAATACCAAAATACCAAAATACCAAAATACCAAGAAACCATTTCTCAAGAAATGGTGTGAGTTGTACTTAGCTACTCCCAAAGCAGCAATACTAGCAGGGCCGCAATATTGGCTTGAACCTATCATGTCGGGCAAATGCGATACTTTTGTACCTACAGAGATCGACCAAATATGGTGGCTTGATAAGTCTAATTATTGTTTACCCATGAACCCAGTTCCACAGGAAGTCCGAAGTCAATGAATATAACTTCATTTCCTCTCAAACCTACTCTGCAATTGCCTCTTGATTCTTACTTTGTGCGACTTTTACACGCGACCAATTGATTTCAGTGAATCCATCATCAACCTCGTCCAATCAGCTCACCTCTCAAAATGAAGTCGACTTTCATCCTCGCCGTCACGGCCGCACTCGCTGGTTTGACCTCGGCACAAGATGGACTTCCTTCATGCGCAGTAAGTTGTTCTGACATAAGCTTAACGCGCCCATTACGACGCATATACAATCTTCCTTTCTCTTCCCTTACCTCATCCCATCTTCCCATCTGTTACACCACACCACAGCGCACTAACCCTGTTTCCCTCCCCCTCAACAGAAAACCTGCACCACCAAATTCACCTCCCCCTCCGGCGGCACCATCGGCGGCTGCAAATCCCTCGACATTCCGTGCATCTGTTCGAGCCCCACGTTCCTCAGCGACATCGCGTGCTGCTTGACCGATCAATGCAATGCCGCCGACCAAGCCACCGCCGTGCTATTCGCGCAGAACATCTGCAAGGCCTCCGGCGTGACGAACCTTCCCTCAGCGGTGACCTGCGCCTCGAGCGCGGCTCCAACTTCGAGTTCGACTGCAGCTTCGGACTCGAGCGCTGCTGCTACGGGCGCAACAACAACTGCGACAACTGCAAGTGGTAGCTCGTCGTCCCCAACGGCAAGTGGGGGTTCTGGATCCTCGGCTGTAGCGGGTAGTGCGACGAGCAAGACTGGCGCTGGCTCCTCCACCTCATCCTCAAAAGCGAGCGCAGCAACAGCAGCACCGAGCTCGAATGCTGGGCACCAAAAGGAAACAGGGTTCGGCGCTGGGGTGTTGGGTGGATTGGCGGCCGTGGTTGCTTTACTGTGAGCGAAGGGACGGCTCGTACAGTTTCTGTACTTTTAAGAGTAGGATGTTGCAGAGCAAGGAACTCTGTTTCGCGCATACGCACACAAAACAAAAAGCTTGTGACGAGAAAGAAAGGAAAACCCCTCGGTTGGTTGGAGCCTTGGAGTGGGTTCGGACGTTTGACAATCTTTCTAAACTCCGTAGGATCTGCGACGGAATAAGAATATACATCCGTGATTTATTTGTTTATTTCTTGTTGCGTAACTTACTAAGTTACTCTGTACGATTGTCAGAGTGGATGCCGTGACTGGGGGTGGGAACCTCCTAATCTAAGGATGTGGGGCCGAGAGAGTATTTCGTTTGATGATGAATGAAAACGTACAGTAACCTACAGACTGTGCACAGCATGCAGTATGAAGGGACATGGGGGGAGAAGAGAGCAGCTCGGAGGAAGCAAGGGGAAGAAGGGACGGCGGGGATTTCCAGTCCTCCTTCCCGCTGTCTGTATCGCATTAAGTTTCTCTTCATGTTGCAATCGTAATGTACTATACAGACAGCTCTAGACCGAAAGACAATGATATCCTTTCCAGATCCGTGAGCGGGAAAAAAGAAGCGATTCGTGAAAAAGTTCTACACAAAAGTAGCAGAATACAGAGATGAAAAAGCCATCATATATGACCATCTCATCTCACAGTGATCTCCATCTGCAAACCATGCAGTAGGAAGAAGAAGCAATGATTAGACTGTATGAAGCTACCAATGAAGCTGTTCATCCTTTTCTTCTTTCAAGCCGGAATATTCGGCGAGTGTTTTTCGCACATCGGGTCACATCATCTCACCCCAGCCGTTCATTCAGATTGTCAGGGGGAGGGGCCCTTGAGCCTTGAGCCGGTTACAGCATTCTCGTTTTCGAGTTTGCCCCCGCCTGTTTGCCGCCTTGCATTGATGAAGGTCGAGAATTCAAACCTCTCTCGGACCTACCCGGTCACACGCATGGAGCATGAAGAAAATGAATCTGCCTCGGCTCCAGATGAGGCATACTATGCTGTACTGTAACGTAGTTGCGGGACAGTACTCACCCCCACCTCCTCTCTCCCTCCACATGATGTTTCCTCAGACTGAGATAGTGAGAGAGAAAGCTTGGGCTTGTGTTGTCTCTCTTTGCCGGTCCTCTATTTCCTCATCTGGATATAAAATCGAGGGACAGCCGACCCTTTCCCCTAAAGTATAAATGCATGTGTGCGTGTGCAACACAAATGCAAGATTGACAAGATCCGAATTCCCGGCCCCTGGAGATGGATGGGGGTGTATCGTCCGGGAAAAAGATATACAGAGGCCGAGAGGAAATATCAGACGAAAAATCTCTGCTTCCTGTCCCTGGTTCTCTGGAAGTAAGGACTAAAAGTTTGAGATGTGCTTTGACATGATCTGAAACCAGTTCCAGCTTGGACCGCGTTTAAACGGTATGGTGTAATGGCCGGTGGGCGCGAACTAGAAGTAGGGAGAAGTAGTAGGAGATAGCGAGAAATAGTCCGAAATAATAAGAAATAATACGGTCATAACGAGACATGATTGAATATAGATGATGGCAAGTTACCTCTTGTACCTTCTTTTTTGCTTTTCCACAAGTAGTGACAAGAAGTCCAGCTTGGAAAAGGAAATGTTAAAAGCTTGAGCGTTCGTGTTGATGCATTATTAGAGTTAGAGTTTGCAGCAAAGGAAGGCATAGATGATAGATGTCATTGAAATTCGAAGAACTTACGAAATACGAAGTATGAAGTATGAATGTTATGGTGAATATAGATCCACAATGCCGGTGTTTCCATGTGGGTTGGTGTTGGCTTTTTTTGGACGGGATAGAGAGCCGCATGTACCGGTACGTATGCGCGAGATGAAAATGCAATGCGAATGTACAAAGTATAACTTGGGTTAATATGAAGTTGGGTTAATGTGAAAGTCAGGCTAATACGGTTAATATGACATTGTGAAGGAAATATGTCGACTCAACCTGGATACTGGGAGTCTGGGACCATGGAAAGGGCCAGTTCATGTAGTGTACCCTGACGATAAGTGACTGTCAAACCTTATACATTTGCTGGGATACTCTGGATAACGGACAATGAACGGCGAATAGTAGCCATGACTTCGACCAATGACTTCCGCCCATGGGAGATTCTACAGGACGTCGCAAGCTGTTGAGTTTGCTGCCCGCTGCCCGCTGCCCGCTGCCTCCGGCCCGTGGGTCTTTCTGCTGCTTCACAAGTTCACGGAGATTTTTGAGTCTTTGATGGGTGCACTGACCTGTTCCTAGAGGCTACGTCTTACAGTACGTAGGACCGCCGTGGGTATACAAAGGAGTAAATATAGATACGACCCAGGCGTGCCAGAGACCGGCGTGGGTCCGCGCATTGAGACGAGAATTCTCTTCGTCCTTACTTCCGGCTCATCAAACTGCGAGGTTTGCAGATCACCGAAAAGGCGGGCGAGAAATTGATGATGAGCAGAAAGGAGGAGTCGACTGGCCTCCCAGGCTCAAAGCGGACGAGTGATCGCCAGCTTTGCTTCTTCTTCTTGCCCCTCCTTTCCCATGGGCCATGGCTTGATGCTGCTGTTACCTATCTCGTACGCAGCACGGTGCGTACATTCCCACTCAACTTCCCTTCCCAGTGTGAATAATCTCCGATTCGTCCTCGCCGGACGTAGCGGATGGGAAAACTTCAAACCCAATGCCCTTCCAGGCCCAAAATGGCAAATAGCTTGGATAGCCTTTGTTCTCCACCATAATTGCTTTTTGTGAATTTCCTTTTCGCTCTCCGCCGTGTTTTGCGGTCTGTCCAGCCAGCTGGGTCTACGTGTTTCCCGCTCTGCTTTGTGAGATGCGATCGGTATGTGAGATGTACGTGAGATGTAGGTGAGATGTGTGTAGGGATGCAAAAGATGTCGAGATGTAGAGATGTAGGTAACCTCTTACATCGATTTCCTTTTCTTCCCCTCCATCCCCATAACCTCGACCCTCTCACGCCTTGAATGCAGCCAATCACCGGAATTAATGGAAGTGTTTAAAGACAGGGAAACGTGAGCATAGACAAGGGATCCTTAGCTGGACCCAAGCTCCCACGGACCTTGCGCTAATATCTGTTGTTCCGACGCCAATACTTCACACAACAAAATTTCTCTGCTTTGCTTTGCTTTGCTTTGCACCACAAGAGCCAAATGAGCAACAAGAGCAAAGGACCAAGCAACCGATAATGATCTGATTCTTTTTAAACACAAGACGTATTCACACCATACTACTTCGTGCCTCGCTCTGCACCGGCACAACCATGCTTACCATGTCAGACATCTGCCCAATGCCCACATCTGTGCTCGCCCAGCACCTGCTCTACTTCGTTCCTCTATCTGAGCAAACAGATTTCCCACCAGAGAGATCCCGGGTCTCCACCAAAATCCGGCTCCAATGCTTCACACTTCACGCTTCACGCTTCACGCTTCATGCTTATGCTCATATTCATAATCACCCTCACACTACTCTTGCTCCATCCAGACTCCAGCATTGTCGGAGCGGGAAAGCCATGCCTTGCGGGAAACCATGCCTTGCCTTGACTTGCATTGCGTTTGCTCTTCACAATCGTGCTAAAACCGATGGGTCTTTGCACGAACCACTCCTTACCACCCCTCGCCCTTGGCCATCCTTACAATCTACAACCTACTGGTACAGTGCACCGCTCGCTCATTCGCTGACCTTATTCCCAATATTAAGATAAGGCTCTGCTCCTTCATACCCAGACAGTATGAAATGTCTGGGTACGGGAGTACGTGGACATGGATTGGGTTTGTGGTATGACCTTATTTGATTCAAAACATATACTTCCTACATACCCGCATATTCCTGAGCTTCTGTTCCCAAGATGCCCGCTGCTTTTCTTTACTCGCTCCAATTTACTCAATATAGATATAATCCATACCTTCCCACCGTTCATTCCTTTTCCTTCTCCTTTGAACGCAAAACATCTTCCGATCTTTTGCATTCGCATACTTATACCCCAAGTCTTGTACTCCATAGCTCCTCCTCCTCTGAGCTAATCCTCCTCACACTTCACTTCATTGGAGGTGTCTCTCACCATTGACACCAGTTCGACCTTGTGGGCGGCCATAGCTCCAGACTTTGGGCCTCACTTTCGCCAGAAGTGATCTGCCGGCAGAAAGTGCTTATTGATCTGATCACCTTGCTTTTTCCTACAAGCAGTGCTGCAGGAAAGCTGAAAACGGAAGTTCCGAAGATCCATTTCAACATATCTCAGCCCCAAGAGTCTACACGGTCGAATATATAAAGGCATGACTGCAACTCTTGGATTACATTCATCCGGTATCGACTTCGCATCTCTACCTCCGCTCGCTCCTCGCCGAAGCTCCAGATCTCACCTGATCATATCATAATACACCTGCTATACTATAGTATGCTGTCCCATACTACCCCTCCATCTTACTCGATGCTAACTCCTTACAGTCCAACCCTAACCCCCCAAGCATAACCAAAATGTGCGAATACACCATTCACTACTACGTCTACACCGGTTGCATCGACCCCGGCGCCCATTACTTCAGCAGGTCCGTCGACGGCAACCGTGACCGTCGATGTCCTAAAGGTCCCCATGAACGCTACATCGTTCAACCAGGCAAGTGTCACCTATGTTCGTGACCCCAGCCCTAGTCATCTCCGTAGATGATGGCTCCTGTGCGTTGACACAACATCCGCACCAAAACCGCACAACACCCGCGCACATACACGGCGCAAGATTCAACCTCAAGGCTTCCCATCCACACACGCTAAATGCCCGTCACCCATTCATACGCCGTAACACAACTATTCATTGCCAGCGAGCCTATTTCAGCAGCCTTTTCAGCAGCCTTTTCAGCAACCTTTTCTATATTTCCTTTTGAGCGGGGCGTTTCACGGAAAACACATCAATAGGAGTCGGGTAAAATGTGCAGTTTTTGGCGCTCACTCTATTTCCATCGCGCACAGCATCATCATCGCCACTTTTTCATTTTTCAATTGCACTTTGACTATATATGCATTATCTTCTATTTTTATACAAGGGATGGGATGGGAACTGGTTTGGAGCGAGGTGGTTCTCATGGGATTTTCACTTTTGGGATGGATGGATGGATGGATTCGGGGGGGTAGAGGGGAATTGCAAAAAATGTCTTATCCCGGAACTAGGAGGGAAGGAGGGACGACTACCGCATCGGCACAAAAAGGGAAACAAAAAAGAAAAGGTTTCGGAACCCTTGGGGAATGGATGGATGGTCTCTTTTTCTTCATGGATTTTTTCTGCTGTTCGTCCTTGCGCTTGTCAGCTTACTATATGCCTCCCGGGGCTAGCTAGCTGACTAGTTAATACATGCCGAATATGAATTATCTATATCAGTATCAATATGAACATCGATATCACCACTCAGCTCCACTACCAAAATCCATTCCCGTGACAAATCGATAGACAATACTTCTTTTTCCACCTTGATGGTCAGGTCAGAGCAGCGGAAGAGGGATTCGCTAGCGAAGTCTAGCGACGCGAATCCGAGAAAGGACTTTTTGTTCGCTTATTTTGCTGAAAATGAGGTTGATCGTGATCGTGATCGTGATCGTGATCGTGATGTTTTGATCTCTCTCCATGTACAAGTAGCTTTTGTGGCTGCGGTTATGGCGTGTTTAATTCTGCTAAGACCAGGGTTAGGGGTTTTTCTCGATTTGTTGGATTCTTTTGGGCGGCGGCGGCTGGGGTCTACCATGCATGCATGTGTAAGCCATGTGGTTTTTCTGTTGTACAATAAGTTATTCCGCACATTTTCTTTGCGTAACATTCTCTGATCCCTTTTTGCTTTTGGTGTTTTTTTCCTTTTTGGTTGTAGGTTGGTTATTTGTAAGGACATAGAGGCAATGCTTATTCCGAAGTTTATCAAAATAATCGTATGTTAACATATGAGTCCAATGGAGAAAGAAAATCAAATAGTAGTAGGTGCATGAATGGAGACTCTGTTTCCAAAAACTTAAGCTTTTCTGCAGTGGAACATGAATTTTTATCTTGATCTCTGAAGATCAATTTCGTGTCACCAAAACCTAGAGCACGTAGCACAGGAGACAACCGAAAGCGATGCCGAAAGCGAATCTCGTGATGAGATATTGAGAAGGATGTGATAGAATAGCTACCTACCTACTGTGCTGCTGCAATTTTTTGTGTGCAGAAGTAAGGAAGGAGGAAGCGAAAGAAAAGAAACGAAACGAAACATGCTTTTTCCTTTCCTAGCTCAGCATGGAACGCCACAATGAGAACACGGTCCGAAAGATAGCCAGAGCTTTTTCCCTATCATGCAGGACGCGCTGCAGTGCCGTCACTAGACGTCGATCGTTCGTGCATGAACGATTGATTGGTGGAGTGGCTTTTTCTGTCAAGAGAGTGAGGCAACCCCCGCGGCCCCTGGAACTTCCAATAACAAATCAATTTAAGATCTTGAGTCTGTAACTATTAGTTGTGATACGATACACAAGAAGCTGGGGAAACGGGAACAGGGTTCGGTGGCAGGCATCATTTTGGGGGTAGGAGTGCTCGACTTCCCAAGAGGCATCGGTTTCCATAGGACCCCTTAAAATTTGAACTATCTCGCAAGCTTCTCTTCATATGGAGACCTTCTTGACTTGCTTTTTGTGTCGCTTGCCGTACGCTGTAAACCGACGTGGCCTTTTCTCCATTGAGCTCGGCGATGAACCTTCATGTTACACATAAATATCGGAGAAACGGACTTTCAGCCGTTTCAAAGAGGGTTTTCTAGAACATGCTGTTGTCTACTATCTTGGATACTATACTACTGATCCCGTCGTACCCGTGTAGTTTTGAACATGGACGAGTCTCGAGGACGTGATGACTCAATATTGTGTGACGGAATGACCTTTCGCGGTGATGCGTAAAAGAAGTGGCAGCACAAATAAACAAGCAGAATTGCTGTACAACGTTTGAAACCCCAAAAACATCCGTGCAAGGAGTGTCTCAGGGCAAAAGAGCCGATGGGTTCTGCTCCTTTTGAACCTAAAACATCTCATCGCAAGAGAAAAAAGGGTTCAGACTTTGTTCTAGGTCAGTTGCGAATCCAGACGGTGAACGGCTAGCATCATGGGTGCTATGTCACAGCCTGTGCGTTAAAGAACAGGCAGACTCGAGGGCCGAACGACCCATATGACTCCTACAAACTAGCCATGGCCGTCCGGGAATCATTTAACGCTACTATTGAGTTTAGTAGGGTCCGTGTAGTTCTCACTGGACGCAATCGAGCGAGCGTTAGATGGACCAGTAAATATCAATCTGGATAGGAAGGAAATGCTTTGTGCGCCGCCCGCCTGCAGGCAGAGCCGCTACTGTTGCCTTTAATGAAACTTAATCTGGGCTCCTTGTAGATGAATCTCTGCTCCCCGCATAGAAGACACCAAGCTCTGAAGAGACCTCCCGTATAGAACTTTCCCGACCCCTCCGTTGTTCACAGAGCTGAGTAGTTTGCGCCTTTGTAGTCAGTATTTTGGTGCTTGTTAGATGATCCAATGGGCATGGTTATCACATTGATTATGATAGACGAGGATGTGAAAGTCAAAATGCGCTCAAATTGTGGCAGTCTAGTCAAATTACATAGAGTTGACGGAGTACAGGTCTGAAGAATTTAGGGCATATCGCAAAGGTGCTATGAGTGGCTAGTTGCACCATCACAGCTTACTGGATTCCAGAGTCTTGGAACCACTGCCCGGGGAGTGACCTTTGGGGCGGAGAAGTGTAGCTGACCGCCGATGTGATCATCACTCGATGAAAGATCTCATCTTGTGTACATCACCAAGACACTCTGATCGTCGATTTTTCTTTTGATATGCTGAATTGGATCTGAGAAAGCGGATTTCGAAACTTCAAAAGCAAATATTTGGCTGACAACGACTAGCTGAACATGAGACATCTTGGCAGGGAAAGATGTAAAGCCAAAGTATTGAGATACTCCCCACATAGGCTTGAAATCAGGTCTAAGTTCCACCGGACCCGAGCGGAGCGCGATAATTTATCTGCTTTTGGGTCATGTTCGCGAAGATTGAGATTTGCAACAAGCGTCACTTCCGATAACAAAGCGGATCTGCTAATGGCGTTGGTGAAAGTTGTCCCCTGGCGATAATTGCTTTAGTAGGCGTCAGATTCGTTACGAAATCCTATCCTCTCCCCCCCACGCCGGAAGGAACAGTTGGATAGCACTCGCGCGTATTCGAGCCGGTTTGGGAGCTATTGGGCACCTTCGTTAGTTCTGCGTATCTCTGTCAACATGAGCATGCATGTTGAGAGCTGTCACACACGCAAGGAATAGCTGTTGTATCAGGCTTCACAGATCAAGCTCTGTGCCTCCACCAGATTGCCCCGCATTCGAGCAGATGCAGGAACGTCACACAGTTGGTGAAGCAAGATGCTCTTTCGATGCGAAGGCCAAGTGTTAAGATATCCTGTGATCATGCGTTCCGTGATATCAATTACGGCACGAAAACGAAGTTGATGGCGAAGATTGTTTTGTTTTCGTTTGTGGTGCGAAACACGAGTGATGTGCGAGTGATGTGGGGTTACAGTAGATCTAGAGCTTGGTCCTCAATTTCCGTATCTGGAAGGCACTGCTTCTACTGTATTTGCGCGACGAATCGCCGGAGTTTTTCTCCTACTCCCCAAGGAGTTGCCTTTCAGGTTGTCATCGAAAGAGGAAATGCGTGTGCATTATTTCTCTATGACGGAGATGGTGTAGGTAATGTGATAAATCGCAGTAAAGCAGGCCTGAGAAGGAAGTGAGAGTTGACATATCAAACACGCAAAATATGCAAAGCTATTTGGGACATTCGCAATCGAACAAAAGATACCCCAATTGGAAGAGGCTCAGATCAAATTTTATCACTCTTGATGTATATATTTATATTTCGGGTTGCACTTGGTATTTGGACATTCATATAGATCTTGTAGCTGTACTTGGGTAAATGTACATATATGTATATATATCAAGAATATCTACGGATGCTCATGCGCATATGCGTAACACTCCATCATCTATGCATCGACTCTACCAGCTACGCAGTCCGAAGCCACCAATAACAGAACTTACTAGACCATCGCATCACACCATATCACGAACTCGTCACAATCGACCGTCTAATCGACAAGAGGGTCGGCAGCGTAAAAGTTACCGCAGCTGGCACATCACCCCTCTCAAAAAGAATCGATCCATTTAACAATGAATTCACACCCTAAACAGCTATAACGGCACTTTTCTCACGGCAAGACTGTCCATCTATAGAATCAGCGTCCGCTTTTGACACAGTAACGTGATCGTCGTTGGAATTGCAGTCATATTGGCGGTACATGGTGACCCAGTCGTACTTGTCCCAGTACACTTAGACAGTGGTGGTTAGATAGGGTCAATTGATACATTCTGCTACCGTTGCAGAGAAGTCGACGTTGCATCTGGGAGCACCCAGCAGTGTCTAGGGATGGGGTGCTAGAAGGCGGTTAGTGGGACGAGAAAAGAGTTCATCAAGTTGATCTGTTGAAAGAGAGAGGCGGTTGGAGCGGGGGCTTATCATCCATGAGCTATGCCATCTGTGCCATTGTCTGTAGTGAGAAGACGTCAGTCAATGGCTGGTCATCGCAACGTATTGTGCATGAAAGAGGAGGAGAAAGAGATGGTAAATGAAATCGGAAAACTCAGCATGGCCGGGGTAACTAACAGGCTCCCATACCGTAGCCATTCGAGACACCTATAAGGAGTCCAAAAGAGAGATCGCATGAGATTTGTGAATGTTGAGGGGTAGGAAGGCTCTTGGGGCAGCACGAAATGTAGTATGGATATACACAATGTCAAAATGAAGATCAAGCTAGTCAACAAATATCGGAGCTCGATACAAGACCAAAGTCGAGAGGTATTAGATACTGAGCTAGATCCAATGCACAGCGAAGTCATACATATCAGTACTTCAAGCAAAGACTCTGCCTTGAAGGCATTTCGAATGCGCTGCGATCTCTAACATGGCCTGGAGGATGTGAACCTTGTGCACCACTTCGCGGTAAGATATTCATGTTGCCCTAGGATCTCTCCAAGCCCTGGACACTACAGCTACCCCACCATTCGAAGACAACAGCCTGCTCGGATTGATGAAGGGTCACAAACAGGTCACCGCTAAATAAAGTGGTCGACTCTTGCACGAGCAGCACTAGGAGGTAGGAGCTACGTAGATACGGACGAGACAGCAAAGAAATGACATCTACAATGATCGTAGACTTTGTAATAATTCTCATTTGGCATACCAGCCAGTATATGATCGCAATCTTCGCGGGAAGCAGCTCCTGTGTTGACTCCTAGGTCAAAAAACAGAGTCGTCCGTTGCATGCATATTCCACAAGCACTTCCACAGAGACTTCTTAACAGATGTACACAATCTTCAGATAGTATCAAGAAAGAAGGAGTATGCGAAAGGTCCCGCAGGATTGTCGTACGGGGCTCGTAGGCCGTCTGTCGTCGAAAGAGACGCTCCTGTAGGGCTAACAACTAATGAGTGATATTGACGCGCGCGTTTAGGTTGTTAGAAGAGGGCTGCTGGAAGAGCGGAGACGCCATAAATCCTTCATAGCTGTGGACGAAGGATGTGCTCAATCAGGAGTTCACATGCCAAATATTGTGTTGTAAGGTTACGATTCGAATCAATAATACTGGCATAATATCTTGATTATTGTCAACTATGGATGTGTTGGTCAACCACTTGACCAAGTGGTTGATATACTATTCCCACTGGCTTACGCTAACGCTGTGATAGCGTCTATTTGTTCAATCTCTAGATCTAGCATTGTAGTAATGGCAGGTATTATCTTCCATGTAGACGATCTGTATACACCGGTATAGGTTTGATCGTAGTCTCTGCCGTACTGTTGTTCGAATCCTCGTACAACGTATCGAGCTTTGTACTTAGAGATTATACCGTTTATATCTCTCTTTGTTTTGAAAACAAGCTTTCCTTGTAGGAATTTTGTGCCTGTTGGGATATCCTTACGGCTGACCAGCTCAAATATCTTATTCTTTGCAAGTGATTGATACTCTGCTTCAATAGCCTTAATCCACTCTTCAGTATCAGGTCTTTTGAGAAATTGAGGTACTCTTCAAGTGTCTTCGGATCGTTGCCACTGTCTTTTAAACCTACAGCGAATACAGTATGGTAAGTTTGTATTAGCAGGAATACGTACCGAGTGATCCTGATATATCTTGCCTCAGCAAGCCCTTGACGATCTTCTGTATTTCCCGCAGACCTTCAATCGATAGGTGTCCAAAGCGTTGATACCATTGACGAACCGTAGTTGGCTTCTTAACTACTGGAAACAGAGGTATATACGTAAAGTTAGGAGTATTATTATCTGAAGGCAGGATATTCATGATTTGGAGGTCCTGATTAACTTGGAACAGTTCTTTCCAGTCTTTGCTATAGACTTTATGATCCCATAAGCCTCCTCCTATATTAAGATGCTTCTTTCCTGAGAACAGTCGACAAGATAGTGTTGGCAGATGGAGAAGGTTCTTCAGAAAGATAGTCCTGACTTCTCCTTTACTATCTTTGTACTTAAACTCACCTGTTCCAACCCCAATTGGAACGATTGGGTTGCTTACTGTAAGGAGGGGCTCGAATTCTCCTAGCTTTGCTTCTCTGTATAACAGGAAATCACCTATTTCTGGTGTCCTATAGTCGTGAGCTCCAGTATCATATATCCAAGAGTTGTACCTTGATATGATTGCAAGTTGAGTAGCAGTGGAGACAGTATTACTGTATTAGATTGGCTTAATACGACTATTCCAGAAGATAGAACCGGAATAGTGAACTTCGGTCCCTTGGAGGAGTCGTCGGAACCGTTATCCTTCTTTTTCTCTTTGTTCTCCTTCTTATATTCCTTGTATGTAATCCACTTCTTGCTAGTCTTCTCCTCCTATTCCTTTCTTGCTACTGAGTTCTTAGGGTTATTGAAACAGGTCTCAGAACTGGAATATGCCTTTGTGAAAGGTCGATTACAGAACTTGTACTTCTCTTTTGAGTTGTTAGGCTTACCCTTAGGTTTACTCTTGCCTTTAAACAGAATAGTGCTTTGGTTCGTTGATCCTTCTATTCGGTGTGCCTCATCAGTAATATCCTGAATAAGCTCTTCGAGCGAACAGATCTTCTTTGTATTACAGGCAGTCGATCGTTGGCGTTCAGCCTAGATTGGGAACTTCTTATCAAGCATAGCGATGAAGTTCATATAGTAGATCTCGTCGGGGATGTTGATCTTCAACTCCTTAAGCTTCGAGATAGATTTTCGAAATGTGATTATAACAGTGTCGAGTGATTCGAAGTTATCTACCTTTAAGTCGTTGTATTTGCGCTACGCGTTGTATTGCAGAACGTAGCCTTTGCCTGGATACTGATTCTTGATAGCCTTGATCATTTCAATTGTAGTGTTGCATTCTATGATCATATCTCTAGGTCTATTCTCAGTACAGCTGTAAGTGATCGCTATCTTCATTTTGGTGTCCTTTGATTTCCAGATCTTCTACTTGGTCACTGCTTCTTTCTTTGCTTTTGAGTTGTCTTCGTCGACCTCTTTCGGCGGGGTATAGCTATCCTTGATGGTTTTACCTAGATCATTCGCATCAGCCAGATTCTCGATAGCTTTCAGCCAGGTATTGAGGTTATCTTCTCCTCTCAAGTGGATATTCTTCAGGAGAGATAGACTCGTAGTTGAGATAGTACTGGATTCCTCTATTGTAAGCAGATACAGACTGTCTGGTTGCCTATTGGAGTTCGAGGTGGTTGAGCGTGATGATTGGTTAGTGGAATTGGACTTCTTCGAGTACTTCTATAGAGATAGAGCATCGATCGGGGGTTATTTCGGATTTCTCGGAAGATTATTTACAGAGTTTTCTCAATTAACTTCCTGTACTATAGTTTCCGAATCACTGATTCGCGACAAATATCTGATGAAATATGGCGTATATTGAGTTTCCGGCTATCCGGCCGTTCTCTGAAATTCCTTTGGATTCTCCTACCTGGTACCTCCTGGATGTAGAGGTTGCCTGTTACTCGTTCCTTCGAAGGGATAACTTCGTAGTTGGCGGTATCGATGTTGTTGTCGAGGTAGAAGGGCAAAAGAAGCTTACTAGCTAGTTGACCAAGGTGCGGCAGCTATTGGGATTGTGTATCCGGGCTTATAACCTATTGTAAGGTTACGATTCGAATCAATAATACTGGTATAATATCTTGATTATTGTCAACTATGGATGTATTGGTCAACCACTTGACCAAGTGGTTGATATACTATTCCCACTGGCTTACGCTAACCCCTAATAGGTATAGCCTCATTGGCTCAGTGTTCCTTACTTTCAACATATTGTATTATGTGAGCCAAGGAATTATTGGAAAAACGTCCCTAATTATAACCGATATGGTCATGTCTTTCGTGATATGGATTATCGTGGAGTAGCGTAGCCTTGATCATCATGAGAAGCAAAGCTGTCCAAGTGGGTAAAATTTTAGCTGGTAATACTTGGGAAAAAAAGAATAGCAAAATTATGACATAGGATAGATATTTGCTGAATTGATGAGGAAGTCAGATGCCTAGACTCACCGACAACAACCACAGACACTAACTAGAGCAAGGAATAGTGCCTCAGGTTCAAGTAACACCAGCCATCCGGACCTACTTTAGTATTATGCAACACTGGATTTCTATGTGTCATCGCGTCCCCTTTTAAGTAAAATGCCCTCATCCTTTCCCATAAAATACCTACTAATTCGGCACCAAGCGTCAAAACACCATCGACCATGACATGAATCTACCAAATCGGCACTCGTCATAGGTTGAGATGCAGAAATTGCCCTTTTCACAAGGGAATGTCGTCAGACTAAAGGGTGCACGAAGCGCCCCGGAACACTACCCCGGATTATTTTTTTCTAAATGTGGATACGGGAATGATTCGGTAATGTCTCCGGTTCAGCGTATTTTGTCTTTGAAGGCCGGAGATGTTGAAATGACGGTGTGTTTCCCTTTGTCATCGAAGGTGGTGGATTCGTGTTGGCGAATATTTGTACTCCTTCAACAGGCATGCATTTTTTGGTTCGAGTGTTCTTCTGGATTTTCCTCGTAACAGTTGTAGTACTGTACTATCAAGGTTCATTCGTCATTTTCTTTGATTAGCTTGGCAATGGTCATTCCGAGCGGTCGCCTCGCTTTAGATTTCAACATAGATGATTACCTCAACCGCTTTATACCCGCCTCTAGACTACACATCCTCCCTCAATATGTTTCCTGGTTCTTGGGATATCGTCGAGAACAACGCGCTCCGGTTGGGACTCTGGTGATATGGTTCTGGGCATTTGTGGGCGCGTTCTGTGGGATTGCGATCGTAGAAGGTGTCTATTCAACACACTTCTTCAAGGAACATGGAACTCCGCTGGTCATTGCCAGTTTTGTATGTATTGGTCTCAAATCCAATATTCGACAAGATGAGAATTAACAAGGAGTTAGGGCGCAGCAGCAGTCCTTGAATATAACACAATAGATTCGCCGTTGGCGCAACCTCGAAATGCGATCTTGGGCCAAATCCTCGCCTCCATCATTGGCGTTAGCATAACGAAACTTTTCGAACTCTCTTCAAACTTTGAGAATTTACGCTGGCTAGCAGGTGCTCTTTCAGTAGGCGTCACCTCTGCTGTTATGGGTTTGACCGGAACCATACACCCTCCAGCTGGCGCTACCGCTCTCATGGCCGCTACTTCTGTCGAGATCACCGAAATCGGCTGGCGTCTTATACCAGTGGTTGCGCTAGGCAGCATCCTAATTGTTGCTACAGCTTGCGTGATAAACAACATCCAGCGAACGTTTCCAGTATATTGGTGGACAGCAGTGAACCTCAGGCCGTCGGAGCAAAATAAAGATGATATCGAAAAGGCTCCCGAAAATGGAGACAGCAGCGAAAAAAGTAGGAAGAAAGACAACTCCAAGATGGACGAGGATGTTATCAGCATCGGAAGGAATAACATCGTAGTACCCGCTTGGATGGAGTTAGAGTATGAGGAAAGAGCAATTTTGGAAGTACTGCGGAATAGATTAAATGAGAGATTGCAGAATTCGAAGACAGTAGAGAGCGATAGGACAAGGATTCATGGCTGGTCTGATGAAGGATAAGCTATGTATCGCAGACGTGCATATAGATATACGTATGGATAAACTCATGACATGAAGGTTACCTTTTCGTCGAGCTTTTCCACGTCTGCTGAGTATGTGCCTGAGGATTGGATATCGACGTGCAACAAAATGTTTCTTTCTGTTGCTCCCCACATGGATGGCTGCTGCAGCTAAGATGCAATAGCTCCTCAGGCGTCAAGGCAAAAATGTGCAGATATGACTCCGAGAGTCTCAAGATGGTACTGTCCAGAAAAGTGTCTTTTCGTTCCTTCATGGCTCCGTAGCAGGAATATAAGCCACCAGCGCCTTACTTGCTCCTTCCATGCAGTATTGTACTACCTCAACCTTCTTACCATCCGGCACAAGCTTTGCGATCTGTCTCAGATCACTCGTCCTCGGTAGGTATAAGGCAGTATCCATGGTCTTGCATGCTTCGTGGATGTGCTGCACGGAGTACGGATACATCGTGCTCAGATCGAATATGTTCTCGCTTGTATAGCCAGGCCCTCCCCACGGTGGAGACGCGAATATGACAGTCTCTTTCGGATTGATGGAAGACGAATGGGCGGCCAGGTACTCAAAACAATCGCCATTGACCCAAGTAATCTGATCGCCCACGCCATATATGTAAGCGTTGTTTTGTGCGCAAGCAATCACAGAAGGATCTTTCTCAATGGCTATCACGTGAGCCCAGCGATTTGTTAGAGCAAATGCTATGGAGTTTCCGCCAGCACCAGCGAATATGTCGATTATCGTGGTTTTCGAAGGTGGAATTAACTGCCCATAGTCACTGGCTATTTGACTGCATGCAATCAGTATTCCATAACGAGAGATGGGACGAGACGACCTACTTAGCGACGGGCTCTGGAGTGACGCCAAACCACGCATCATCTGTCATGTAGATGCCTTCATCATAGAGAGAGAATACATGATAGCGTTGTTGCCAATATCTAAATTGTTATCAATATACAAAGTCAATAGTGAGTGTGTGATAACCTACTTCTGGACGTCCCAAGGGATTTGATTGAGGGCTGTATAATGAGTGCAGTTCTCATCCAGAGGGAAGATTTGAGATCCATTCGATGTTAGACCCGTCATTTCGGAATCCCCATTCACATTGCTGCTATCCGCGGCCATTGTTGTATGGTGCAGCTATCGTCTTCCAGCCCACGGAGACTGAGAGGCTTAGAGAACTGCGCTGTAACCGCAGTCCTTTCCACCCTCAAACTATTGAAGAATCTGCCCCCCGTAAACCCCCAAAAGATCTCAACAATAGCTGAAAGAGTGGCCGTTTGGCTCTCCCACGTATATGTATGGACGTATTGCCGTATTGTCGTCCGATTAGATAATTCTGGGTAATTGAGCGAAAACAATTCAAGCTTGATTATCCGTATCGAAAAAGGATGACGTTCGATCTCTATTACTTTTTGAGAGAAGGAAGATCTATTTCCTGCTGTTTCACAAGTAGAAGAAATCAGTAGGGGTTTTCGAAGACCTGATACTTGCAACACGGTGAATTGGAGAACATCTCTTCTACACAGATTTCGCTCGGGTAGAGGTTCATTAGTCAGCGAGGATGAATGAACCGCACCACAACGTACCTCAAGCGCTCTTATGCAATGATAAATGCTTCCAGAGCAATATCTAAAGCTAGAACATGCCTGTCAAATTCTATTCTAAGTCTATCTCGGAGGACTTATTTGATGAGAAATCCAAGAAGCCATGTGATAAACAAGTGCCTCCCTCGAAAAGTGTGCTAGCATGCAACACACAGTTAAGAGTATCTTCTTAATCAACAAACATGACTTGCGCATTCAAAATGTTACAGTGTTGACCTCAAGCTGATTGATTGCAGCTACTATTTTCTACAACTACACTTGGGACATTTAAACTTCCACAACATTCACCGGGCCTGGTAAACCGTGGTTCTTTCATTGTTCAGCTGCACTTGGGACATTTTGAGGATTACATTATCCAAGTATGGCTACTCGACATGAGATCGTCAATCCTTCAAAGAGAGCGCTTACCGCCGAGCGCAAGAAGGGTGTATGGAGCAAGGACGATATTGCTCTTGGAGAGGCTGGATTGGCGGACATGGGAAAGAGCGCTGGAAATTCGAATGTGAGGGCGGCGAAGGTCTCGTTTGTTCAATATCAAAGGATGGATTGCTACATATATCAATGTATAATGAGAAGAGATATGCTTCTTGAAACTTTTCAATACATGTGATATCTGCATTGCCAATATACCGTCGCTCCCAACATAAAAGAGCCTCGCCGAGTCATACCGTATACATATAATCCGTGCTAGCTTCAATGTTCCTTTGCAAGAAGTTTTTGTCCGGTATTGCGGAAGGTTCAGTTTGCGATCTATTAGGCTCACGTGCTTTTCCAATCCAGCTACATTCTTAGTCCATGCTGGTGAGACTTCTCGGACAAAATTGGTGGCTCGATCTTCCGACTGATCTGGACGCATGTTGCCGCGCCGGAGACCCAGCTCCAATTTCCAGTTAAATACGTCGACGAGTGCTTCAACTAAGCTAGCAAGGATCGCATGCTGCCTAGGATCTGGATCTTTGGGATCCAGAATCTGCGAAAGTAGCCATCGCTTGGAGCCGCGGCGGAATAAGTACTCGCATTCGTAGGTTATGACGATGCGATAGTCGGCGCACATATCTTCGTACAGGCGGTATAACGACCGAAGTGGTGTGTCTCGATGGTAGAAGAGTGGCACACTGTAGAGTAGACAGACTGCATGCTGATTAGTATTGATTACTTCCGGCGATTCTTGCAGCTGCTGGTAGGGAAGGGGACTGAGAACTGCGAAATGCCACGGGAATGGCCAAAACAGTTCTCGAAGGATAGTGTATGTATCCACGCATACGCGCGCCTGTCTTATGGTGTACCGAAGTTCAAGAGGAGATGATGCACGACTCAACCGGTGAACGAGAGGCATCCTTATTCTGGAGGATATCGTTCTTCATTGCTGAATTGTTGTCAATTGGTAAGGACAAACTAAGGAGAAGTTACGGTCCGTCACTATTCTAGACCGTACAGGGATCACAAAGAAGCTCTGACCAAGCTGCCGCAAGGCTGATGAACGCAGGGGTTTAGTTTCGAGAACAACACGTCTCAAATAATTCAACTTCTTCCCCTCAAGACATCAGGATATATTCTATAGAGCACAAAGCACTACGATGTTCAACGCACTCAACAGATTTATATCGAGGCTCGATGCGGACTCTCCTGTTAACCAAAACCGTGACAACCATGGCGCATTTGGGTTCCAGGTTCTGCGGAACCAAACCCCAGAATTGGCTATCGAGCCTTGGTTTGATTTCATAGTAGGCATAAATGGTCGCATGATTGTGAGTGTGCTTTTCTGACTCGATTCAATTGTTTACTGACTTAATTCAGGATGACTCAGATGCCAATCTTTTCGCCCAAGAAGTTCGCAATTGTGCTGGAAGTACAGTAACTCTTGGTCTATGGAGCGCAAAGGTATTTACTCCTTTCCGCAGCCTCAGATGCAGCTCCCAAAAGCAAATGCTGATGGAAATTTAAGGGTCAACGCACGCGCACTATTCATATCCCCGTCCCAGCAGATACCCCCTCCCTAGGCCTCACCCTCCAATGGACATCTATCTCCACCGTTTCCAACATATGGCACATACTCGACGTGCCCGCCAACTCCCCAGCGGACTTAGCTGGCCTTCTCCCTTACAGCGACTACATACTCGGCACGCCCGAAGGCGTTCTACATGGCGAGAGCGGTCTGGGAGAATTGGTTGAAGATCATATTGGGCGACCGTTACGGCTTTACGTCTACAACAATGAATATAATGTTACAAGGGAGATCACAATTCATCCAAGTAGAGACTGGGGTGGAGAAGGAGCACTGGGTTGCGTTCTGGGATACGGTGCCTTGCATAGATTACCGGCGCCGTTAAGTGAGCCTGTTGCGGGACCTGGGGAGACATTGTTCGAGGGCGAGGCCGCGAGGTTTTCTAACGAAGAACCGAGAGGGAGCTCGCAAAGCGGGGGTGAGGGCAGCCAATTCTTTGTACCGGCTGCAGCAGCGACAGAACCAAGTGAATTCTTAGTGCCAGCCCAGTTGGCCAGTGCGACGACAACGACGCCTGCGAAGAAGAAAGAGAAGAAGCATGCGCACAACCCGAACAAGTTTATGGATGATTACTTCATGGAGGGAGAGCAAAAGAGCAGGGAGTTGGATCATGCGCCCACAGGGAAAGGGGGAGGTGTGCCTCCGCCTCCGAGAGCAGGCGGACCTCCAAGGACTGGAGGAACTCCCAAACCAGAGAGTCCGGCAGTAGGCAGTCCAGCAGTGGGTAGTCCAGCACCGACACCTGCACCCGAGGAGACGAAAGATCCATATGATAGCGGTGTAGACTAGTTGTGCCAAATACCCTTGAATGCATGAACGCTTCTCATCATCTGTGATCCGCAAGTATTCTTCAGTGCAATTTATGTTTCATATTCTAGACAAGCAAGCAATCCATTGGTCCCCTATTTTTGGTATTCCTACAGATCCAGTAAACCCAACCAAGCTCCTTCTTCTTTTGCAATCCTCTTCCCCTTTCCCCCAACACGAATATATCTAGTTGATGAAGTTGACGCAGAAGAAATGTAAAATCAAACTCCCAAATACGTAATCCGCAAAAGCTCTAGCATATCAATTAGTATAGCCTCGACAATACATATGCTTAAGGAGCAACGAACCTCTCTGGCGATACCGAATCGAACTCTGCCTTGTTCTCCGCATTCGTCTGGATGCGCAACGAAGCCGTCAGAACGAACTGTCCTACCGTCGCCGAGAACCCGGAAAGGAAAGCATTGAATGGCTAATAACGTCACATCAGTATAATTAGTTCAAACTCTCTAGCACCTCATTCAGATGTTCCATTCAATCGTCCACTATCCCTCTCCCGCATGGAGTGTAAAAAGGCAACCTACATAATTCCCCACCAATACGCAATACAGGAATTGCAGTCCTCCTACCACGACCAAAAACGCCATAAACACATCAATCAGCTTCGTTCTCTGGGGCGTGTTATTGAGATAATTCTTCCAGATGCTGTGCGCTACTTCTTGCGGCGATAGGTTTGCGTTTGAAGACGATTTGGAGGGGATTTTGGCGGGTGTGCTCGCGGCGGGAATTGTGGTTGTGGTTGTGGATGGAGTGGTTTCGGTCGTGGTGCCAGCAGCGGCATTGTTTCGTTTGGGTGCCATGTTTGCTGATTGACGAAATTGAACGGCGGTGGTTATGGCTTTGGGGGATTTGTAAATGCTCGTTGCTCGAGGCCACGAAGCTTGATGGAGATCGGCGTTAGAAGTGCAGGGGTTAGCTTGCAGGGTTGGCTAGAGCCGAGGGGTAAGGTAAGTCGTATCATAGCTTCCTTTGTATTCGATTGACTACCGGAAAAGTTGGAAGTCATTATATCAACAAGAATCAACTATTTCAATTAACTCAGAAAGATAATCGCAAACATGGTAAGATCGAAGAGTATTAATTTAATGATAGAATCCGCGCTGATTGTATGTAGGGAATCGAACTTCCAGCATACATCCTCGGCGCACTTACTGCGGGAGGTGGAACGATGGGCTATGTGAGAACTGGCAGCATCCCTTCGATTGCTGCTGGTCTCACTGTTGGCTCTTTGTATTTACTTGGTGGATATCGTGCGCAAAATCGCCAACCATACGGCATCGAGTACGTCTGCAGAATTGCCTGGTGATTGATGTGTACTTCAATTACTAATTGGACCTTCTAGACTCGCGCTCCTCGCATCTGTAGTCCTTGCTGGCTCCTCCATTCCAAGAGCTATCAAGACTCAGAAGCCATTGCCGGCTGGTTTGAGCTTGCTTGCATTGTATGGGCTGTACACCTTTGGAACTGCTTTCAGAGCAAGAAAGTGAAACAGATATGCAGAGGAAGACTATGAAAAAGGCATAGGGGCTTCAAGGTGTTCGGATATTATGTACACATTAATGGAACAATTTACAGCTTGAAGACTCATTTGAGATTGCGGATTGAGTGGGGTTGTTGCTGTGTCGTCCTCTTAGTGAATAATCACTGCGCGTGCAATGTCTGTAGAACTCCTCCCATGCTAAATCCTCCATACCAATAAAGTATACCATGACTGTCCTAACGATACTCATATATCACAAAAGACATAAAGGCGCTCCAACGCATTGTTGTTCCACCCAATTTTGGTATTCCTCAAACGCCTTGTCCGTGCCTTTCAACGCCGCTCACTTCGGATTCGCAGGAGACCTATTCCATGTCCTGATGTCTCGAACCCGCTCATGAATTCTGGTCAATCTCAGCCCACACAGCTTTGACTTTCTCCCTCTTTAATTTGGCCGCTTCGCGATTCGCCGCCGTTCGATCAAGTCGTTGGGCTCGTAGACATTTGTTGACCGCAGTCTTTTGGGAATTGCACATGCCCATACACTTCCAAAGAAATCCTCGAGCATGGCATTCTTCTAATGCTGCCATAACTTCATCACAGGCTGTAAATGATACGTTAGCTAGCTGTGATACCAAGCGATTCGATGTGTAGGAGACTGCGCAAAGGGTCTGCAGGATTGATGTCCTTACCGTCAGCATTATCTTTAGTCCACAAGTGGGGATGCATTTTGAGAAGCTTCTGTTATGAAGAGTGTGTAAAGGAAAAATGTCACTCAAGTAGCCAATTCGTACTTGTCTGCGAAAGACAGGATATGACTCTCGGCCAAACTTATCACCGACATGGCAGAATTAAGATCTGGCCAATCATATCAAAGCATGCGCTGCCCCTCGTCCTATTCTATACAGCAAGAGAGCTTTCTTTTTCCGCAAGCATATCTCAAACAGACCTCCAACATACTCACCGTTGCGTACTCCTTATACCGCCAGTACAAGCAACATTAGATATGGCGCAACAAATTACAGCACGCAAGCAACAAGGTTCGAACGGCCTTCGCGCAAAAGTTTTGAGCTGTCCAAGCTAACTTCTATCTAGAGCTCCAACTTCAATATACAAATTACAAGAACGGCCTGCAGCAGATAGCTCAAAAGATTGGTGACGTAGAGTCGGAAGCCGAGGAGCACAAGTGAGATACAGGCCTTTCCTCTGTTCATACAACCTCCTCACCCGTCTTTGGTGTGTCAACATGCGACCATTTTACAATTGATCTCATTTATCTCACCATTTGAAAGCCTCCTACTCACCGCTTGGATTCTTATAGACTCGTTCTCGAAACTCTCGAACCATTACCCGGTGATCGCAAGTGCTTTCGAATGATAAATGGTGTTCTGGTTGAGAGGACTGTAAAAGATGTGGTGCCAGCTCTGAAGACGAATTCGGAAGGGTTGCGGAAAGTCCTAGAGGACCTAGTCAAGCAATACAACACGAAACAGTCAGAGATGGAGAAATGGAAGGTAGGGCTTCTTTCGCGCCCCATCTCGATGACATTATGAGCTGATGGCGGGTGTTTCACAGAAGAAGAACAATATCCAGGTTGTGCAGCAGTAATGCGGTCAACATTTGTCCCGGAATCTGGAGTATGGGCGTTGTATCTACGAAAAGGATGATAAAATCTACTTAGGGCTCATAAGGCGGTCAATAGGAAGGACGAGAACCGGCCAGGTTCTCTCTCTGCATATCACGGAAGCAAGTATGACATACGCGGAGAAGCATTCATGCCCAAGATCTTGACATGTCAAGGCCACTATTCTCACCACCTCAAAGTTACACTGAAGGTTGTGAAATTATTATATGCATCACGAGTTTTCTGTACGACGTCATCACAGCTTTTTGATATATCCAGATTACTGGCTAGATTGGATGCGTTGTACAACCAGTCAAGTGAGGCTCCTGGCTTTTCGCGGCGGCTCGCGTCTCAGCGCCCAACGAGAACGCCTTAAATTGGTCTTGATGCCCAATCATAGAGGGCTGTCTGGAACGAGAGGATCCGGACAATCCATACTGTAAGGTTAAGTTCGCATTAGAAGCGCGGTGTGTTGTTCACTCTCACCACCAGGCTGACGATACCCCTACCTTTGCAGCACACTGCCCGTTGGAATCAATGCTGGGTATGTCATCTCGTATTCTTACCCACCAGACCGTCGATATTGAAAGGATGATGAAAGTTCCTGCAATAACACCCGCATTATATTGATTTGGAGCAATATGACAACTACCACGACGTCCATGATATACTCGGAAAGCATCTTCTAACTTTCTCTATTTCATCATTGCCACACCTGTTTGTACAAGTGCGTCAGTCCGACGAAATGATGCAGTACTTGCTTGTGGAGCCCGTTCCATGTGGCTTCTCCTGCTGTGTACACGTCCAGTTCGTACCTATGAAACATGGTGAAGTACAAGTGAAAGCAGGAGAGCATTTCAAGATATTCAAGTACACATCATGTAGCTATATTCGGACTGCCATCATCACCTTCGCATCGTGTTACCCCCGAACATTTACCCCACGTCTTGGGATGCCATATCACGTAATATTGTGGCATGAGAAGCACATGTATCCATCCTCCACGTTCGGGCCTGGTATGCTCACGCGATAGGCGTTTGTGATATTACTCAGGCCGAAAAGAAAAGAAAAGTCCAAAAAGGAAGTCGACATTTCCATCCAGCCCGGAGTAAGGATGGTGGGAAGAGCAGTTGATAGGTTGGTATGTACATTGCTGCATGTGGCACAGTAAAGCAATGTCTCTATTGGCGCGGGGTGGGTGAAAGCGATGCACCCTCCGAGTCGATTCTCAAATCAATTCATCCGCACATCGCTTGCAAACCTTTCCATTTAACCAATAGTCTTTTTATTTCACGCATCCTTTTATTCATTGGAAGACGACGAAATCCTTTTACTCCAGATTTTGTCACTTCGAGATTAATTCGCATTCATCCATTCATAGATCTTACCGTATCCCGAGGAAATAAACCCCAAGACGATCTCGAAGCCTTGCTTCTGGTACCTGACGTCTGGAAGCTCGGTGAAGCTCCATCCGCCATTCACCGTCCGAGGCAAAATTAGCCCGCATGAGACCTTGAAAAAATGCAGCTGTACGAAATCCGAGTGAGAATTTCGTGTTTGTGGTTACACCGAGGTGATCGGTAGGTAATCTTCGAGGAAGCTCTGGGGTAGTTCACATCACCGGCATCTGCGTCTTCATCTCCATCTCTCAACAGGCTGCGGAAGTATTTTACTCCCAATTGTTGTCTCGGGGTTCTTGGACCGGGTTTCTCGAACGGGGGCGGAATTGATGGAAACGATGGAAGTGATGGAAGTGATGGAACGGATACGCATTAGACAAGAAGATAGAGCCGGCCCGGATCACCTCCCATACAGTAATCAATCCGTAGCTACCTTGCCTATCTAGCAGTTTTACTTTGTATGTACGAGTAGCCAGAATCTTACATACTGTCCCACACATGTACATCACAGACACACGCACCCACACCCACAGACGCACACCCACAGACTCTCGCGCCCACCCACACTCACACCCCCAAGCTCTTGGACCGTTCAGTCTACCCTACCCGCGCCTTGCTTTTGTTGTTGATCTAATTCCCCTTCCAAACACCAACCACGAGTCGCCAAAACAAAAGAAACCTCGGAGCTAATTTAGCTGTACCGTACTTAGCACGCTTAGCATCTCCCAATTGCCATTCCGCGCACGACCGTACATATCCTCCCGTACTCAGTCTCAGAACAGTACAGCCTGCTTTACAGCCTGGTGAGCTACTCGCCTCGACTCTAGCTGTTTACATGTTGCTACAGCTACCCAACTCCTCTACCTAACTACCTAAAACTGCCTGCCCACCTAACTACCTAACTATCTTACTACCTAACTATCTTACTACCTTACTACCTTACTACCTAAACAACCTCTGTCTACCTTCTCTCCTACACCATACTCGTCTTTTCGGGCCAATTCATCCATTTACCGTTTGCCATTGGAACCCCACGTTTCTTACCTACCTGATCCTGCTACATCACATCCTCCCATGCACCTTGCTCTCCTGCAGATTCCATAGAAACACAAGGCGCATTCGTGCAGTTTCCGTTTCCCTGAATATCTCCGATTTCAAAGCTAAAGTGGGTAAAAGAAAGAAAGCAAAGAGGTAAGCCTTCTTTCATCATCCTACCAGCTCACTCAATCCAATCCCTCCTCCCCCCCCGTTGCCTCCATCGCCTGTTTCCCCCCAATTCCCTTTCCCCGAAAATATTTCTTGTAAACCTCTGACGCGACCTCATGCAGCAGGATACCTGCAGCCCAGCCCAGAAAGTAATATCATTCTAAGACCCTGGTTTCATACGAAGGCGCAACCCCCAGCTCAGAAAAAGTCGCGTCTCGGCAATATTCACGAGCCGTACACAGATTGGGAAAGGAAGGCTGTCTGCTCGAGGATCGACGCAAGTCACCACGCAGATACGCATTACTGCGAGATCGCAGGGCTTTACGACGTGTCCTACACATCATACGGCCGACGTGGCAACCAAGGAATTTTGAGAAAGCAGCTATCCGTCACCTGCACGTATCCTAATACATCATGTCCAATTCCCCTCCAAAGGAAACGGAGGTTGAACAAGGAGTCTCGCCAGATGACCCCGACGCACAAATGAACGAGCATACGGATCCACACGCTTCTGGAGCATATGAGTTCGAGGTCAAAGAACAAGACCGATGGCTTCCAATTGCAAATGGTTAGTCAATGGCTTTCTCTTTTATCTAGTTATACTTTTCATCTTGACCTGAAGCTCGTGTGATTATTGCATATCGAGGCTTCGACGTGACTGGTATCGCTTCGTCGATCACATCTTTTATCTATACGCGCATGTTTTCGCCAGTGGGCCAGTCAAGAGCTCGGGCACACAAACGAATCCATCTAGTGGTGTTACGGCAGTCATATATCCTATCATGTCCTACGCCTCCTCTTCTGGATCGCCGGAGATGACGGGCGCCTCAAGAGATGAGAAATATGATTCGGGTCATTCAGAAGCTAACATTCGTAACTTTGCGCCAGTTGCACGTATCATGAAAACGGCTCTGCCTGACAATGCAAAGATTGCAAAGGAGGCCAAAGAGTGCATGCAAGAATGCGTCAGCGAGTTCATTTCTTTCATCACAAGCGAAGGTATGTCTCGGCCCGAGATCCAAGACAGGATCGTTCGTACATTGCACAGGTCTAATTAGCCTCTCACAGCCTCTGAGAAGTGTCATCAAGAGAAGCGCAAGACGGTCAATGGAGAAGATATTCTTTTTGCCATGACCTCTTTGGGCTTCGAAAATTATGCAGAAGCACTAAAGATCTATCTGTCGAAATACCGAGAAGTGAGTTATGATACGCACGAAATAGCCCTCTAGCATCTATCTAGATCTGCGCTTACCATGGCTTCCATGTTCCAAAGACTAACGCGAGGTTTTAGCAACAATCGACAAGAGGTGAAAATCAGAATAGGCCTAGCAGTTCCGGTTTTGGACCTGCTGCTGGATCTTCTTCCACTAACGCCACGTCAACGAATTTTGCGGGTGGATCTGAGGGCTCCAACAATGTTCTTGCGGGTCAGCAAGTAGAAGGCGAGCATGATAGTGGTGCATACGTTTATGGTACTGGTCATAACGGTGCCACTAGTGGGGAGGGTTACTAGTGTGGGGGGTGGATTTCTTACAAATTGAACCATTTTCGAAATATTGGGGTGATCCGAACTGATTTACGGACGAAGGAAATGTATATGCAAAGTACGTTTCCAACAGTGTATTGACTATAGGGTGTTGGACAGGATGAACAGGCGGCGGAGGTCAGAGGGCCAACTTTAAGATATCCAAATCGCTTGCTGCTTTGTACCTCAAAGGACAGGGCCGAAAAGTAAAGGGGTGTTTTTTGACGCTTTATTAGATTTATTTTGGCTCCTGAGAGCGAGAGATCGATAACCTCAGCGGAACTCGATCTCGAGAATGGCTCAGAGAAGGTCGAATGACATTGAGCAGTAAGGCGAGCATGAGATGTAGGAAAAACAGCCCAACATCAAATTGCCAGAAATAATACCACACATCTTATGGAGGCTGTATAACTCTGAATGGATGAATAGTAGTAACGTTGGTGTCACTTGATTCTTGCACGATTAAAGATAGGCTTGAGAAGACGTGAGTGTTTATACAACCAACCCGGAGCCTACATTCCCCCCACATGAATCCTTCATGGTGCATTGACTGTAAATATGAATTGGGAACATGATTCGCGGGGAGCAGGAGGGGCAAAGAACGTCAGGGTCGTGTCATGTGACAGGCTAAAATAAATTTTTTAAGCCAGGCTGGGGAAGGCACACGACGAAAATTACTACCTTGGGACGGATTCTTAGAGCCTCAACTTTATCACACACCAACCTTTTCGTATTGTTCAAGTGTCTGCATATACCATTAATGATACCCTGATATTCTACAATTTCCTGCATTCTGTTGCAACATGGTGTCCCTCGCATCAATTGACCGCTCTACACCTGCCACGGCAGGCAGCAAACCACTTCTACGAACTACCATGTCTGGCACAATACGCAAAGCGCAAGATGCAGAGCTTGATGACGACTTGCTGGCGGAAATGCCGAAAACGAAACGAGCTAGAGTAACTTTTAATCCCAACGTCGAGGAGAAAGTGTTGGAGGAATATGTTGCAAAAGGCAGAACCTTGGAGAGTGTCAGGACGGAAGTCAAGAGGGCAATCGAGGCGCACGGCAGAGGAGATAGCGAGAAATACGATACCATCAAGGCGATCTTCACACCTGGCAGGGAGGGCGACGAGGGCGACGAGGACGACGAAGAACAAGATTCTGCAGCTTCGAATGAGGAGATGAAAATATATTTGCTTGCGCTTACTAATTATGTTTCGCTGTTGAACAAGAACTGCAACGGGCTTGTGAGGGCTATCCTAGCTTGTGAATGGATGGGCAGAGAGGAAAGCTTCGTGAAAGTGTATGCGCAATTCTTGGGAAATCTGGTCAGTACGCAAGGTGCTTATGTAGGAATGGTGCTTGGAATGCTCGTTGGACATTTTACTGGAGGTATGTCAAAGTACCCCTCTTCAATGTGTCGAGCTTCTCTGACAGCATTTTAGTACGCCTATCGAGTGGACGCCTACCTGGGTGTCCGGACGTTAGTCGCGATAAACTCGCTGGGAGAGTGCACTATGTCTTGAAATATCTCATTCGTTTGATTCCCTCCGCCAGCGCCACGCTGTCGCCTATTCTTTCGACCAAGTTCCCCTTTGCCGACGAATCTCAAAGAATGCATGTTATGTATATCAACAATCTTGTCCGCCTGATCGAATACGCACCAGAGCTAAAGTCGGACGTCTTCGCGCTCATCACAGACAGGCTTGTCAAGATCGATGTACAAATGCAAGTTGACTTGGACGATATGGACGACGAGGTTGCAGGAGCTATTGTTCAGGCTCTTGCTATAAGCCCATCGGAACAAGAAGATGAGGAGAAAGATGACGAAGACGACTCGGACGACAGTGATGCGGAGTCAGTAGACAGTGACGATTCCCTCAGCGAGCAGGCAAAACAAGCGAAGGAAATACAGGACAGCGTTGAGAAGCTAGACGCAATACTCGACCGCTTATTTGCCATCTACGACCCCTATTTTACCGACCCAAATAGCATCGAAGCTGCCAACATGTTTGAGACTTTACTCGGACATTTCGCCAATATTATCCTGCCCACTTACCGATCCCGACACACACAATTCCTTCTCTTCCACTATGCACAAAAAGCAGAACATCTCATCGATCAATTCGCAGGAACATGCGTGCAATTAGCATTCCAGTCAGGTAGACCTGCCGTTCTTCGACAAGCTTCAGCAGCTTACCTAGCAAGCTTCGTCGCACGCGGAGCGCATGTACAACCTCAAGTGGTTCGGACGGTTTTCGAGCTCATTGGTAGCAATCTAGACCATATCAGAATAGAGAACGAGCTCACATGCCGTGGACCGGACCTCAAAAAATATGGCACGTTCTATGCGATGACGCAAGCTCTTCTCTATATCTTCTGTTTCCGATGGAGAGATCTCATTGACTCCGCGGAAGTGTTCGATGACGAGGATCCGCAGGCATTTATTGGACAAGAACTCGTCTGGACAGAAGGCATTAAGGAGACACTCTCGCGTGCAATCTACTCCAAGCTCAACCCTCTTAAGATCTGCTCGCCTCCTATCGTCTCTGAGTTCGCCAAGATCGCCCATCATCTTCGATTTATGTACGTTTACCCATTACTGGAAACCAACAAGCGCATCCGCCTAAGTCAGTTCGCTTCGGCAAATGGGCAAGGTGCGTTGAGAGATACGGGCAACGGTAGCAATGATGAGAGCTGGCATCAACTAGATGCGTATTTTCCCTTCGATCCATATCAGTTGCCGGTCTCAAAGAAGTGGATCGAGGATGACTACGTACAATGGAAAGGTATTCCGGGACTGAACCAAGACGAGGATGAGGATGATAGTAGTGCGGAAGAGGACGATGATGAAGATGAGGGCGAGCCGGCGGAGGATGATACAGCGACTGATGATGAAGGCGAGGATTGAATAATCGGTTAGAGGGGGGGCTGATGGTGGGATATAATGGACGATTTCTTTTTTTCAATGATGTTTTACACTGCATGGCGCTCATTACTGAAACGGAGTTTATGGTCTGAGTTTGGGTCTGGGCCTGGTACGTAACGGAAAAAGCGAAGGATGGGTGGAAATGCATCGGGGCATCAAAAGCGAAGGAAAATATGAGGAACAAAAGTCTGGCGCTGGCTGGTATGGCGGCTGGGGCGTTTGATACCCGGTCTCTTTCGTTCTTCCTGTGGTCTTAGTGGAGCTATAAGAGGAAGGTGCGACGGGGACATGAAGTGATCGATGGTTAAAGATTTAGGGAGTGTTACTGAAGCGTGGTGAGATGAATGCTGTATTAGCTGATTTGTTAGGCGGAGCAGACGGACGGATGGATGGGAGAATAGCTCGTGTTTGTGCTTGCTAGAGCGGATATTATTTGCTTTGTCTTTGGCTGGAGCTTGATTGCTCGCCTACTTGATTGTGATGGAGCATTAGCGTTGTCATTCAGATCGGATCGCATTCGAGCTAGATGTGGTCCAAGGTAGATACAGCAGAGAGGGGGAATAGCAATGATGAATACATTCAAAACATTCTTGCTTGTTATTGTGAATGTGCGTATGAGTGTGTGTGAAGTGATATTGCATACTTGTATGTATATGAGGGGAGTCTTTCGTTCTACTTTTAATTCTACCTCTTTCTTCTATATCTACCTACCTATAGCATACTTACTTCTTCCCCCCTCCTTTCTTCCTAGCAAATAAATTGGATATCATCTACCCACCCTTCCCCTCCGCTTCGCCTCTCCTCTCCCCTATCCTTCCCTTCCTGTCCCACCCAGCATAGTTTCCGCACACCCAGCCTATCTATAGAGACCACAACGTAACGTAAAACCAAAGCTCCCACTCATCTCAGGCCGTGCAGTACGTCTTTCTTGTGAGTGTAATGAGTGTAGTATAGTATAATTGCGCACATCACCACGCAATCAATATACTTGAACTTGAAATTAAAGCAAGCCCGCGATCGATCCTGCTATCCCCTCTCTTCTCCGCTTCTCTCTTCTTCTCTTCTCTCCAGGCGGTTTATATACAGCGTATGCGTATACTTGGAGAAGGAGGTCGATGGAGGTTGTTGGCTGTGGATGTGATGTCATCTATGGGTTCGGGGATCAGGAAGAGAAGTTGCTGGTTAGTGATATACTGGCTTATGCGAGTTTCGGTGTGGGTGGGGTGAGAGCGTTGGGTGTGTGGTTCTGCAGGAGGAGGAAAGTTGTTGAGGGAGGGGAGGGAGGGGCGAGCGGTCTGGGTAGCTTGAGTTATTGAGGTCGTTCGTGGTGATGAATGGGTGGCTTGACGGGGCGAGTGTCGTGTTATGTCATGACGTGTGGGTATATCTTCTTACCCCTGCTAGGTGTGGCATTCGCTTTTGAGGAAGAGTCCTTGTGTTGCATGGCAAGCTATCTAGCAATGAGGTAAGAGGGATGGGAAGTACAATATTTTGGGGAGTTTAGGGCTTCTGGGAGAGATGGGCTTGTTGTGCAGCTTATATCAAAGGGCACAGAGTGGTCAGGACATATATGATATTGGTCCTGCAAGCAGGCTTGATGTAGTGGTTTTTAATGTGGCTGGGATTGTGAATTGACGCCATCGAGCTCTTTGACAGATGATTGGTGTGTTGTTTACCCTAGATGAAGAGGGTGCAGTTTCTTTGGTAGTGAATTGCTCGTGCTTGGCTGAGCTTCCCCTCTCCCCGCCCCTTCTTTGTGGTCAGCGGCCGAGTGGAGGTTGGGAGCGGGTTTTGATGGGTTTCTGAAGGATGTTATCCACATTAAAGAACATCACTGCCGTCACTAGCCTCATTCCGAGATAGTAATTTTCATCCGAGATCTCATAATCTGTTACGTATAAATGCGGCCCGACCTTTTCTCTGAAACTGAATGCCTCGAATCCCGAGTGCTAGTCTCGGCATGCGTGAATCTTTTAGCATTTTGTTAGAGATAACAATTGCGGATTAAGTGACTGGGTGTCGGCTAGCCGGGCTATACATAGCATGGCTATTTCGGGACAACGAGAGGGTGAGCAGGATATTCTGTGACGAACAGTTATTAGAAGTATCCAGTATAGCTGACGACCAATATGATGGCAATATTCAGCTTGAGGTGTGCTGGAAGTGAAGGTAGAAGCGAGCACCGAAGAGCAGTGAATATAGGCTCGGTGAAATGGAGGTGTATCGAATAGGGCAAATCTCCATTCACTTCCTTCTGTTTGATAGGACATCATGACCCAACTACGCGCGAAAGCCACACGAGCCGTTTCGTATCTACCAGCCTGTTGCACAGTAATAGTCCGCTAAAAGGCCGAAATGATAGGTTATTTGCGGGAAATATCTCATCAACAAGCAAAACCAAAGCATGAGAAGTATCTATTCCCTGATATAATTCTTTGGAGGGCACTGCAATCGGAGCAGGAAAAGGGGTTAATCCGGCGTCAGTGACTTCCAGAGGTTTGTTTTGATCTTGCTCGAAAGTGAAGTAAACCTCCGTCATCTCGTATCAGCTCGTACTGCCGTACCTATAATTCGAGTATTTTTCACTACTTCTTGCACACTGAATTGTTAACTGAACAATCCACCTATATTTGCAAAACAATGCCGCTGGCTTGACGATATACCATCCGCACTTGTATACTCAAACAATGAAATCAACCTACTATAAAACTTTCTTCTCACGGTCTGTCTTAGGATTTAGTTTCTCCGATGACGAGTTCTTCGGTCACCACATCGACGTTCTAGACAAATTTCCATAAGCAGAAATTGTGCGTTTCGAACTATTTCGAACGTATAATACCAGACTCGCGATGCCGCAGATGGAAATTGACACCATCGACGGCCAACAAGAGGCTAAAAACAACAAACAAACATACAACGAAATAGAAAAAGAAGATCGTCGACAGAAAATCACAATGCAGCATGAACAAAACTTTAAGGAGCCCTCCTACTCTGGAGAACCAATGGTCTCAGTCTGGGAGGAGTCTTCAGATGAGGAAGATCTAGTGACAGAGAGGAAACGCGCAGAAGGTAAGCAATCCACCCCAACAAGGTGCAGCTTGCGGCCTTGGCAAAAGCATCTGCGCGCCTACCTCGACTTTTCCTTTCTGCTAAGTGGTGTTAATAAATTTATAGACCGTGATCCTCTAAAGGATAAATTACTACGGATCTTCAAACCCAAGACCCCGAAGTCTTCGCCGATGCTTGATTCCACCCAGCCGTTACTAACGCCAAAGCCCGATTGTACATCAGATGAAGACGAGAGACCGACCGGAGTACCCGTACGATCTGGGCCATCGATTACATCTATGACCGCTTTAACTCGTAGGAAGGTTCTGGATGAATCCCGCAACCCAGTTGGCGGTGATTTGGAGCCGTTGACAGAAACAGCGGAGGAACAAGTCGGACAAAGAGACATCGCCCAACATGAAGCTGACCCGCACGCCGCAAGTGATCGGCGACTTAAACTTGCTGTACGCCAGCATGTCGCAGATCCCAAAAGTGGCCGAGCACCGCCGCTCACCAGACACGCTTTCACAGGACCCCGATTGAGGAGATCGCGAGAACCAATTAATAGTGAAACGTCCCCCGAGCGAAACGCGCCAACGATCATAGACGCCGACGCAGGGAAGGCCCTGCCCACTCATGACTATCCTGCGCATGCGTTGAGTCACGCGTTCATGTCCTACACGAATACAGATCGTCCTCGAGAAAAATGCAGGGAAGCAGGCGAGGAAAGTGCTTCCAATTCGTCAGAATCTCCGACAGAGAGTCTCCGCGGAGTCAACCACATTGGAGTATCAAGTGGCTTCCCCTGCGCCCTTGCAAAGGTGGACAGTGGTTATCACTCTGTTATTGCTCAATGCAGTATGAGTAGTCTCAAGCAATTATCATCGGTATCAATCACTAGTGGTGCAAAGCCCCATTCAAGAAGCAAAAGATCCGAAACTCACCCAGATTGCACTATTCAACCTGTCCATCCAGAGCAGGATGATGCACCTAATGAGCGTAAACCCAGGCCAATACCAGAGGAAGAGAAAGAAGAAGCAATTGGTAGTACAACTAAGACACCAGTTGATGGAGATATCCGGGAGCATCCTCTGACTCCTCCAGAAACTCCCACATCCTTACCTTCCTTCCACGGGGACCAGCCTCAGAGAACTGCAGCCGCAGAGAAACCAGAAGCAAGCCAGACAGGAGCTACTGATATCCATGCAGATCCTATATCAAAGGAGGTCGATCATCCAAATGATGTTGCATCGGAGAAGAGACAGATTTCGCTTGCACTTCCGACGAACCTACCTCCCAAGACTAAGCCAACGCTGGAAATCGATACTAGCGTGTCTGGTCCTGTGACATCTGATGCATTTATTTGTCACGACGATGTAGTTGTGGAGAAGCACGGATCTCTGAATGTGAGTACCTAACATATGGAATTTCTAAGATGTGGTTAGGGGTGGATGATAAACGGGACGAGATGAGATGAGGTTGAAAATTGCACAGTTGATGACTAATGATGCCTTAGGTGTACAAACCGCGCAAAACAACAGACAAGTCACAGACTCCCGCCCCTTGTAGGAGCACCAGTGGCAGTGGACCTGCATCACCACCGATTGCTGCTGTGCATGCTAAACAATCCATTGTTCCAAGAAGTATTCAACGTGTGGTAAGTCTCAAAACAACAAATGATATTCTTTACCTTCCCTTTGCTTTCCTTTAATTACGATCCTGAAAACGATACAAACAAACATATATCCATATTCATTTTGTAGCGCTCTATGATGTACAGTTGTTGCACAGCGGTCCTGCAGCCCTGCAGTTGAATGTGCGATTACGGACAATTCATGTCTTATGTTACTATCGTTTTCTGAACTTCGGACTGACTTACTATCGCATTTCTCTAGGCGGCTAATGGCAATCAACCTATCGTACCTCCGGTACCTCTGATTGATCCTAAATGGCAGCGACAGGGCAATGTACAATTTCCACAAGCCACATCTCCCTTGACACGAACGCCGTTCCGATTCGTTTCGGATGCTATTTCTACCAAAATCCGACAGCAAGCATATGAAGCCGCGATTGTGCAACTACTGAAAGACGAACAGCTCAGGCTCGCCAACTATCGAAAAGGAAAATTTCATCCTACTCGTAGCGTCAAAGAGAAAACGAACCGGTCTGCTGTCTCTCACGTGACTCGTCCACCGCATCGAGGTCAGACCTCAACAGTGAATTCGGGAAATTTACTTCATTTCTACGCCGTACTCAAGTCCTTGGACGTGGACCCAAGTGAATCTCCAGCCTTAAAAAAGGAACCGGTTCAATTATCGCCCGCTTTCCCAATTTCAGCTGGTCACAAGAAGGAGAATTTACCTGCGCCTCGTCAACTTCTAGATGACACCAACGCTCTTGGGATCATAAATTTGCTAGACTTTCCCCAGCCATTAAACGTTCGAGAACCACGAAAGCAATCACCTGGGCTATCACAGGTTATATCGAAGCAGCCTTCAAAGGATTTTTTGCCCGGTAATACTGAGCAGATTAAATATCTTCAAGCACCACAGCCACACCGAAATATTGGAAGTGACGGAATTCAAACGCGGAATCTAACAGTGCGAAACCCGCCATCAATTGCGCCCTCTGGTCAAGAACAGTTGTCTAAGCAGAAAGAAGCTGCTCCTGCACATCGCCGTGTTTTGCGTGCTGTGTCTGATTCCGAAAATCTTAGCAGCGAATCACAACCTTGCGAACTCACCCCATTTGCGGCAGAGCGAACTCGACAAAGAATCTCAAGGGTAAAGGAAAACCAAGCAAGCATCTCTTCTGGCATCACCAGAGGTACCCCAGTTCCTCAAATTGCAAGCTTGAATCTATCTCAAGATTTTTCTCGAGAGCCTCAGCAAGGTTCACCTTCAAGTCCTACATCCACGTTTCCTCCGCCCAGCGGACTGGGTTTAACAAAACTTGCTATCAACGATTCTCCTTACTTAGACCTGAGTCATAAAGTACAGAGATTTGTAACAAAACCTCCAACTCCGCCAACCGATTATCCGTCAAGCCCTGAGGTAGTTTCGACTCGCGCCAGGATTCCACCGCCTGTCACAACGATCGTTCCCGCAAGTCCCAGTGCATCGTCAGCTCAAAAGTCTTTTTTAGGTAATTGCCTCGCAGCTTCTGGAGCCCGTTCTGCCGAAATGGATCGACTCCAGGTCAGAAAGTCCCAGTCTATCTCGGTCAGGACCAAAGCTGTTGAGGATGCCCGGCAAATGCAAGCTAGTGTGCTCGAAGCTGCAGCCAAAGCAGGTAAAGATCCTCCCAAATACGTTCTCTTAGAACTCACTGGCAAAGGAAGTTTTGGTCGAGTTTACAGAGCGTAAGTTGCCCTTGCATCAGGTTCTTTCCGATGACATCTGCTGATAACCCCATAGAAAGGACATGACATCCGCTGCGATTGTGGCTGTAAAGATTATTGATATTGACGAAAGTGACACCATAAACCCAAAGAATGCCGATTCATACAGCGAGTTTCTGAAAGAAATCAGTGCCTTGAAAACATTGAGCGAAAGCAAAGCACGCAACATCAATCATGTTATCGAGGCTCTACCCGTTGGCCAAGCAATGTGGATGATCACCGAATACTGTGGTGGAGGTAGTGTTGCTACTCTGGTGAGGTTTATTTCTTCCCTAGGCTGGCACCTAATACTCATTTAATCGTAGATGAAACCTACCGCGCCTGGCGGTCTGCAAGAGAAATGGATCATACCAATCCTTCGTGAGGTTGCTGAAGCTATCAAATGGGTCCACGACGCTGGAATTATACATCGAGATATCAAATGTGAGATCATTTGGAGACAAATAGAATTCGTCCAGGAAACTAACTATTTCCAGGTGCAAATGTGCTCGTCACCGAAGAGGGAGGAGTCCAGCTCTGCGATTTTGGTGTAGCTGGAACTATGGAAACTAAAGTCGACAAGAGATCCACCATAATTGGCACGCCGCATTGGATGGCACCTGAACTTTTTGATGCTACACCTAGCTACGGAAAAGAAGTTGATATCTGGGCTTTTGGATCTATGGTGTACGAGATTGCTACAGGACTTCCGCCGAATGCTGCGAACCGAATCCCATTCGAGCGCCTCGGTCCATATTTAAAGCAACACGTTCCACGGCTTGAAGGAGGAGATTATTCCGACGATCTGCGAAGCCTTGTCGCATACTGTCTCGAAGAATTTCCGAGCGAACGTCCAACGATCGACCAAGTTCAGATGCATCCATACATCTACAACACCCAAGCGAGATACCCTACGTCTTCGCTGTCGCACTTGGTACGCGCATTCAAATTATGGGAGGACCATGGCGGGAGCAGAAAGTCCCTTTTTATGATTGGTGGTGCGCAAGGACCCTCAGAGTTATCTTCTACCGCCATATCGGACGACGAGTGGAACTTCAGCACCACGGCGGCTTTTGATCAAGAAGTTCGTCGTCAATCAACTGCTCAAGACGTGTATGACGTCTACGGATCTGGCGTGGATTTCGATGCGGGCTTTGCAGAACAAACTTCAAAACCTCCGCCAGCTCAAAAGGGAAGACGTCGCCCTCCACCTGAAGCACTAGCACCACTTAAAGCTCCTCTGGAGAAGATATTTGATCCCAACACACTTTCAAACTATGAGGAGAATAGTCGGAATCATTATGGAAGAATGTTTCCACAGCCAAGCTCGGACTTGCCATTACGGGATGATTCGGCTCAAACTTCCATCAGAGATACGATGATAGACCTTGGTGGTCATGATGTTGAAACCGGCATGTCTAGCTTCCCAGATATGGAAACAATCAAAGCTGGCAGATATGGACGGGATGATCCGGATGACGACTATACATCAACTCTACCTGACTTCAGTCGGCCTGCATTGAGTGATCCTGCGGATATCAACCCCAATCGTCGCACACAAGATTGGAAATTTCCATCCATGGCTCCACCTGCTTCTGCGGACCCCGAGCTTTCACGATTCCCATCGAGTTATGACGTTCCACGTCCTGCTTTCACTCCTGGGTCTGGTGGTAGGCCACCTTTGGTTCACCATCCTACAGAACCTCTCGGTTCTGGTTTCGGTGGCGGCTTTGCGGGAACGCAAACTGCAATGGAACGCATGTCCGTTCGAGAATCACTCATTGATCTAGATATGAGTTTGCCTGATCCAGTCCCCGAGTTCGCTCGGCCTTCTACGGCACAATCAGACACCATATCCATCTCAAGTGAACGGACTCATTCTCTGACTTCGTCCACGGTCAATCCTTTCGAGCTCGAACATCACGCGTCTCTATACCAGCCCACTCATGAACGTGAACCCTCTATTTATGTTACCGAGGATTTTATGGCTCCCTCCAGACGTCTCACCGGAAATACCCTCAATGACTTGGCTGATGTTTCAGACTTCTCGGTATCTGATGCTGAAGGCAACAAAGACGAGGCTTCGGACTCCGACTACGCTATACCATCATATCCCCCCCATATCCCGGACCAAAACGACCCCGAACCCCAGTATACCATGGCACATTTCCCTGATCTGCCACCTGCTCCTTCGATTCCTGCTCTTACGGGCGAGGCGTCGCACGCCGAAATGCAACATGAAATGACCCGTATGCTGGCTAGTCTTACTGGGCAGCTTTCAGCATTCCGCGATGTCTACGACTCACCAGCTGTTGCGCGCAGACCCAGTCGACGTCGTCAACCCCGAGCGGATGGAGAGAATGGTGTCTGATTCGGACATTATACTTTTTGTTTCGTCACCCACATTACCATAATGTAAATTATATTACGAACATACCGCGAAGATTTCAAAATTTCTTATAAAATACACCACAGCAAGGAAGCCATCGAATCAGTCTCAGCTACTCACATTTTGCTCATGTATGCACAGAGCACTTAGGAATGCAAAAATCCATCTATTCATCAGCGAGGCGTTTCTGCGATTCGTCCGAAGGCGTATTCGACTCCGCATGCTGGGATTGGACTGGGAGTGCAATGGACCTTTGAATTTCTCTTATGACCAATATGCGATAAATTTGAATGGGTGGATAGAGTGGAATGTGGAACAACATCAAAAATGGCGCAGGCGCAGAGGATCGAAGGAAAGTGCTTGGAGGTATACTGGATGGATGAGATACCATAAGTGATGGCAGGATGAATAGCATCTATGAAATGAATGATACTCGTAGTAGGAAATACTTAGAAATGAAGCGTCTAAAAAACGGTTGAATTCTTCCTCAATCAATCGTAGTCTGCTCCCATGTTAAATACATCGATGAATTATGAACTAGACTACTTGCCAAATCAAGAAATGCTCGGTGGTTATTAGTATCGCCAGTATAAGTAGATTGACCTCTCTACTTGCTATGCTTCGTATAACTATAATAGTTCAATAAATCCTCGTTGAGTTTGTAAACTATAAACAAAAACTGTCATTTTCAACTCTTACCACCTCTCTTAACTCAGACACAGCACCTCAATTCTTTCTACTCATCTCCTCTCACCTCCACCCACCACCTCTCTCAACCTTGCCATCATCCCCGGCAACCTACTCTGCACTCGCCCCCTCCACCCAAACCCCTCTTTCGATTCCCCCAACCCCCCTCTCCACCTCTGACTAATCTCAATCTTCATTCCCACCTCCTCACCCCCTCCCGTCCCATCTACCTGTTCCTCTCCCGCTCCCCTCACCCGCACATCCCCCACCGGCATCGGCACCCACGCCATCTGCGTCCAACCTATCCCCATCCCCATCCCCATCCCTAAACCCAAACTCCACTCCCCCGATCTAATCTCCTCGACATCACAAACCCTCACCACCCTCCACATATCCGCAAACCTAGGATACGGATTCCCGGCGCTGGAACCGAGAATTACGAGGACGCCAGACCCCGGGGAGACATGCGTGTGGAGGTTGGGGTCGGCGCAGAAGGGACAGGGGATGCAGAGGGGGAGGTGAAATTTTTGGATGGGGTGGTGAGGTGTGTGGTGGGTTGTTAGGGGGAGGTAGATTAGTGTAGGGGAGAGGATGGGTCCGTAGGCGGGGTGGAGACAGCTGTTTGTGAAGGTGTATTGGGTTGGGATCATTGTGAGGGCAGTTTTGTGCGCGTTTTGGTTGTGACAGTGAGGAGGGTTCTTGCCTAAGGAGGTATTGTGTTTACGGTGAACGTTGAAGGATTTCTTATCGAGATTCGAATTTGCTGCATACTGAAGAACATACGTCGAAGTCACCGATTTGATCTGAAGCTTAGATATTATATTGATCTAAGTTGGACTGTATGCCAATGAGGTGATTCAGTGATGCTTGATCCTATTCACTCTTCTCGCCGTGGATCATGAGTGAACTCCTAGTGAAAATTAACTATGTAGATGTCCGAGAATGGCTTCACTGGCCTTCTCCACTTTGGGAGGCACTTCTCAAATTTTGATAGAACATTATATATTCACATTAGCACAGCCTTATTGGACGACTATCCTTCCATGACCTCGCCAGATCCTCCAGTGAGCTTATGGATGTAGCCATCTCGTGGTTGCACTACGCGAACGAGATCAGCGGTTGATATTCTAGCGCTGCCCCAGAAAAATTTCCTGTGGCCCATTGCAGCTTGTTTTTCGGTTGCGGCAGTAGCATGTTGTCTAGCAGTAAACTGCGCTGAAGAGAGGAACAAAGAAACCCAAAGGAAGTGACAAAGGAAACTACAGAAACATAGACATGACAACAAAGAAACGAGCCATGACTCAGGTTCGGGGAAAACTTCTGTAGTCACGGGTTTGTGACCACAATGCCACAATGATTGTTGTCACTCGGCTTTGTTGCTGTCAATTGTACAACAAACTTTCGGCTAGCATGGCCCCTATTTTGACAGTGATAGCAACCCGCGACAACAATAACAACACCAGGACTTCTCATAATCACATAGATTATGGTGAAAAGATATGTCATAGTATGAAGTTCACCGCGTTTGTAGTCTCGCCTCTATTGCCACTGTCGTTTTGCAAATGTTTGCCGCCTCAAATCGCAGGTGTAGGGCAATGGATTGCTGTTTGTAAAAATCTAACAGTTAACAAACAACGCCTCTTGGGAGATCATGAAAGATGAGACACTAGATTGTTATTTAGACAAGCAACGTGAACAACCCTTTGTTTGCGTGGGATGCAGCAGCTCTGCCTCAGACGGTGCTGCTGTTTGGGTTCTTGGAGCATGATGGCCCACAACAGAGAGGACGCACCCCAGGTCATCACGGGAATGCATATATCTTGCAGTTTTGTTTGTTAAAATCTACTTGATAACGCTTTGAATCTAGAGGAGAAAGAGTAGCTGCGCTATCGGGAAACAAAACTTCGATTGCTAGCAATCATCGTCAAGATGTGAGGACCATAGTTAGTAAAAAAGAAGTCTTCCCATAAAGAGTCAGTACTGTAAAGCTCACTAGCATGTAGCTCTCACCTTCTATATAATTTACATGTTATTCAAATACCTCGCTGTCATCCTGTCAAGCATTTTCTCCGCCTTGTCTGTATTGGTGGAACCATACTAATCAATTCCTCGAACTGCAGAAGGAGTCTGCCTGGTTCTATTCTTGGCTCAAGTAGGTGAATGTCCATATTCGTGTCAGACTTTAGAAAGGCACCTTCTCCTTCGATCGTACATTCACCGGCAGCAGGCCCCGCAGAGAAGGAGGGATCTCGGGATGTTACATCAACCTGAACTTCTTGACTCCACTTGTACCTTACCCTCCGTTTCCCATATTGTGGCGTGTGTTTAGCACCACTCGAACACTTCGGCGACAGTCAACTAACATTCCACAAACGACCATTCACACACAAGGTATTGTGTGGCATGAGATGAGGGAATGATGACTGACAGCCCTTTTCAGATTTGAGTCGAAAACCAACAATCACAACCAGAAGTACGAGAGTTACGCTCCAACGAAGCCCAAAAAACATGACCAAAACATATCATATGCCCAACAGAAAACGAACGTGATATAAAGAAGGTTGAAAAGCTTCGAAAGACCTTGGATCACGCGGGCTCCTTCCCGAAGTACATCCAAGATTGACGCAACGAGAGCACCTACGTCGCTATCTTAACGTAATTACCCCGCATCGAACGATATCGCAGGTATCGACATTAAAAGATAAGGCAGCTGGTATAATCAGAACGTATGTTGCGCCCATCATATTCACCCTGTTGCGATCGATCGACTTGTTCTCGTTGAGATACCCACAAAAGCGATATCGGCTGAAATATTTTCTACCTCCCCTTTCCTTTCCGATCCAAGTTAAACAATAGTATAGTATGCAGACTACATCTCATACCTTTTCCATTCACAATCTTTAACACATTCTTAACGACTGTACCAAAGAAGGCGCTTGCCGGATACCCGTCCTCGCCCTTGCGAACTTATTTTCACATAAAAAAGATGTTCTCCACCTCCTAGGGGAAGCCGTTTCTTGCAGACTGTTAGCAACCTACAGCCTATCTTATCGCAGGTAATGTATCACTGGGCATTTCCTTCGGACATGATGAAAGACTGACTAACTTTCGTCATTACCACAGGACGACTAGCCTCCAGGGATCCAAGACCTTTGCCCCAAAATTCTGAGTAGAGTTATATTCATCGTCCGCGTCACCGAACAGTTTAAAGGTTGTGACTAACTTCCACCATTCACGTACCAGTGACACACCCTTCCGCTTGTTATAACCGAACAACCAGGACAAAGACATAAGGTACGATTCATGCTCAAATTCAAATCGACGCACATATTGAACAGAAGACATACAGTTAGAACAACGAGCCAAGGGAAATATTTAGTTTTACCTTCCTCTTATCAGACCGAGCCAGCCAGCCAGCCAGCCAGTAGAGAAACCGATCTACTTTCGAAGAATCTAACTCCTTCACATCTTTGCTTCTTCAGTTACCAGGGATTTGTACAGAACCGCATTCGTTACCAGTCCGGTATTGGTAAACACTCGTTCGCCCTAACTACTTTCAAAGTCCCACTACCTTTCCGAACCACCGAAAATATGTGCGTGAAGAGTTTTTACGGGTATATCTGCGGCCATTGCTCGGTACCTGTCCTGATCGTTTGCCCGTTGACAGCATTGAACTCGTACTTTCCACAATGCCAGTTTCCGGCAGAGCGGGCAATAGACACGAGAGGAAATTGTCACGCCTGCGCAAGAGTCGTATGGAATTGGCAGGTCCTCAAAGACGAGGAAATGCATAAGCAGCAACACGAGAGCGGGGAGTGCCAGTGCGAGGTCATTTTCAGTCAGGCTGAGAGAGAACGTCGAGAGAAAGAGTCCGAGAAAGCTTTCGAGTCTTGGTACCAAGAAAAAGGCCATGACCAAATTAGTACCGGTATAGTGAGACCTGCAATGGCTCCTGGCGGGGGTCCGGGATCTGGCATAACAAGCCCAAATCAGATGCCTATGATGAGCGTCTTTCCTTCCACTCAGCCGAGCACCATGGGGTTAAACCACACCCCGTTTCATCACACCATGCCCGTGGGGAATGGTGGAGTGGGAAATGGCAGCTACCCTAACCAGTATACCATGTTTGCGGGAAATGGTGGAGCTGGAAATGGCAGCTACACTAGCCAGTATGAGTTCCAGTATATCCTCAATCAGTACTATCCTAACCTTTATAGCCCACCCCTATATGGCACGAATCAGTATTACCAGAATCAAGGTTATCCAAACAATGGGTCCTATTCAACCCACAGCACCGCAAGCAAGGGGAAATACGGCCAAGCTAGTACCTCGGCACCGAGTGAGTATCATTCTTCCATCGACACCAAGGTCCAGGACGCTGAAAACCAACAACACACAGAGTATGACATGGACGGAGTAGATTACCCGCGTTTTCACGGAATTGTGGATCCTTTCCGACCAGTAGGTCCCTCCGGGACGCCAGTCGTTTCGCCTCGACGTATGGGTACTGTAGGTGTCGGTATGAGCTGGTATCCAGGAAATGTATATTCGCCTCCTCCATCTCAACCATCAAACTTACGGCGAACCCAAACATGGCCAGACCCCAAAAGGGGTTCCAGAGCACCAAAGAGTGCCAAAGAACGCACATGGAAGGATATCGCGTCTACAGGAGACCAGGTCCACGAGGAGTCGCAATCGCAACCTGATGTGTCAGTTTCAAGCAAAGATCAGAAAATTCGTACACCGGTTGTTGGTAGCAGTGTTGTTGAACAGCTAAAGGCTGATTGAAAGACACAGGAATGACTGGGGTATCTTTAGGTCAGTGACACACATTTTCAGGAACCGTTCGTTTGCATCATGTAATGCTGGATATATGCTAACCAGCGGATCACCTAGTTTATACATGGGAACAGATAAAATAAGCCGAAGTGCTTCAACCCCCACTGCATCATCACCATTTCTAAATTCATTTATTCTTTTTTTCTACCGGTCAACTTCTCCAAACACTGCAAAAACGTTAGCGACCAATGATATTGAACAAACCAAAAACACATTTCCGCAACTTACCCAAATCCATGGTTCCAATGATGGCAACTGCATCAGCCAACAAATGTCCTCTTGAGATCTGATCGAACCCTGACAAATGAGCAAATCCCGGAGCACGGATCTTGCATCGATATGGTCTTTCACTACCATCACTGACCACATATACACCCATCTCACCCTTCGGAGCTTCGATTGGTGAATAAGTCTCTCCCGGAGGAACCGTGTATCCTTTGGTGAACAACAGGAAGTGATGGATAAGAGCTTCCATGTTTTCCTTCATGGCAGCACGTGGCGGAGGAGAGATTTTGTAGTCTTCTACTTTGACAGGTCCAGGTGGCATTTTGTTTAGGCACTGATGGATAATTCGAAGCGACTGTCTGAATTCCTCCATTCTGCACAAGTATCGGTCGTAGCAGTCACCATTAACTCCAACAGGTACATCGAATTCGACTTGATCATAAGCGTCATAGGGTTGGCTTTTTCTTACATCCCATGGAACTCCACTACCACGAAGCATTACCCCAGAGAAGCCTAGGTTTAGGGCATCAGCGGCCGACACAACACCAATGCCTTTCGTTCGTCCAATCCAGATTCTGTTGTCAGTAAGTAGTTCCTCAGTCTCATCGATACGGTCGCCGAACTGAGTCGCCCATTGGTAGATATCGTCGAGGAGACCAACTGGGATATCCTGATGGACACCACCTGGACGGACATAGGCAGCGTGCAAGCGAGCACCTGATACACGCTCATAGAATTCCTGGGGAGAAATTAGCACCACAAATATAATTAAGTAGACAGACTAAATTGAATGCGTTGAATTTCATTACCATAAGCTTCTCACGTTCTTCGAACCCCCACAAGAAAGGTGTAAGAGCACCAACATCCATTGCGTGAGACAAGACAGACATGAGATGGTTCAAGATCCTGGTTATTTCTGCAAACATTGTTCGAATCCATTTCGCTCGCTCAGGAATCTCAACATTCAGCAACTTCTCAACCGCCAGGGAGTAACATTGCTCGTTAGTCATCATAGATACATAATCCAATCTGTCGAAATATGGTAAAGCTTGGAGATAAGACTTATATTCCATCAACTTTTCGGTTCCTCGATGCAACAATCCCACATGCGGGTCCGATCGAATGATTTCCTCTCCATTGAGCTCCAGAATCAAACGTAACACACCGTGAGCAGCAGGATGTTGAGGACCAAAGTTCACTGTGTAATGACGAATCTTTTTGTTCTCGACGCTCTCAGTACCCTGCGGGGTACCATCGATATTTGTTGTATTGTTCAGCTCACTAGGCTGGGAGAAGTGCTCATCGGTAGGAATCAGTCTTGTGCCTTCATATGTGTCTGCGTATCGTCGTGCTGGGATTGCGGAGAATGCGCGGATTGGGGCTCGTGGAGTTGAGGTTGGAATAGTGGTGGGTCGCAGAGAGCATCTGGCAGCTCTGCGCCCGACGTGCCGAAAGATTGACGCAGCCATTATAGACACAGCGAGGAGTTCTGGTATCTACCCAGATCTCAATGCTATGTTAAAAGACTAGAGAGTGGAGAGTAAAGGCAGAGGGCTCGAGGAAGGTTTGCCTCTTCAAACTATCTAGATGATGTTCATGACTTCCACTTTAGCTCGGATCTCTTGTTTAGCTTTGTTAATTTCAATGTGCTTCTGATTGGCCAACAGAATCGACAAGGTTCGGAACCGGATATTTTTACGCCGACTATCTCAAAATTTATTTTTTTGAACTTCTCGAAGCTTTGCGACTGAGCGAAAGACCCCGCGATCAATTGCTTCAAATATTATAGAAAATGGCACCTTTACCACCAGTACAACCTCCTAGAGAGTGGACTGCAGAAGAGCTACATGCCAGAAAGGTATATCATTTCTCCCTGCTTGTTTAAGCTCACTCTAATGCTTCACAGATTGTAGGAGTCAACGCAGAAACCGTCACAAACATTTCCTCCAACGATTTCCCAGGTCATTGGCCGAACGAAGATCATTCTTGGGACAAGAGTAGATTCCAAGAGAGTTTCCAGGTACAATTCCACCACAATGAACCGCTCCTCTCCTCATTTTCTCTTATTGGAATCGACGCGGCTGTCGCAAACGCCTTTCGTCGAATCCTCATTGCCGAAATCCCTACTCTTGCGATCGAATACTGCTTTGTTAAGAACAACACATCCGTAATTCAAGATGAAGTTTTATGCGCTCGTCTTGGTCTGGTTCCTTTTAAAGGCGGAAAGAAAGGACTCTTGGATTTCATGAAATGGTTCAAAAAGCCGGACGAAGACACAGCAGAGGACGAACGTTTCCATTCGTCTTTCGATCACAACACCATCCAGTTATCCCTCAAAGTCGAATGCACAAGAAATAAAGATGCCGAGAGGGGCGAAAAAGATCCAACGAAATTATACCACAATGCGCACGTATACGCAAAGGACATCGTATTCACACCTTTTGGGCGACAAAGCGAATTCTTCAGTGGAGAAGATGCGATCAGAAGCCCCAATCCTGATATTCTTATCGCAAAGCTGAGGCCAGGGCAGTGTATCGATATTGATATGCATGCGATCAAGGGTGTGGGTAGAGATCATGCTAAATTTTCGCCTGTAGCTACGGCTTCGTATCGATTGCTGCCAGTGATTGACATTACACGACCGATACTGGGCAAGGATGCCGAGAAATTCGCAAAATGCTTTCCAAAAGGAGTTATTGGCTTAAAGAAGGTATCTGCAGAGGAGGCGAAGAGGCAAGGCAGTGGCTACGAGGGACATGAAGGCGAGAAGAAGGCGGTTGTAGAGAACGCAATGAGGGACACAGTCAGCAGGGAATGCTTGAGGCATCCCGAGTTCGAGGGCAAAGTTAAATTGGGCAGAGTAAGAGATCACTTCATCTTCAGTGTGGAGAGTCTAGGCCAATGGGACAGCGACGAGCTATTTTTGGAATCAGTTAAGACACTCAAAGTAAAGTGTCAGGCACTGAAGAAGAATCTGGAAAATATGGCGAGATAATGAATGTGTGTGGAACGAAGATAATGTCAACAATATGCATTGGCGGAGTTAGGGTCTGGCGTTGGTGGGCTCATCAAAAGGTAGATTGGTCATCTAGAGCTTCTTACTATCCAGATTGAAGCCTATTACTTGATGATATACTTCTTTATCTTTGCAACTCCATTCGTGATTATGCAACATGCAAGAACTTCCTAAACCCCAAGGCGCTAAATTGCTTCAATTTGCTCGTCAATCATTACTTTTTCGGAATGTAAGAAGATCAATTATCCTTCGTCGCAGTAGCTTCAAAGCTTTTGGAAAAGTTCACTCTGTACTTAAACATTACCGAGCCTAGAGAAGGATCCGTAACCGCAATCTCATCTCCAGCGCCGACCAGGTCTCCCATCTTTTTCGTCAAATTGTGCTCCGTCTTCACGCGCAAGCTTTCCGGGCTCTGCATGTATAATGACTTGTTCTCAGCCGAACGAATAGACGGCTTCTTTAGCTGCGCTTCTGGTCTAGCTGCCAAAGAATCAATGAATTCTTGGAGAGTGATATTCGGGTCGATGCTCAAGCTCCGAGCCAGGTTTCCGCAGACGGGACAATCATCTTTCTTCTCGTGCTTGAACGTGTAAGTATAGATGCTGTCATTTCCGCTGTACATCATGTAGTTTTCCTCGAGACCAAGTGATGGATTTGTAGATGTTGCGATCTTGAAAGCCTCATTACAACAACTAGCAGCAATAATTGCATTCGTTGAAGCAATTGCAGGGATAATGTTCTTGACAACTCCTTGAGTCAGGGAATAGGTAACCCCAGATATTTTGAACTCCTCCGCTCGTGCCAGGGCCTTCTTATACAGCCAGGTGATGTGCTCTGGGTCATCATTATCTAGTTTGGGAAAAGGCTTCTCTTGCTCCCATGCCATGATATGGGCCCATTCTATACAATGCTCAGGTTGACGCGGGATAGTTGCGAGGGTGCAGAGAGGAACGGCAGCTCGAGGCGCGTGCATGTCGAGTTGACATTCAATGCAAGAGGTTAGAGTGGGGAAGATGACACGAGACTGTCCCTTGAAACCTGATCATCTATTAGCCACGGCGCCATGTTCTAAGAATCGATTCCTCAAACCTTCGGTGCCTCCATCAATCAATGGCTTCAAACTCTCTGGGTTTTCCATATCAACCATATCAACCAAGGTCGAGTTGATCCATCGCCGAGCTTCAATGCTGTCCAGCCCGCAAACCACAATATTGAACTGCATATAGAACCCCTCATCTTTGTCTTGGATTTTACAATTGTGTGGTACAATCGTGACACCCTTCACCCGTTTCTCTACGAATTTGGCTGCAACTTCGGCTTTCGATTTCCCAACATCGCTGTGACGGAATAAAAATTGTCGATTGAGGTTAGACACATCAATTGTATCTAATAGACACTGTTAGGATGAATGACTTCGAGTATGCGATGCATCTTACCCATATCTATTACATGTATAGTCTTGAATCCTGAAAGTGCCAGATTCTTCAATATCTCACACCCAAGACCTCCAGCGCCTCTGCCTTCTTATTAATATATTGAGCAAGTCTGCAATTCTTTAGGCAACCAACATTACCCTGTAGAATATGTTAACAGAAGATTCGACGATTGAGTATTCAAACCCACAGTATTTTCATTCCATCAATAAAACCTGCCGCCTCCTCACTGCCATCAAATTCTTCTGGCGTAAAAGGTCCTGGGTTCCGACGGATACTGTCCAGATATGACCTTTGCGGAGTTAGCTATGCTTTATGGGGAAGACAGTCTCGTGCATACCATCGCGACGGAGCTGAATGATCTGAAGATATCATTTTTACGTAGTGAGAGACAAAAAGTTTGTATCTGGAAAGCTAGAGAGGAGAAGAAGGAGATGTGGAAAGATGATAGTATATAAGTGTTGGTGATGGAGGACCTGCTTATCGACCTGCAGGAGCTTCAAGGATAGCAACAAATAGGCGCTATCATAGGCGCGTTTAGCGCTATTCTTTGTAGCCTGCTTTGCTGCAGCGCACATATATCACTTGGAATTTCCGGGGACAATGGAAAACAACCCAAAATCATTCGGATTCTGGTATAATGGATGGTTTACTTACACCAGTGAGTATAACCTACAAAAAACAAGAGCAAAAAGAAGAAGATGCTCTTGTGGAAGCTTCAACACCATCACCACTATCCGCACCTCAAAATGAGGCTCATGTGCGGCCCTGTCATATACGTACTGCTGGCGACGCCCTTGAGGTACTGCGCAATCAACCTAGTTTTGATGACCTGGGTTTGAGTTTGGAATTTCTCGATAAAGATAAAACCTTTAGAATTACTACTCCCGGGCCGGTGGCTGCTCAGCTTGTCCATGCTCTTGTATCTGAGGTGATCCCCAATTATTGGAGTATTCTTTATGGTGACACGAGCGCACCGAAGAAGAATAAGGTGCCTGGGAAATCTCAAGAGATCGAATTACTACTGAGTTCCGTACGTAGTATCACGGGTCTTAATGCGATATTACTAGGTTTGAAACAACTCATCCAGCAGTCAAAGGAAAGCAAGAAGAAGATAGGTGGTGAGTCTGGATCAAATCAACGCAATTGCCTAAATTGGCGAATTTTGCTACTGGAACCCTTCTAACACCTTCTAGGCCCGAATATCTTGCAAAATCTTAGAATTTTATTACAACTTTGTTCCGAGGTTCTCAAAGGAAACACCACTATCGAGAAGATCTGGAAGACAATTCAAGAAGCATCCGCAGCGCCGGGTAAGCAAAAGGCTTTATGGCAGGAGTTTTTGAACTTGGTAGGAAGTGGGAAAATCGTGGGAATTACGGCTGAAGCAGAAGCTATTTCTAATGAGCTCAGCAATGACCCCTACGAGAGATATTGGGTAGCTGACAGCGGTTCTTACAGCCGATGGCTCGGTCAGAATGTAAGTCTTTGGGGGAGAGCTCTTGGGAACAATTCTGGACAAGCATGGAAATGCTGTAGCGAACTACTTGGGAAAGCGCTGCGCCTTGGGCATCCTGGTGAGAACACGTTCTACTGAGAAGACCCGGGACTACAACTAATACCAAGTAGACAACATTGCCAAAGAACTCTTGGATTCGATGCTTTTGCAACAGGAGACAGATGTTGGCCAGTTTTTGAATATTTTCTCACACCTTCCGAGCCTTGAACAGCGTAGCTTGTTATACACCTTCCTGAAAATATTATCACGAGATAACTTATCACTGGACATCACATCCGAGGATGATTCCCAGTGGTGGCAAGCCAATATGGCTGTCGTATCTGCCGCAGCCAAGCTCCTTGATGTGTTGATCGCTGGTGACGAAATACGGAAAAATTTCCTTATCTCCTGGCTGACGAACTCTTCGGGTGCGGGGATAGGTGAAGGCATAGCTATTAGACGTGCGGCTATAGCAGCACTTTCTAACAACAAAAAAGATATTGAGATGGTATTGGAAAAGAGCTTGAGTCAATTCGGAGATCAGCTGTACATCAGGCATGCTCCTACCCTGCAACAAGAAGGTACGATTCTCCGGCCATTCAATGAGTAGTCAACGCTAACCTGCTCCAAAGTTCATGCCCAAGTTCTTCTCTTATCGGCGGGATATGTTCACAGGATGGCACCACTTCGACTCACAATGATCATGAGAACTGGGTCCCACTTGAGTGTAGTCTCAAATAGATTGTCTGCATCTTCACTTAGAGCACGGTTCTTAGGAATGGTTGTTGGAGAAGCTTTGTCGAGTCTGGTCGATAAAGGAGACAAAGTTATGGACTTCAAGATGGAGGAAACTAAGACTTCTGAAGCCAAATGGTACAAGAGCTTGGTGGACGTGAAGGACACAATCGGGAGTCTTGAGGCTCTCAGGTCGAAATTCGTGCCAAAGTCGCCAAAATCAACGAGGCACACAACCAGCAAATCTACCACCAAACCAAACCCTCTACAAGGTAGCACAAAGATCCTATCAATCGAAGAGGTTGACGATGACGATGAAGTGTCATCAGATGACGGCCTTACTCCGTATGCCAAACCGGATTCTGATGCAGAGGATTCTGATGAAGATCCAACACTCGTCACCAGGAACAAGCCAACAGCTCCAGTCTACATTCGCGATCTCATCACATATCTCCGAGACACCGAGAACTACGATCGTCAGAAACTAGGTTTAATGACTGCGCCCTCCTTGATTCGACGAAAAGCGAATTTCGGCACGGAAGTGAGTTCTCATGCTGAAGAAATTGCCACACTTCTCGTGGGCCTCCAAGACAAGTATGAGATTGAAAACTTCCAAAGCTTGCGACAGCAAGGAATGATTGCCATACTTGTTGCGCTTCCCGAGAAGATGGGACCGTGGTTCTCAAAGACATTCTTCGATGGTGATTATTCGATATCTCAACGCGCGTCGATACTCACGACACTCGGACTCGGAGCCCGAGAACTTGGGGGACATGGTTCGGAAGATAAAAATGTAATCGAAAATACATCTCCGACTTTCCCATCAAAGATGCTCCCCGAAAATATGCACAAATACTACACAAACGCAAATACCAAAAATGCGAAAACCATAAAGTCATCATCTAGCAAACTGGACACACCTCTTAACGCCGTCGATACCCTCTCCGAAACCCTCCAAACCACCATGCTCGCTCCGCTGGCTACTTCCGCTGCGGACACGCTCACCGGCCCCAACATCCTCAAAGTCCGTACCTTCTCCTCCCGCCTCGCCGTCGAAAAAGCCCGCAAAAAGCCCATCCCTAACACCCTCGCGACCATGCTCTCGCAGTCCTTCTTCTTCCCGCTCACCGGCCGCTTCTTCGTGCACCTCAAAGCATACGGGTCTACCTCCGCGTCCAACATCACTTTCCACCCGTATCTGCTCTCTCTGTTTCTGAAAACCCTCGCGTTGATGCTGCATGCGTCGGGGCCCTCGACGCTCAGTCTGCCGCAGATGACGAGCGAGTTTTGGGATCTGTGTCTGAGCTTGAGGGGCCAGGCGAGGGGCGATTCAAGTGTGCAGGAGGGGCTGCTGTTTGCGTTTATGACCATCCTGGAGATGAATGAGGGGGATTTGAGGGCCGTGGCGGAGAGACATGGGAGGGAGTTAGTGGAAACGAGGGAGTGGGTGGAGGGTGTATTTGGAGGTCTGGCAGGTGGGAGTGAGGAGGATGAGAAAAGGAGAATGCTGGCTGCGGGAGTGTTGGTTAGGATTGGCGAGTGTGTGGAGAAGTATCAGAGGCTTATGATTGGGGATTTGGCTGGAGGGTTTTGAATACTGCACTGGTAGAATAAGTGTTGATATGAAATGATTATCAACGTAGTCAATTTGCTTGGTCGCTTTAGGTTAGAAGCCATCTTTTGCACTGATGCCTCTCCGCTCTCCTGTCCACTTTAAGAAGGGAACGGAAAGCTAGATGCTCGGTAATGCAAGCAGAGCAAATATGTACATAAATAAGTTGAATTAAATATCGACAAATACCGCGCAACGCCATCACCGATTCATTAACCACCCCATCCCTCATTCACCCTCTCTTTCCCCTCAACACCCCACCTAGCCCCTCATAATCTCCCTCGCCCTCTCCAACTGCGCCGGCAAATCCTCATCCCAGATCCACTTACACCTCTGATCCAACCTCTCCCTAATCTTCTGCAAATCCATGCCCAACTCCTCATCCTCAAACTCGTAGATGGAAGCCGCCTCTCTACTTGTAGTAACGACTTTCTGACTGCGCGGTCTCCGCACTGCATCATAAGCATAGAATGTCTTTTCGATATCTTTCGCGTCAGAGATATCGCCCAGGAGGTTCGACAGAACAAAGGCGTCTTCAATGGCTTGCCCGGCTCCGGCGCCTTGGTGAGGTGTGGATGCGTGCGCGGCGTCGCCGAGGAGTGCGATCCGCTGTTTGTAGTAGGTTGGGGCTGGGGGGTGGTCGAAGAGGGCCCAGACGTCGGGTTTTTGCATGAGCTGGGGGAGAAGGCATGTTAGGATAATGGAACAGCGAAAGATGATCTGTGGTGGACTTACTGAAAGAACATGTTTGACGTCTTTGCCCCAGCCTTTGAAGTCTTCAAACATGTCTGACTCCTTCATTGGGAGGACCCAGTTCTCGTTCTCCCATTTTCTGTCTCTCTTTGTCTGGAAAGCAACCACGTTCATGGTTTCTCCCTTTTCGATTGGGAAGGTCAAAATCTAAGTCAGGATTAGCTGGAAGTTTGGGCTGGGCAGGACAGTGATCCTTACATGTCCGTGGTGGCCCAAGTACATTTGACTATTCCTAGCTAACTCATCACCAACGACCTCAACCGCTTTCTCCATCGGAACCAAACCTCGGTAGGCATATTTCCCTGTGAATTGCGGAAGCGTTGCAGGATGATTCTCCCCCAAAACAATGCGTCTCGTACTAGATTTCACACCATCACAACCAATGACAGCATCAGCTTCGGCCGTCGTCCCATCTCGGAAAGTGAGCTGCAGCCTGCCTCCCTTCTCTTCAACGTTCTGAAGTCTTTTCCCAAATTGAGCATTTTCAACTGGGATCAATTTTACCAACTCATCTAGGAAATGAGCTCGATGCACTGACGCCTGTCCCACGGGCGCAGCAATGACTTTTGTTAGGTATTCTCCCTCCTTGGCTGGAGGTTGTTTTCCTTCGAGGTCTTTCCACCCCTCCTCGGTCATACCCATACGGAAGTCAAACCAGACGTCCTTTTTCTCGGGGTATGCATTGCTTGTGACGCAATTTTCAAATCCTTTCTGGATTGCTGGGTCAATCAGAGCCATTGCTCGGATGGAGTTTGGTCCGAATGAAACTCCCGCGCCCTATAGATTGTTAGTCTTACGACGTGCTATAGGTGTTGAGGGTAGTCGTGCAATTTCAGCAAATGCAGGCGCGGATTCGTAGATTGTGCATGGTATGTCTTGATGCAACAATCCGATTCCCATACAGAGGCCGCCAATTCCACCGCCTAATTGTTGTTAGAGGGGGTTCGTGAAATACATTAGGGGGTAGTATAGGCATACCAATTACAGCTACATGGAAAGGCTTCTTGGGTTCTTCGGTGGAGGACATTGTGACAGGATGACAGTATGATAGTATGTGCAATACGTGAAGTATGTAAATCTTACAGGACGAAAAGTCTAAAAGCAGGTAGTTGAGGGTAAGTCTAAAGTGTGATGGAGAATGACTTTCGAGAAAGGGAGTTATGGATAGTGTATAAAAAGATCCAAGCAAGGTGGATTGTCCCAACTCAGGCCGTCACAACCATGATCCGAACTTGGGAAGCAATCGCTTCTTCTCGTCAGCCTGCAGGTAATGGAGTGAGACCCTTCAACGCCTCCGATCCGAAGAAATGTAAAGCCCTCGTCCAATCACACAACTCATACAAATGCCGAATTCAGTGCCGGATAAAGAGCTGTCTAACGGCAATAAATCCTCTTTTACTTCCTTCCCACACTGCTAAATCCCATGTCTCACACCACTAAAGGCGATAAACTTCCCGAAACTTCGGTCCATTTTTAGCGTCAAGTGGGCGAATGCACAGCACAGATGACGTCCATATTTGCAAACACGCCGGAAGCTTGAGAAGATATAGAAGCTTGAGAAGATATATGTAGAGATACTCTTCGAGCATGAGCACTGTGGATGCGCATACGTATGAATTGGAGAGAAGGTTGACGAAGGTTGAATGGAGGCCTGCAACTCCCTCAATTGTCCCTGCAGCGCTCGGGCCTCTCGGGGAGTTAAAGACTTCAAGCTGAGGGCATGAAGATGCAGGATCTCATAAGAACTTCTTATGTTGACTACACCTTTTCGCCTATCCGAGGTTCATAAAACACAAGATCTGAAGCATTGAACATCATCAATAACTCACAAGCAGAACATTCTGAAGCGTTAGGTAAGCCAACTATTCAGCACGTGATAGCGTGTGCCGAAATCGCGTCATCATTTCCTTATCGGTTATCGATTCTCTAGGCGGGTGCCACCACAACAGCAATCGAGGCAACGATGACAGTCTCTATACGATAATCGCTCCCAGTCAGCCAGAACTACTTCCCACACCCGTATCTCCAATTCAACATGCCTCTCGGATGGGAAAGGATCAATGCGCGACGCACACAACCTAACAAGAACATCGTCTTCATCAAACCCCGCCCCGGCCCCGACGAGTCCAAATCGCAAGAATTCCTCGAGCGCATCGCGGCACAATGTCTCCCTATCATGAACAAGAACCACCTCGCAGTCGCCTCACTAGAAGAGTATGAGCCGAATCTGGAATTCTGGGGTGAGTTGTTCGAATTCCTCGGATCTTTAAACCTAGCCGGCGAACAAAAACTAAAACCACTATCTCTGCAGGTCGCAACTTCAACAACGGCGAGGTAATCCAGCTCGTTCTTAAATCGCCTTCGACTGGGCGATGGCTCCCTTTTAAATTCGTGCAGATGGTTATGATGCACGAGCTTGCGCATTGCAAGCAGATGAATCATTCCAGCGCGTTCTGGAAAGTTAGGAATGAATATGCGGTGGAGATGAAGGGGCTCTGGGATAAGGGATATACCGGGGAGGGACTCTGGGGTCGCGGAGTGCTGTTGGAGGACGGTGCATTCATGGGCGATGAATTGGCTGAGGGGGAAGTGTTGCCGGAGCATTTGTGCGGTGGAACATTTCGGTCGAGGGGTGGGAAGAAGAGGAAGGCGAAGCCGAAGATTACGTATAAGGAGCAGAAGGAGAGGCGGATCAGGAAGAAGTTTGGTGTTAATGGGATGAAGTGTAAGAGCTCTGTGCTTGGTTCAAATCTACTTCAATACCGGGATTAACGTGACTTTTTACAGTGGGCGAAGACGAAGAAGCCAAAGCCGTACTGGAAAAAGGCAAAGTCGGGCTCGGGAAGCCACGAGTTGCGAATAGTGCTCGAGGCAGAGAACTACGCGCAGCAGCTGCACTCGCTAGGTTTGAAGTCAAGAAGGAGGAACCTGCCATCAAGGACGAGGATCTGGTAACCGATAGCGAGGCGGAAAGCGGCCAGGAAGACGACGTATACATCAAAGCCGAGCCCGATGATGCACTTGATCTTGATGGGAGTAGGCTCGTCGATAGGAGCGGGAGGGGAATGGTGAGGGTATGTGAGGACGACGATAAGGATAATGAGGATGCGAAGAAGGAGATGAACGAACTGCGGAGTATTGAGAGATATTTTAAACCGAAGATTAAATTGGAGTCAAGGGACAATGCAGACTCGGAAGCGATCCAGGAAAAGGCGAAGTCAAAGCAATCAGCAAAGCCAAAGACTAGCGGCATTTCTACGAGGGAATCACAGCTTGGGAAAGATATGTCTACCAAAGAACCTGCCGCAAAAAAGGCATCCTCAAAAATGTCATCCGCCTTAGAGTCACCACTCGCCTCCTCCAAAACCATACCACAAAGCAGCAAAACCACCGCAGCAACCACAAAGTCCTCCCCCAAAGTAACCGGAACCCCGAGCAACACCCCCTGTCCCATCTGCTCGTTTGAAAGCGAAGCTCGAACCCTCACCTGCACCGTATGTGCGCACGTCCTGCATCCCTCCAGCGTTCTCGGCTCTTGGAGCTGCTCCAGCTCGACATGCAAAGATGGCTCGTACATCAATGCGGGGGATGTTGCGTTTTGTGGAGCTTGTGGATGTAGGAAAAGTGGATGAGTTAATGTATGATTTGATGTCTTCTTAAGTTTAATTATGGGTGTGATTGGGGATGTAATGTATATGGATAGATGGAATCTTGGTTGGACGGATCGACAGCCCCGCGGCGTTTTGGAAGGGAGTGTAACTGGAACGGAAAATGTACCATACAAGATACCATAATGGGCTAAAGTGGGCTGCAAATAAATGAGATCGTGGGGGCGATGATAGCTAGTGTTAATATAGGTTAAAATACCCTTCATTTTCTTTGCATGTCAGTCTGGTCCTAAGAACCAGAGCATTCTACTGCGTCTCCAATCTCATAATTTCCTTTAACAACCACCAGTTCCAAAGAAACTCTCCTTCATAACTAATCAATCGAATCATCCCTCAACTTAAACAGCTCTACCATCATCTGATCAGTCTTCGACCTCACCGCATCATGATACATCGTATTCGTAACGAACTGCTTGCAGCCTTTTACCATCCTAGCGGTTTCCTGAGCAAGTCCAAAGTCGACATACATATCATCTACGTAAGAAGCTGAATAAAGGGGGACTTCGTTTCTTGCTAGCCTGTGATGCATTTTATTAGCTTTGAACTTGTGATGAAAGGGGAATGGGGGACGTACTGCCACTCGTCGTATATGTCTGGCCAGTCTGGGTACTCGGCGAGATGATGAGCTACTGGGGATATTTTCTCCAGCTCAGGAGATGTTTGGAACATGAATGGGTAGATCATTTCACCCGAGAAGAAAAGAGGTTCTTCGGTCACAGCATTGGGACATGGAGGTTCCCCTGTCAGCCATCTAAATCCATGAATACTTTTACCTACCTGTATCATAGAGTTAGCTAAACAATGTGATAAATTTTTGAGGATACATACTCTTTCAGCAGCCCAGTTTGACGCCTGACCCTGACAGTAGACGGCCTCGTGTAAAATAGCATAGATAATATTGTTATCCTTGCTGACCGCATCATCCACGGCTTGAAGAGTGGCGCGGGTGACAAACGAGAATTGATCTAGATCAGAACGCATACGGTGTACCAACTGATGGACAGAATCGAGCCCGCCATGAAAGCCGAAGTTTATTCCCAATGTCAAGAACATACGAACCGTCAGAGTGCCACCGGATGGCAGTGCTAACCCGCCTTTGCTATTGATATGAATTGCTAGGCTGTGCACGGTTTCAACATCTTCTGGGAACTTTTGATAGTAGGCTCTGTTCCTTTCCATTACCTTTTTGAAGGTGGCTCTATAGACTTTCTCGGGTGAGTGTCCTACTGGTGCCAAGCCTCCGCTTGTGAAAACTTCACGCAGTCCTTGGTAGAAGAATGATAAGTACGTTAAAGCACAGAAACCGCCAAATGATTGACCAAAGATAGACCACCTGAATTGATGTCAGTCACAGACTTCATATCCTCATTCGGGTCTTAGGAACAGGTATAATATTATGGTAAGTCAAGGGAATCACAAACTTCTTCAAATCATTGGGATAATCGGCCGTGAGGGTCTTGCGAATAGCCTCACAGTCACGAACTATATTATCTTGTCGGAACAGCTTGGCGTAATCTACTTGTCGATGAACATCACCCTGCAGGGCAAGCGTAGCAGCTGATAATGGAGTGCTCAATCCAGTACCGCGCTGATCAAGGTACAGCATCTGGTAGCCTTTCTCGAGAACGACATTGGTAAGAGCGTGATCTTGTGGAGGTTTGCAGCCAAAACCTGGACCACCTTGGAGATACACAAACCATGGTTTCTGGGACGACTTGCGGGACTCTTCTTCGCTTGGGGCAGCTGCGGGTTTCTCGTATTTGGTCACACTCCGCGCGAATAGCTTAATTGTACCTCTCGTGAGGTTGGAGTAGCTGAGTATATGTTAGCGGGTCTGAATTATTGAAAGAGCTTCACGTTGAAGCTCGAGACAGTACCATGAAAATACTCACTCTAGAGGCACCTCAAAGAACAATTCGGCAACTTTGAGTTTCCCTACATAGCTGTTAGCACCATATATCTTGGTGACTGCTTATAAGGTCTGATAATGATTGTAAATGGTTACAAGGTCCCGTTTAAGGTGGCCAAAGTAGTCCAAGAGCGGGAATCCCACAATAGGTAGGACGGTAAGATCGGCAACATGAAGATGTACGATTAAATTCTGGAGATGAGCTTACCCGGTATCAGGTGTGACTTGGAGTCAAGAAGTCGAGCGAACGTCATCGTGTCTGTTCCTGTAGTTAGTTAAGAAGCATATCAAGAAGATATATAGGCTTGATTGGAAGTGCTACGAGTCCAAGACGTGGAAGCCACTCTAAGCACCGAATCAATATGATGCCAAAGTACTTACGAGTAGAAGCTTAGGATAGGGAATTGCAAAACCGAACAGGCACAGTCTTAAGCTTTATATATGAGCTTATGTACGAGGAGCAAAGCAAGAGAGTGAAAAGTAAATGGATATATAAGAGCAAGAGGTGATAAATTAATCAAATGCACATCGAAAAAATGTAAGGACAGAAGACTCAGGAGTGATTGAGCACATTATGTTTTGCTGAGCTTGTTGGGATGATGTTGGCTTCGAAGCGGAGGTGAAGGTAAGCTTCAAATGGCTGGTGGGGTAACCACCTCGGTCAGCGGCCGCACAAAATTCATCCCACCAAGAAACACCTTTCGAAGCAAGAACAAAGCCCGAATCTTTCACGTCCAAAACCATTAACCTCACGGGTATGTAACATGATACCTTGCTCTCCTGTTGTTCATACAATCATGGAAGCTCCGAGATATAGAATGAATGGAAGCATCCATTGTTTGCGGGATATGAATGTTCGTCACATCGTGCAATGGTGCAGGTTCTTCAAGTGACGAGATGCCATAGCTGCGACACCACCACACAAGCCACGATATCATCAAGCTGCCCTATGGAAAAGAATCCTAGACCAAGCATTACCTTTCACTCTCATACATCTCAATCTCAGGATAGTGACTAATGCATCGAGTTTAGTCACGTGATATACTCAACTCTCCACTGACATCGAAGCATTCTCCAAGCCACAAGAGTTCAAGATGGCCAAAGACAAGAAATCCAAATCCGAAGACAAGAAGAAGAAGCTCGCCGAAAAGAAGCAAAAGCAAGAAAAGAAGGGCGAAAAGAAATCTGCAGCGAAGACCGCCAAAACCAAAGTCGACGACAGCGATGCCGAAGACGTCGACCTTGACGCCGTTCTCGCCGAGTTTGCCAAGAAGCAAGAACAGTTTCTCAAGGTTACGGAGGTTGTATGCGAACCTCCGAAGCCAAGAGCATCATCGACGTTTATTGCTAGTCCGTCGAATTCTAATGAGTTGTTTTTGTTCGGTGGCGAGTACTTTAATGGAGCGCTGGCGAGCTTCTATAATGATTTGTATGTGTATGCTACGAATAAGGATGAGTGGCATTTGGTGACGAGTCCGAATGCACCGTTGCCGAGGAGTGGACATGCTTGGTGTAGGGGAGGGAATGCCGGTGGAATATATTTATTTGGCGGAGAGTTCTCCTCGCCAAAGCAGGGGACGTTTTACCATTATAATGTATGTTCATATGGGATATCTGGTTCCATCTATTTGTTGGTACTGACGCTTATGTAGGACTTTTGGCGTCTCGAGCCTTCCGAACGAGAATGGACACGCATCGAAACCAAAGGCAAGACTCCACCAGCAAGAAGTGGACACCGCATGACCTATTACAAGAACTATATCATCCTCTTCGGTGGGTTCCAAGACACCTCTCAGCAGACAAAATATCTAGGTGATCTCTGGATCTACGACACGCAAAACTTCGTCTGGCATAACCCTGTCTTACCACTAGCATCTCAAAAACCCGATGCTCGATCTTCGTTCTCTTTGCTACCTCACGAAGCTGGTGCAGCATTGTATGGGGGATATTCGCGTGTTAAGGCGACGTTAACGGGGAAGCAAATGAAGGGTGGTGGACAAGCCCAGAGAAATATCCTGAAGTAATACCCAAAGCCATATCCCGAACAACGAAAACAAGACTAACTCGTCTTCCAGACCCATGATCCACCAAGACTGCTGGTACCTCCGCATCACCCAACCCGCCGACACATCCGCGCCCACACCCCCAACCGTCCGCTGGGAACGACGCAAAAAGCCCACCAACACACCGAACCCACCTCGAGCTGGCGCAACCATGGCCTACCACAAGGGCCGCGGCATCCAATTCGGCGGGGTCCACGACGTCGAAGACAGTGAAGAGGGAATCGACAGCGAGTTCTTCAACACGCTATTTGCATGGAACATTGAACGAAACCGCTACTTCCCGCTGTCCTTACGCAAACCGCGAACTAGCCAGAAGAAGAACATGGGCAATGAGCGCGGAGGACGCAGGGGCAGGGGCCAGGCAAACGAGGAGGAACTGTTGAGGAATCTGGCGGCGTTGGAGACGGGGAAGTCGCTTGCTGAGGCGGACGAGATGGAGATTGATAAGAAGGGTGGTGGGGCGGGGGAGGAAGATGATGAGGACGAGGGGAAGGGGAAGGGGCCGGCGAAGCAGGTTTTGATGGAGTTTCCGCATGTGAGGTTTAATGCGCAACTGGCGGTGCAGGATGATGTTTTGTTTATCTATGGAGGGACGTACGAGAAGGGGGATAGGGAGTATACGTTTGATGAGATGTATGCGGTTGACTTGGGGAAAATGGATGGAGTGAAGGAGATATTCAGACGGGAGGTGGAGAATTGGGTTGGGAGTGAGGAGGGAAGTGATGATGAGGAAGATGATGAGGATGATGAGGATGACGAGGAAGATGAAGAGGATGAAGATGGTGATATTAAGATGGTGGATAAGAAACAGCTCCATACAGAAAGCACCCGGCAATCCAAACGCAAAGCAAAAGAGAGCGAAGAGCCAGCCGAGACACAGACACCAACATCATCTACTTTTGACGATACACCCGAAGAGTCCAGCACGTCCGGACCTGAGGATAATCTACCACATCCAAGACCCTTCGAATCGCGAAGAGACTTCTTCCAGCGAACAGGCAACGAATGGCAAGAAGCGCTAATGACGAGTTTGAGATGGAAGGGTGTTCAACCCGAGACATTATCCGTCAAGGAAATCAAGACAAAGGCATTCGAGATGAGCGAGGAGAAATGGTGGGATAGTCGCGAGGAGATCACGGCGCTGGAAGACGAGCAGGAAGCTGCTGGCATTGGAGAAGTTGTCACGTTGGCCGACCGAGCAGAGGCAAGTACGGGTGTTGGCAGAAGAAGATAGGATACACAGATACCATTACAGTTCTATCAATCTCAAACCCATTATCCTTCTCATTCCGTCCCCTCTTTTCCCCAACTCCCGTTTTTAAACTCCAGGGTATAATAACCAAACCGAACCAATCCCTCTCCGCCCATGCCCATACACCCCAACCCAATCTAAGCCCCATACCTAGTAAAACACTCCTCCTTATGCGTATTCAAACAATCCAACGCGCACACCCTCCCCGCACACCTCGTACACCTAATCTTCCCCCAATACCCGCAAACCTCACAAAAAACCCTCATCGGCTTCCTGCGATCCTCGGGCGTCCAGCCCCCCCTCGCCTCATTATAGCTCAACGGCGGCTGCGCCAACAACCGCTCCAGCTCCTCCTGCGTCGGCATCGTCGGCACCCGCGATACCAGCAGGGGATCAGTATCGCCCGGGTGCGCTTTGGGCGGGGGCGCAGACCCCTGCGATAGTGCGACCACAGGCGCGGTGATGATTGGGGGGAGCGGGGCTGCAACTTGTCGGAGGGGAGTAGAGGTCCCGGGGGTGGTGAGGTCTTTCTTTTTGTGGCTGCGTTTCTCGGGGGGTGCGGCGGGCGCAGTGGGTTCTTTTCTCTTGTGGCTGCGCTTGCTGGTGCTGGCGAGGTTCGGTGCGGATGATGCGGTGGGAGTGGAGACGGTGGGAGTAGCTGGTTGGGCTGCAGGAGCGGGTTGCGATGAGGATGAGGATGGGAGGGCGGCGAGGGCTTCGTAGTCGGAGAGATGGTTTGCGAAGGTTTTTTGGGAGGCTAGGATTTTGCGGACGGCGGGGGTTACTTTGCCGTGGGTTACTATTGTATAGAGCATTAGCATCTGAAGCCAAGCTGAGTCGCAAGACTAGAAGAAGGTTGGATTTACCTCGTCCAGCATTATCCCGATGGCGGACCGGTACGGGGATGTTCACATCGCGATGGTTCTCTCTGTCCAGAGCTGCGAGCTCTCGTAATATCTTCGCATCTTGTTTCGCGGTCGTTTCGTGAGTGTTTGCTGACGGTAGACCACGCGCGGCTCGACGAGCAGAGGGCTGTATGGCTGTAGACGGGATGTTTGTGCCTACATCAGGTACGTAGGCCCAACCTGGGGCAAGCGTATTTCTCGAAGTTGCGAGTTCGACCACGCCGAAATTCATTGCGCGAATGGTTGTTAAATATAGAGCTTGTTGTTAAAATAATATGTTAGGAGCTTGGAGAACTCAACTCGGATATTTTTTCCTTTGGTGTGCGCGAGAGGCGAGGCTGCAAAATCAAAATGTCACGCAAGCTTCGGAATCTATAGGAGGACTTTAGAGAGACAAGGGGAAGGTACCATGCATAGAAACTGGCCAGCTTTCTGCCACATATGTCTATACTCAATTGTCCGGAGATCCGCAGTACCAGGAACCATCAATTGCACTTGCAGCGCTCTAAGTAGGTCCACAAATGCGCCCGAACTCACACCATACTCCGAGGTCAGGAACAGTTCTTGCTGTTGAGATGCGTCTTTGTTGCTATAAACAATGTGCCGTGCGTGTGACCATATGCAACCTTCTCATCTTATCTCAATATGTTGTACACAATCCAATCTGGACTGCCCCTCCCAAGTACCCTCAAACCCCTCCCTGCCCTCCTTACGTGCCATTCGCATCCCCATACACCCCTCCAGCTTTCCTCAAGCTGACCTATTTCTTCTTTTTCTCCAGGGCCGAAAGCTTTTCTTCCAGCGATTGAACATATGTGTGAACCCTTTGCACCGAGTTTTGCAAGCTCTACCAAGTAGAAAACCCCTCATTAGCAATAATCTCTCTCCACCCCTCCGCGCACTGCCCGAACAAGTAACTCACATAAATATCTTCCGTCAGCAGCTCATTGCTAACTTTGTATTCCTCCAGAATGTAGTAGTAAGTGCCGAAACCTGCGACGGAGGACCCCAAGAAGAATCCAAGTAGTCTTTTCGTGAATTAGCTGCTGGTCTTGTGCACAAGTTCCGCCGGAAAATAAAGGCTCACCCTCCTCTGAAAGCTCCAACGGGCTTCTTGACCGGTAACGGCGTCACATCTGCCGCCCTTCGAGCAGAAGATTGGAAGTTTCGAGCTTGAAAAGCTGCGCGCTGAGGTACATTGGCACTCAAGACCCTCGAGGCGGGTCGGAGAATGCGCGATGACATTTTATGTGTGTAATTAGCTGAAGTAGATGGTCAATTAATGTGCTCTGTTGTGGCATGTATTTCGGTGCGGGGCAATTTTTGGAGTTCCGGAGTGTCTTTGTTATGTCGTCGCGTGCGGAGTTTAATTCCTTGTGCTAAATTATATGATCAAGCTCTGTGTCTCCGTGAGCTTCCCCGGCTTTATTACCTGAGGCGCGAATAAATTTGTGTGGCTTGTTTGGAAGCAGAACAATGCGGGGTCAACAGCCTTCACCAATCAACTTTCAGTCATTTTAATGAACATCTACTGATTTACATCATCTGTTCAGATACTAACAAAATATTCAATTTTCGTGCTATTGTAAGTGATCAGATATAGGAACTCGAGTCTGCTCAAATTCCCAGCGATTAACTCGCAGTACATAATACAAATCAAAGACAAATTTCGTATTGACTCCCCTCACAATTCGTCGTGCTCATTCTCAACAGCCTCGGTGGCTGAAGCGACCTTGCTTTTAACAGTATCCGTGACCTCTTCAGCGGCGCTCTTCACTGACTCAGTTGCGGCCTCAGCTTGATTTGCCATAGACTCAACAATTGGCTTCTGAGCATCAGGTGATGCAGCGGCGTTCTCGTCGTATGCAACCTCGATCTCATACTTGCCATTCTCCTTGACGAACTTGATCAAATCTTCGATGCTACGGCTTCCACTGTATGTGACAGGGTTCTTCTTGTCGCCAGCCTTGTACAATTTGAGGGTGGGGAAACCTTGGATCTCATCCGGAATGTCGTTAAGAGTAGCATCAACCTTGGCAATGGTGACCTTGTCATTGTGGCCAGCATCAGCGTAAAGACCGGCGAGGATATCGTATTTTGGTGCAAGAGCCTTGCAGTGACCGCACCATGGAGCGTAGAATTCAATCAATACGTCCTTGCTGTCATCCAAGACAATATCGTCGTAGTTGTGAGCGACGACAATTTGAACAGGGCCTTCTTGAGTCTCTGGAATAGGCTCTGACTTGATGCTTGGCTCGACCTTGCCGTCAACATATTGTTGAACGAATTTGCTAATGAGCTCCTCGGTGATCTCAGCCTCTTGATCATATGGGTACTTCTTGTTGTTGACTGTGTCTTGAATGGCGAATGCAGGGAATTGGTCTGCCTTAAGGTTCAAGTTACCGGCATGAGCACCGAAAGCCTTAGCATCAATGGTTGCAAAGCTGATTGCACCACGGTACTTCTCGGCAACTGGCTTGAGTTTCTCGGAGAGAGATGTACGCTCCTCGGGGGTCTCTGCGAAAATGTATGCCAATGGAATACCAGTGGCCATGTAACCGGCGTAGGTCTCTGGACCAACCTCACCAATCAATGGGATGGACGCAGTGTTAGCGAACTTCTCAATCACCTCAGCCTCGAAAGCATCTGAGAGAATGCTCTTTCCTTCATCGAATGATTTGTAGAGAACGACAGATGGGAAGCTGACACCTTCGGCTTTTGCCAAAGCAGCGTCGTTGCTTGCACCGAAAAGGAAGTTGTCGCGGAGTTTCTCTGCAACGGTAGTGAAGGTGGCGTTTGAGGTTTTATCCTCGGCATCGAAGTAAGCGACCAAGACAACCTTGTCGGCAGTCTTGAAGTCCTCGAGGGTGTCCTTTGTCAGGACCGACACAGCTGGTAAAGATTGTTTTGTCATGTATGAGACAATCCTGTAGATATTTTATTAGCCACCTGTATTTGGACCGTAGCATTTTCGGCACTTACGCAGGAGCCTTTCTGGCACCAGAATATGGGGAGACATTATCAGGGCCACGGAAGACCTTGAGAGTTGGGTATCCTTCCACACCGAAGCTCTGGCAGAGGTCGGCTTCTTCTGTGCAGTCTACCTTCGCAAGAGCAATCTTCTTTTCCTTCAAGGTTGTGGCGGCTTCTTCGTACTCGGGCGCCAATGCTTTGCAGTGGCCACTATTCACATAATTAGTAATCTGCAATCGAACAGGTGTCTTTGGAGGGTTTTCTTACCACCAAGGCTATGCAAAAGAACAGTAGATTAGTAAAATTCGACTACTTGAGAATATTTAGAAGGGACATACTGCGAAGACTAGAGGAGAGAAAAGAGTTAGCTGATGGCTCAGAGACAGATGCGCCGGGATAAAACTTACACTCTAGAAGTGCCAAATCATGTTCCTTCACGAAGTCATTGAATGTGTCCTTTGTAAGGGATGAAACGTCAGAAGCTGAGGCAATCGCAGCTCCTGCGAGACCGATGGCAAGAGTTTGGAAAGGACGCATGTTGAAGTTGTTTCCGTTCACAGGCCTAGACGGTCAAAGCGTTAGTTGAATGTTCCAGGTTGTACGGAATAATCTAGGAGATAGATGTTGATCATGAAATAGTAGATCTTGAAACATACGTCTTTGAATGATTGTTGATAAGGAAAGGAAGTGAGGAAGTTGAAAGGCAGAAGTAGGTAGAGGAGAAGAGGAGAGGTGGTCCCTTTATTGGAAATCACTCGGCTACAGCCCCGCCAGATTTATCAGCCTACAGCTCCTTCAGAACCGCTAGTGATTAAGATAACAGCGTGTTCTTAGCATTGATGTACACTCGAAGTACGGAGGACAGCCCTGTACCGCCTTTCAAGCCCGAATGACCGCTGGGGCAAATTAGGTTGTGCAATCAGCCTGAATCAGATTATAAATCGATTGTTCAAGCAAAGTAAAAGGACAGCAATGCAACTTTCCCTGGTCGTTTCAATTGACTCGTATGATAGAATAATCCATTGTTCGCAGGTACCTTTACGATTTACGAATTCCATCTTACAACCTGCGCGGTGGGCAAACGTTAGCTTGTCAGATGTCAGCACGTAACGCCTCCCACTCCTCCGCATCCTCTGCCCTTGAACAGCGACAGACGGAAACGCTTCATTGGACAACCTTACCAGCCTTGCTCCCAGCTCCCGAACTTGCAATCTGTGCACCCCCTCATATCACGTGTATTTATCTAGATTGCCCTAGTTGCAGGAAGTGGACACCGGCACGACTACTCCGTACTTCGTAGAAGTCGAGACAAGGTTTAGTGAAGATCCACCCGAGCCACCCATCCTCGAGCCATTCACCCCTCCTCGACCTCTTTCTCCCCAACTCTTACCGTAGTGATAATCATCCCGAGATTCTATGAATATGAACTTTAGAAATACAATGTCTTTCCAGAGGAGATGCGACGTGGATCACCTACCAAGTCATACATGAATAGACCGGATATGCGGCTGCTCATATGACAGACGAACTGGATTGTAGAAGACACCAGGAAACCATCCTTTCTCCATCAGATATGTAATCTCTATCTTCATAGCTTCATTCAATATTACAGTAGATACTTTAATGGTCCTCCAATTCCCATAGGGAGCTAGCAGTGCCGGTTCTACTTTCCTTTCTATCGCGGGAAGGTAACAACTTCTTTACTCTACTAGGGTTGGGTGTTCAAAGCTGGGCATTCGGACAACACAGTGTCAGTATATCAACATCAGCTCAGTTGGTGAGAGCCCCTTGCAGTCACGGTGCTAATCAAGCCGATGTTGATCAGGTGAGCACCAGATTTAAGACCACATAGGAACTAATAGGTGTTAATCGCGGGGGAGCCGTGGGGAATCGTGGGGGACCGTGGGTTTTTGTGCTGCTGGATGTGGTGACCGTGCAGTATACATGCCGACGGCACAGACTTCAACTTGGAAACATCGCGTGTCCTCACGAACCACCTCGTACGGTCAAATTATGATCCCTTTGTCGAACTCAATGACGAAGTCTTGCAAACACCATAACAATCTTGAGTTGGGAGTGCTCGTATCATCTCCCGGAGTCCCAAGAGCGCACATCGATGGTGTCCTGAAATTTTGAGCGACTGCAACAAAATAGCATAGGTCGTAGTTGGTGCGTCGACATTGTTCGATATTAAAGGGATGCCGTCTGGCCTCTGGCCAATTATGAGTTTGTACTGGTTGTCATTGATAGCTAACTCCCTTGGTCAACTCGCTGTACTGCAGCAAACCCTCAAGAATCCTTTCTTTTTCCAAGTCAAAACAGAAGGGACAAGACAATGCTACAGGATCCTATCTTTTGCATCGCTCGATAGATTCTCGTAGCTTGTTAGTGTGATAGTAACGTTGGGTATGGTGATCGAAGAACGTTGCAGGTATGGTCCAACCAACCAAGAAGTTCGGACAGGACTCGGGAAGTCAAACAGTCGAGCTCCTTCCCATTACTGCAACGAACTCATGTACTATCCAATTCCCAATTCCCACTTCACACTTTCTCTCTTGAACATCTGAGCCCCTCCCATTGAGCTATCTCCTCTTCGCCTCTTTCTTCTTTTTCCTTCCTACGGTAGATCTCCAAATTCCCTCATCTTTTGGTCGGCTTCAACCACTTTCTGCTATTTCATTAGATCCATGCAGTGGGATCTGTATATGATTTCGTCGCGGGATTGATCTCGTTTTGTGTTATCTTCAAGTTATTCATAGTCGTCTTTGGTTTTCACGCCAAATGTATTCGCAATGGAGACTGTTCCATCAGGCAAGCAGTCAATCAACCGGGAGAGAGGGATCAGTGGTGGGAACAGTATCAATGCAGTTAACAGTCCAAATAGAACACACGGATATCCAATGCGTCCCAGAGCAAATACTGATAAAGTATCAACACGCAATGGCTCCTCCATCAGAGTTGTTCAAGACAACAATACACCACCAGCTTTGCCGAAGGGATTTGATAGTATGTTAAAAACTACAACAGAAACAGGAGACATTGGTCTTTTTTCAATCAAACCTTCCCGCTTGCCTCAAATCTCCAACACACCGCGACGCATTAATGCAGGTCTCAACAAAGACAATGGACCGCAGAAGTCACGTCGGGCCTTTCACCCTTATGGCGTACCGGTTGTTGATGACAGAAAAAGACTGCCATCATATATGAGAGATGGCTCCTCGGAGATCGTGTCAATGTATGACTCTGCGAGTCAAAAGTCGAGCAGTAGAGGTTTCGAAGACCAGGACTATCGCTCTTATTCCATGACACAAACATCATCTTATTCAGCCTATACACTTTCCAACCACAAGTCATACGCTAGTCTTCGAAGCCATGCTGATGGAAGTGCTCCTATACTTCAACGTCCAAGATCTCCATTCGCATATCCGACACGGTTGAGACGACCTGGCTTTCGACCTTCTTCACCAGCACTTACAGATGGTGGCGGAGTAGACTATAGTCGTCGCGCAGAAATTGATCGGATACCTTATGTTAGTTATATCCACTATGCTGGGCAAGATCTGCATTTAGCAACTTGTCAACCTTACTGACCATCAGCTCAGGGAGCGGGCCGGAATACTTCCTCACCTTCGTCCCTGTATGCTCATAAACGCGTACCACCTCCCTTGTCATTACGTCCAGAGGGTAACAGATCAACTCCTTCGTTATTGAGTCAAACCTCACCGAAAACACGTACCCCAAGTCCAAATCTGCGGCAAGCAAATGTAATAGGTGTTCAGGACTGGCAACGTCGAAATGGTCCAGCCTCAAGTAACACATCTCCTGCTCGAAGTACCCTTAGTCTGGCATCGACTGCAAATTTAGGACCATCGGCCGTGTCTCAATCTGCCACAAACACACTAGGAAAGCCATCGCCTCTATATTATGACTACACAGAGGACTTCGACGTGGATAATGACTCCCAGACAAACCCGGAACCTCCACCACAGTTTCAGTTGCAAAGAACGATACACGAAGACCGCCCATTGAGTTCAGCCCTGTTACCGATATCGAGAACTAGTGGCTATACTTCTGCAGCTAATGAAAACAGCAACCATCATCTTCGAACATCGTCCTCGAGCTCAACCATACTTCGACAGACGATGCGAAATCAAGGCCCGAAAAGCAAAGATGGCCCATCAAATGGTACTGGACACTCTCGTCGATCATCGGGTGCTGTGGCTGAGTGCAATGAGAATACTTCAATACCTAAAGTCACTTCGCCGGACATTATTCCCAACAAAAATAAGTTTATCGATTTGTCGACTCTGGGCGCCAACGCTCTAGAGCTGAGCTCTCGAGTCTCAAAAGCTTTCGGGCTGACACCTTCACCATCATTCGAAATAGTCAATTCTGATGACCCCGTGGATGAAGCTCATGAGCCTATACTCAATGATCAAGCAGCTGGGGTGAATAAGATGGACTTGAATACGGCCGCTCAAGTATCAACCACATCCGGATTATCATTAAACTCCGTTAGAACTTCTGGAACTATGCCAGCGATTGTCAGTGACGATAAGAGTTCTATGGATAATAGGGTGAAGGAGGTGTTTGGTCCAACATCACGAGTAAAGATTGCCGATACAACAGTACCTGCACCGTCCTTCAAGCCGCATCCTGATGACGAGCTATCCACGATACCTATTTCAAACGAAGGTGAATCCAAGCACCATTCCAGATCGAGTTCCACTCAAGGCAACAGAGTGAGATCCAGCGGGTTTTACTCGATAGGAACGGGTGTCAATGACTTGGCAGACTTACTCAGATCATTCGAAGATACTAGTAGGCCAGCAACTTCTGGAAACTTAAACACTGGCTCACGAAGGACCCCCATGTTATCACCAACTTTACCAAGCGAATCCTTCTGCATGAGCACCCCTTCTTTGCGCAGTCCAACGCCCCCCTTCCTATCCTTACAGAAGTCAGGGAATGACCCGAACCAAGCTTCTGGACCTAAAATAGGTGTAAGCAATGTGCCTCGATTCCATAACGATACCGGTGAAAGCATGATTGGCTTGTCGAGCTATACATCTTCCAATGTTCCTACATTTGGTATCCAGGTTCCTAGCAAGATCATGCTTCGTTCTGAGTCTCCCATGTTGGCTCCAAAACCTATCTCGCCCGCTAGACAACTAAAACTCAAGAACAGCGTCCCACAACTCATGAAAGCCTTACCGGCACTTCCTGATTTAACACGTCAAGGACTATCCGTGCCTGGCAAATTAAATATTGACGCGCCTTGCAATTTCTCGACACTGTTGCCCGAAGTCAAGTTTATGCCAATTTGCGAGTCAAGCAGCAATCCTCCGCTAGCACACTCAACTGACAACAGCGAACCAGCTAGAGAGAAGAAGATCCAAGGAATATCTTCAGCTGAACTGCGTTATAGCCAGGAAGATGATCTCGATGAAACGGAGCGAAGTAGTAATTTTCGCCCTTCTCCAATGAAATTGAAGCTCAGAGTGAGAAATTCTGCTAGCCGCACAAGTTTACCACAAGAATCTAGGAACATGAATCAGGAGACAAATTATCCATCGAACGAAGACAAACGACCAGATCCCACCCTACAACCAAACAATCAACGTCAGCCCAATGGTGATGCAAAAGCTCCGAAACTCAAGCTGAGATTTACTCGTGCCGTAGAATCGACTTCTCCTGGTACGGTCAAGGTCAATAAAGACTTCACAGATCAGAGGTCCGCCAATGCATTGAATATTCGGCATCCTAAGGACCTATTCACACCCTCTTCCGGATTTGACAATATTTTCAGACAAGTTAGTAAACATATTCATTCGCGAAAAGCCAGCGTGAATAGCGATCAACCTTTGGATGAGGCCGCATCAGGACTGACGCCAAGTCGGTCTTACCTAAACCAGCCCCCTAGTTTGGATCTTAACGCGCCTCTTGGTTCTCCAATATCTGCGAGTTTGCCAAGTCCAAGCGACACCCGAAGCTTCTTCTCGGATGATAGCTCTCATTGTCATGGTACACATAGCATACGAAAGAGAATCTCCTATTTTCGAGCCCGTGTTGGGGTCCCATACGCAGCTCGAACCGGTTCGTATTCATGCGATGACATCGTCTGGAGGGACCAGCATGATGCCGTAGATCAAGCACCTGGGGCATCTAGGTCTATCACTGACCTTGTTATTACAACAAGCTCTGAATCACCGGAGCAGCGTCGTTCAGAACATCGCCTACATGCACATCGTCTGCGGGCAAAGGTCTCCGAATGGTTTCGTGGAGCTCGAGCTGCCATCTCTGCAAGGGTCAAATCTAAAAGCTCGGCCAGCAGAGGTGAAGTGCAGACCAGGACGAGTGCGTAGTCAGGCAATTTTTGCACAGTGTCCAGCGGTGTTCTTTCATTTGGCTTGTGTTACTGATATTGAGCTTCTCATACAATTTCTCAAGAGTAGCTTTTTGTGCGAGAGTAGATAACTAGCATTACGTTTTAGCTGAGGGAGTAATATGTTTGTTTGTAGGGCTACAAGGCTGGAATGAAAGGGACTAGCTTGCTACACTTTGTACTAGAATGAACTTAATGATACTAGTAATCTATACCAAGTACGAACTACTCCTGGCTAGAACTGAATGTGTTAATATTTGCCAAGTCTGTCTAACCGGGTGTATGTTCAATATTAAGAAATAACCAACATGCGGTTTGCATATCAACGATCATATTCATCGTGAAGGAGTTTAATTTGCATCGACGATGCTTAGCGAAATGAATAGTTCTCCTCATAGCATCTCCATCCTCGAATGCATATAACCATCACTTCCCGCATTCAGATGCCTTTTTCTGACACGACTTTATACATCATTCTCTTGCTGGAGGTAGTCATTCACTCAGTGGAAGCATTCATTGTCATTGTCCTTTGGAGAGGCAAGACCAACTATCTACTTCCTTGCTTGTTTGACACAACCTGAACGGCAAAGTTCTAGGGAACAAGTGGTGAGGATCTCTTCTTTTTCTCGTGATATGTTAGTTAACGAGAGCCACTGTGCTGATTCACAGGTTACGTGCAGGAACATTAATCAGTTCATTACTATACTACAATATACAAACAACCCCACGCTTCAGCCCCTTACAGCCCATCTCACCAACCCCCGGAAAAAGCCACCCATCCCCGGCTATCCTCCACCATCTACCACAACCCAACCATGACCTTCACCCGCTTCCGCCCCCGCAACCCCAGCACCGACTCCACGGAACCCATCCTCTTCAGCGAAACCTACCACGACCCCCGCGCCAAAGCCGCCTCGGTCGCGCCCTCCGGCAACCACGTGCTCAGCGCCACCACCGAGACGGAGCTCACGCCCCTGCGCTCGTGCCAGCGAGTAACGCATACGAAAACCGAGTTTGGCACGTATAGGATGGTGTCGGTGTCGCCGCATAGCTCGCGATCGTCGTTTTGGAGGAGGTGGAGTGGGAAGTTGAGGGGGGACTCATTTGCTTCTTCTGAGCCGGAGTCTGACTCTGGGGGAAAGAAAGGGCTGCTGGCTTCGTTGAAACCGTTGTTTGGTTCGAAGAAGGCGGAGCAGGAGATTGGTGAGCATGATGTTATTGAAGGGATTAATGTCAGTAGCCAATTTTTCGAGGATACGGACGAGGATATCATAGACGGTGTCAGCGATGAGAATCGAGAGGCCATTGAGGATGTAAGTTTCCATGTCCATCAATGTTCTCTGCATGCTCGATAGCCAAGACTGATTGCGTGTAGACCAAACGCGAATTCGAAGTTCAAGAAGCGCAATTCCCCAGCATGTCTGCTTTGTTCCCGCCACCACAACCGAAAACGACTGGCTTCTTCGGCGCTCTCAGAAGACTGCGCCGCCAAGAATAAACACACGCTCTTCTTCGCGCTTCACCCATTGGATGATTTTGTTGGCGCCTTGCGCAAGGCCCGCGCGTGAGGCGTTGGGTCCGGCGACGCAGTAAAATTCAAAATGCGGAGTTGTCCAGGCGAGAGCGATGCTGTCGCGGCCAACGCAGTGGAGAACTTTGAGGTGCGAGTGTTTCTTGTGGGTTGCGGCGTGGAGGCTGTGATACCAGTTCATCAATCTGAAAGAACAATTGTCAGCTCTGAGAACATAATGGAGGAATGGGTTGATGTTTAATGATGAATCATGACTCATGCAAAAAAGTAAAATATAGTATAATAAGTAATAAGATAATGAAATAAGTGTTCTCACCTTCGACGGCTGACCAAGTTGTTGTAGTATGGCTCGAAAGAAGGCATCGTGAATTGAACGTTTGCCCGAGACTTGTATAGGAAATGTCGCAGGGTAGTTCCAGCTACAATGTCAGTCGTGGTAGGACGTCCCTTCCGCACAGCATTCTTGATGATATCCATACTTCCATTTTTCTCAAGCTGGCTCACAACATCATCACGCATTTGCTTTAATTCGAAGAAACTTTCCTTGTCAGCACTTATTAGGAGTACTGCGACCTGGTCTTCCCGACTGATCTTGCTACCAGATGTGGAGTCCTTTGGAGTGGTCTTGTCCTTGTCTTTGTCTTCCCGGCCGCCGAGGAAGCTCACATACATGTAGAGATAACCTCTATTGTTGAATCCTGGAAGGCACAAGGGGATCCAGTTTTCTCCACCTCCGGCTCGGACGCTTCCGGCTTCGAAGAGCATGTTGAAGATCAACTGAAGATCGCTCGGATGTAAAGAATGTCGTTTCGGTCGAATCACACTGACTAATCTACCACCGGCCACGATGAGCCCGTAGAGAAGCTTATCAGTTCGTGCCTTCAACAACGTATTGTTGATCACATGTCTTTGGGATTTGCGAATTTTCAGACACTCTAATGCCGATAGCAAAGCAGATGGTGATCCTTTGGTGAAAGTGTCTGCTAGCGAAGATAACAGAGACTCGGTGCCTTCTAGTGGTCTTCGCAGATCTGTATTGGGACGATTCGAGAATAAATGTGTGAGGGATGGTAAAGTTAGAGTCGACAAAATCTGCATGTAAAGCGCTTCTAGTTGAGCTTTCAGCTGAGCATCGCTCTCGCCGAGTTTGCTGATCGCCACGAAATACAATGGGCCTTCAGTCGAAACAACGAATCTTGTGTTGCCAGCTGTGAAGCCTGTCAAGGGGTCCTTGTTGTTTTCGTAAAATGATATGATGGTTTGGATGATTCCAATGTACCCATTGATAAGATTTTGATCTCCATGTCGACTGTATATAGGTTTCCCTGCGGAGGAGAGTATCAAATAATGCTTGAGTTTTGACTTCCACAGGCCCAGTAACTCCTCTTCGTTCCCCCCTTTGCTATCAACCTCTCCTATCTCGTCGAATTCATGCTCGAAGTTAACTAAAGATCCATCGTCAATTTCGAGCGTCTCGTCAAATGGTTCTCTCCGATCTGCTTGCGAGTTTAACATCATCCATGCGGGACTTTGCGCATTGAGATTATCATTAAGTAGACTAGCAAGGTCGCCGTTTGCCTTTAGGGTGGGCGCATTGCTCATAACACTCGCAGCGTCATCAGCTTCGCTTCCTGCACGGCTGACCTCGCGACTGACCTCGCGACTGACTCTCCTGCTCCTGTTTGGTGATGCGGTAAATTGCGCTGATATTGCGTCTGAGACTGCTCGATTTGTTGGAGTAGAGAAAGTGCCTCTCGAGCCATCGGGGAACGATAAGGTCTGTATGTCAACTGAGGATAACGCGGTAGTAGGCTTCGATTGCAGCGCCGGTCGTCTCCGAGATAAGGGGGACGATCCTGGTGATTTTGGCTTATCCGTCGTTTTGAAGAGCGACGGTCGTGGAGGTAATGGTGGCCGTCGCTCTTTCGCATCATCCTGGTCTACGGCATTATCTTCGATGGCAGCGGAGTCTGCAGCATTTGTGGGGCTCCCGCGAGCTGTATCGTTTAGGTCCTTCGAAGGCTCGGGGCTCTCGTTATGGGTCATCGGATTCGTGGCAGCATCTTCGGCCGCTGCTGCAGCAAACGGCGTCTTCCCAGCATGTGCTTGCTCTCCATTGGAAGATGCTCTCTGGTCGGGAGAAGCTCCCATGAGGTCCCAATGGGAGGTGGAAACCTAGACTAATGACAGATAAGCGTTAGAAAGAAACCAAGAATAATAATAATTAACCCGGAATTTTGAAGTAACTCACCTGTCTATGTACAGGTTTAAATGAGTCCTGTAGGCTGTGGGTACAAAAGAATGTCTTAAAGCTATGTGTTTGGGCGCGCAGGGCTGGAGACAAGCTAGCGAACATTCTGTCAGCCTTGGGAATTCGAACTTCGCTGATCAAAGAAGCCACGCGTACGAATAAATTCATGAATTACATGCCAACAACAAAACCGAAAGATGCAAATCACCTTCGCTAATACTTCTGTGAAGTGCCGCAAAAATTATGGCCCTTGAGCCCAGGTCTGGGCGTCAGTCGGTGTCCCCAGCAAGCTCAGGAAGAGCATCTCCAGTCTCGAGGAAATGGAGGAATCAGTTAGGCGGAGGTAGAGAGTGCTTCGTATGGTCCCTCGTTGGTATGGCAGAGCTGATTTGAGTTCTCAGATGAAGCTCCAAACAAAGACAAAACGTTTCGCAGATATGCTTCTGGTGTCGATCGTTCCCTCTCGCTGTTTGACACAGCTTTGCAGGAATGGGCGGATTATATTTCTTTTCTGGGGCGTTTGCTAAAGGTCTGCGGCTCCAAGAATGTATACAGAAGAAGATACTGAGACATTGCCAATAGTCATTACAAGCACATCCTGCCAATGTCGCTACTATTCCATCGAAGGTGATTGTCGCAAAACGTCTCGCACAGTGCTTAAATCCATCACTACCGTCCGGTGTCCACCAGAAAGCACTTGAGGTTTATGGTTATATATTCTCAATGATAGGAAAGGATGGCCTGTCTCAAGATTTGCCCTTGTATCTACCGGGCTTGTCAACCACTCTGTCTTTTGCGTCCCTCTCGGTGAGGGGTCCATTCCTTGAACTACTCGAAAAGCATCTTCTCAGAGTCGATGGCCGGTGTCTGCGACCCGCATTGAAGGCAATAATATTGGCATTGTTACCCGGTCTTGAAGAAGAGACTAGTGAGGAATTCGAGCGCACATTGACACTCTTAGACGGCTTCAAGGACGTAGTTAGGCCAGGAGGGACTGAAGACCTTGGGCAAAATCACAGTAGTGGTGATGAATATTTCTGGCAATGCTTTTTTCTAGCTGCAATAACAAGCAATGGGCGACGTCTGGGAGCTCTGGCCTACCTCAATCGCAATCTCCCCAAGCTTGGGAATGCGTATTCTCTGGAACAAGGAAGCTCGGCCAACGGATCGCACAAAGACGAGACAACTATAAACCAGACCCAGCTAACCGAAATTGTAACCTCACCGGAGCCAGGCTTATTGCTTCGTTGTTTCGCTGCCGGTTTAGCTGACGAGCAATTGTTGATTCAACGTGGATTCTTAGATCTTTTGGTCACCCATTTACCACTGCATTCGAACGTCCTACAAAAACGGGTAAAGCCGGAAGACCTTGAGCTCCTTATCACCGCTACTGTAGGTGTAGTTACACGCCGAGATATGAGCCTCAATAGACGTCTTTGGACATGGTTGCTAGGTCCCGAGCCTGTCGGCCATGATCATGATGGCGGTCCAGAGTCCCCAACCTCGGTATCTGGTGATCATTTTGGAGCGCAAGCTGCTTCAAGAACCCGGTACTTCGAAAACTATGGTCTGCAACCACTAACGCGAGCTCTTTTGAAAATCATACGGCAAGAATCTATAAATCCACTCGAAAAGGCTCGCCCCTTTAGGATATGTCTTTCCTTGATGGATCGATGGGAGATTGGTGGGCTTGTTGTTCCGGATATCTTCTTACCCGTCGTGGACAGTGTGCGGCTTTACGAGAGCAAAGCCTCAAACAAGGCAGACTTCCTAGAGGTTCTCCGGAGTGCGAGTGTATTCTTCGATGGTGTTGAGAGCGGTCTTATATGGGGTGAGATAGTCGGTTTGATAACACAAGCACTTGGTGATGAAAAGTTGCCCGTTGAAGAGCAGATCGACAAACTATATCTTGTCACATTTATCATAAATCACTTCAATGTGCGAGAAGAAGAAATGCTACTGATACATGCACCAATGGCCCTTCTGGCTATACTCAGTATACTGGAGAATACGAAAGAAAGGATGCAAAGGTCTAACAGCACCCCTGCCACAGACAAAGTTGAGAAATTAGCATTAGATCTTGCTATGGAGTTGGTTGAGCTCATTCCAGAACGGGCATTTCAAGTTCGGCCTCCAACTAGTCAATCAATGGCCAAATATGACGAGATTGAAGTACACACTCCCTCGAATGCAGAAATATTGCGAGCCTTGAATACGTTCTATGTTCAGGAGCAAGGAAATCTGGATGCCTATACTCCACCATACTCAACTCGCGACGTAAATGAATTACTCCTTCGCGAATCCGGCAATATTGCTCGTCAGAGTCTGTCAAGTTCCGTCTCAAGTGCTGATGTTGGCATCAAGAACAAACTCCTTGTTACACTTCTATCCAAGGCACCAAAGGTTGGAAGCATTGATGCTCCAGGACTACTACAGTCCATGCAAAGTAAACTGAGCATGTCGTCCCAACTACCGTTCCTCGCTTTCACTACCATAATATCTCTTTCCACCAGCCTGTATTCGAATCATTACATTTCAATGCCGGAACTGTCCAGTCTGGTGGATCCGCTCGTTCGGTTGGCCTGGTCATACCTCTCAGCTTCTCATCCCAAATACCACGTGGAAACTGTACGATGTCTTTGGCAACTGCAGACGACGCTCTCTCTCAAGAACCATGACATTGAAGCATCTATCTGCAACTTGATGATTGAGCATGATCTAAGTGGAACGTATGCTTCACGAGATGCAGATGCTGGTAGAAGCTTTAGTGTTTTGTGGACGCACACTTTACAAGATAATGGCCATCTCGATCGCCGCGGCTCTAACAATGAGACTAAGAACGCCCCGAGACTATCTGGGGTTGGTAATTATGAAGTTATGCTTTCTAAACCCCTTTTCTTATTACTTGATGCCCTACTTGATGAACGAACTCAACTTTTCATGACTGTACGAATCTGGCTGCAGAGCCTCGTTGGTATCGAAAAGTACGTTCGAATTGCATTGATTGTGAAGCGCTTGCTGACCAGTATTCAGATTGTTCCATCTGTTCGTAGCAAAATTTGCCTCCTACGAGTTTCTTCAATCGAAATTTGAGGATGCCTCAACTTCAGCGCTTCACAACCTTCGTGTATATCGCGATGAAGATGACTTAGATCAGTGCTTGTACTATCTCCAGACACTCTCAAATATATTGCGGTGGTCGTCGGAAAATACATGGGCCGCTCTTGCGCATAGCACAATCTCCACAGATCAGAGTCACCGACCGCTCTACCAGATCAGTAAGTTTGCTACCAGATTTATATTTTTATGAGTAAATGCTCATAGTGCCACAGCTGGACGCAATCACGAAATCCCCTTACTGGAATTCTTTGTCCATGTATGCTTACAGGCTATCTCCGGCACGTCAACCTCCAACAAATCGGACCTGCAACCAAGCATTCATCAATTCCATCGAACGGCGTTGACGATATTACATCAAATTTTACTAAGTCCTTACTCAACTTTCCTTGGCGAGCTGCAATTAGAACACATCTTGATACAACGTCTAAGCCATTCATTAGAGGGAACCGATCCTTTTATTCAGGTTCTACTTTTAGATGTAGTTTATGCCGCTTTAAAACTCCGACCTGTCACTAGCGTTCCGCCATCTCCAATTGCGGAGAAGCGGTCCATAACTCAACAAGTCAATGCATCTGTTGCCTCATTGTCTCTAGACCGAGGTGAACAGCCAGTCACCGCATTACCGCCGCCTCCACCATCACTGGTGAAGTGTCTACAAGCTGGGTTTGAGTCTCCTTCAAGTCGCCCAGTATTAGATAGCTGGGTTCACTTCTTGACAGAGTGTCTGCCTTTTTATACAGATACGATATTTCAAATTCTCATACCCTTGGTCGAAACCTTGTGCTCTCAGATTGGAGATGCGTTTGCCAATCTTCAAACGACGTTCAGGGATCCTGGTGTGGTTCCTGAGAGTTCAGCTGCTCCAGAATCAACCTTGATATCCTTACTCAATGGCCTTGAATATGTGCTGGCTAAAGGTCATGATCGTCTCCTGAAGGATGAAATAAGGACGCCCGTCGTTAAGAGTCCGGATCAACCTCAAGGCTTTTTTGGAAATATGGTTTCTGGCGTCTTCTCTTCGGAAACACCTCAAGCAAGAAGTATTACCGCTAATAACCGATTAACCGTACTACTTTCCTTCCAAGATGCCGTTCGAATTTGCTTCCTCATTTGGTCTTGGGGTGGACATGACGGAAATCAAGATAACGAATCCGCAGCGTCGTTCAATTATACATCTTTGCGTATGCGCAATCGGGCTCGTCGACTTCTTGAGCATCTTTTCACTGCTGAGGCTCTAGAGTGCTTGGAGACTTTAGTCGAGATCTGGCAAAAGTCTTCGAGTGGTCCTAGCGATTCTAAACCTTCGATCATATTCAATCTCCTTCATGTGCTTGATGGATCTAGGCCGAAGCACACAATACCGGCTATATTCAATGCTATATATAGTCGGACAAATCCCGGTGCTCTAGATCCTTCAAGGAAGTCTACCTTAACGTCTTCACTAAATGATACGGATCTCGTCACATTTTTGGTGGAGTATGCGAAATCGTTAGAAGATGATGCTATGGATGAGATATGGGTTGACTGCATGACTTTCCTCAAAGATCTACTGGCCAACCCCTTTCCTCATAGGCAAACCCTTCCGAGCCTCTTGGAATTTGCTGCGATATTAGGGGAAAAGGCTGACAACACCAATTTTGGGGAGCAGCGTCGGATGCGGAGAGACTTAGGAGTAAGTTCATGATTCTTGCAAATGCACAAATATGATGTCTAACTGGACCAGGATCTCTTTCTACGATTGCTCACAGCTATGTTTACAACGAGACCAATGGGGTTCTCGGAAAGCATCTCCGAGAAGACCACCGAAAGTGACCAGAGACCATCTTCATCTCGATCGCCTCCAAGGTCGGATGATGTTGTTGGCATTCTAGCATCTATAGCCCCAAACTTACCAAAGATCCTCGTTGAACCAGATCGGGTCATGAGCGCAGCTACTACTATATCGACCAGCGTCATTGCGCCTACTTTCAAGTCGAAAACGTTCCCGGAAAACGTCTCAGAAAGCACATTAACCCTACTTTATCAACTCTCCAGACTCCCAAACACACACAAGTCATGGCGGAAAGACCTTGCAGATGCTTTCAATGACCCGCGGTTCTTCGCTAGCACTCTAAGCCTCGTCGAGAGTGATTGGCTACCTCTACTAAAGCAATGGACGCTAACTGATAAGGAGAGAGTGCCTGAATTGTTATCACGATTGGTTGCGCCCTCAACAGCTGGTATCGTCTTCGGTGTAGGTGCCACTTCTGCACGAATCGAAGCGGACAGGAAAACGCAGCTCAACCTCCGCCGGATAGCCACCCTCGTTCTTGCCACAATGAATGACAATTTTATCGCCGACCTCCCAACCATGCAGGAAAAAATCGTCGAACTCCTCACTGCAACTACTACCTCCTCTCCATCATCCAGCACCCGCGCAGACATCTACATGCTACTACGTGCACTCGTCCTTAAAACATCCGCCATTCATCTTGCCACCTTATGGCCCATCATTAACGCTGAACTCCACGTTGCAATCTCCTCAGTCGTCGCTCCTGACCACAGCGCATCGGCCGAAACATACAACAACTACGCCGTGCTTCAAGCATGTAAGCTATTAGATACATTACTCTGCATTGCGCCCGACGACTTCCAAGTCCACGAATGGCTGTTCATAACCGATACTATTGACGCCGTCTACCGTCCGTCAAACTACCATCCCGTAAGTCTCGTCGACGAACTCTCGGAGGAACTAGGCTTAGCCGCTACAACCACCACGTCTGAGCCAGTTACTTCAACCACAAGCCCACAAGCCCAAGCGTCGAAATTCTCAATGAGGAGACCGCTGTTGGGCAGGAAAGCGGTCATCAATGATGAGGGGACCTGGGAGAGAAAGGATGAGTTGGTGGCGAAGGTGCTAAGACCGTTTTTCAGTCAGTTGAGCATTTGGGCTTTTGAGAGTACGTACTCGATGGGTGAGACGGATTGGGAGGCTTGTAGGATGGGGTTGTTGAGGGATTTGTTTGATGAAAAGAGTATTGTTAAGGGGCTGTAGAGTTTTGGGAAGGCAAGGTGGTAGCTGGTACATGGGATGTAGAGATTGATAGAAGAGGAGAATATGAAGATATGGATAGAGAATATGATGATTGTTATTTGTTTATCGGTTGATATGATACGATTTATATATCCAATGTCGCTCTAGCCGATCGACTTCTTTCGTCATATGAAACAGCCTGCGCGCTTTCGGCTACTGATCCCATCAGTTCACGGGCATGTGTATCATATCTCATTTTCATCCAATGGTCCACAGCTCCGATTTACATGATCGTCTTCGTCTTTCCACACTGATGCAGTCTTTAAACACGACAGACGTTCCTCCACCTAATCCCCAACAGTCCTCCTTTGAATTCACTGCCCAACCCATTCGCCAACCACGAGGCCACACACATTCCAAACACCCACGCCAAAGCCGTCTTCACCCAGCTACTCCTCCCTTGCCAAACCATCGTTTCCCCTATAACAGCAAACCCATTCACCACGAAGAGAACGCCCACGCGGGAAAGTGCCTCGCTGTTGAACCAGGGATGCAGCACGTAGATATGAAATACGGCCATGAGGAGAAAAGATGAGAGAACTCCTACGGGACGTGCGACGGACTTATGAAGACTTGTGCGGAGAGGCTCTAGAATGAGACTGGTAAGTGGAGCGAGGTAGAGGGTGTGCCATGTTCTGGACCTGGTGTATCTGTCAGCTCGTCCATTTCTTACACATCTAATACAAAGAGAAACTTACCAAAACCCAGCAATACTATCCACAGCATACAACCTCCCGAACAAAGCCGGGCTGCTCTTATACCGTGTACACAGTTGCGCCGTGGTCCAAATGATATATATCCCTAGATAAAACTCGTACGCCAACACCAGCGGCCAGTGTTGGGGAAGGATTTGGAAAGCGCAGAAGATGGCTACGTGGATGGCTAGTTGCAGGGGCTCGTTGAACGTTTCTTGAGTGCGGGATACGCGGATGTAGTTTGGTGTGAAGGACTCGTAGCGGAATTCGGTGAGTAGGAGGAGGGCGTGCTGCCAGGTGGGAGGCGTCTTGCTGGCGCTGTAGGCGGGAAGAGAGGTGCGGCGGGCGAAGATGTCGAGGGCTTTAAGGGTGAAGGTTGCGACTTGGTTGGGTTAGCTTTGGCGTGATTATAAGGAACGAAGCAGCGGGGGGAATGCGTACCAATGAAATTCCTCAATACTCCAATAGGTCCGCAGGAGATGGGAGTCATCCAGTTACTCAGCCAAAAAGCGCCCAAAGAGAGAAATGTCAACTTCTTGTGTAATCCATATTGGCCTTGGAGAAGAAAGTATATAGAGAAGTAGAGGAGTTCGATGGGGATGAGGAGAAAGGCTATGGCGCGGATGGTCTCGTGACCTAGACGTCCTAGCTCGGGGGACATGGAGGCCGGCTCGATAAGGAGGGGGATGGATGTGATGTTCATGGTTGCGGCTCAAACTGAATATGAGTCCGTCTCTTCGATGATGGTTTGTTTACTTGATATTTCCAAGCTCCCTTCTCTGACAACGAAGCAAAATAAGCCCGTCGGCGGTTTACTGTCCCTTGCAGAAATGCCCAAAAGATCCAATATCCCCAGCTTTACCCAACCTAAACGTGCGCTCTCCAAAGCAAGGGAAACTTCCCTCTCACAAATATCCCACTATATCCTCCCCAAAATCACCAATGACGTTCCTCAAGCCAGCACTGACGGACGAGCCACGAAATCCCCGGAAGCTTCGGCCTAGGCGCGGAAACGATTCCGTAAAGCCAAAATGGTATGATAGTATTGGCGCGAGTCACAGCAACTACTGTGGAAGACGTGAATACCAAAAACGATATCCAAAAAGCCAGCACAAGACTTCTTAACCCAAAAAATGATTGAGCGAGATATCAAAAAGTCTTTCGAGACGAGAACTACATGCAAGGCTCGTATGTATGTAAGCAAATAAATACCGGAGCATTGTTCCGGTGATACGATTGGTTGGAAATGGGAAGGGCTGGTGACTGGTCAGCTGTTAGTGCAATCCGGCATATTTCCGACGATAGCCCAAGTTATTATCGATCTGTGGGATGAATTTGCCGGCTACGCGGCATTTGCTGCACAACTACGATATCTGAGAGACGATTAATTGAGAATACTGTTGTTTTCACAAGTCAAGAAGTATAGGAATCGTTTCTCAAAAGTCTGGATGATGAAGTAGAGACTGATTCATTTTCATTGTTTTTATCTGATTTTCTCTCCAACTGTAGAGCACAAAACGTATTCTACCAAACCGACCTCCAAGCCATATAACCCTTTTTTCCTGGCTTTCCAATCCAACTCAAGCCGTGCCAATATGCTTTGCCAAAATCGCAGCAAAGAGCATTTTACCAAGCACTTTGCGAAAAACTCCATCTGATGCATGAAAAACATTATACTGTAAAAAGGTATTTTTCCTGCATCATCAACCAACGAACAACGCCATCCCATCGTCGTTCATATACACATCAGCTGCCCCATGTCTAATAAAACAGGCCGCTCCGAAAAGAATATTAAATAGAATACAAAATGGTGCGTGCGCATATATATGAGTGCGCACTCACAAAGCTTGAATGTGTCCATCATCTCACTCTGTGAGAACGATGACGAGGATCCTTCCCCTTCTTCCCCTTCTTCTTGTCCTTCGGTAATTCAATAGGTGCATTTTCGAGCTGCACCGACATGAACTTCAACATGTAGTCGTCTATCGAGCCGACACGTTGGCCCCAGGCATTCATTTCATCTTCATCAATGTCCATTGCATCATCTACTGCGGGAGTTCCATCAGCACCAGGAGTTGGAACTCCGTCTCTAGGTGTGTCTACACCGGCTGGAGTTGCAGAGGCCGTTGCGGCATTTTCGTCAAAGTCGGCTGCATCGGTTTGAACAACCTCACGCTCGGCAACCTTCGCAGCTGCTACATCCTCATGGTCTTCAGCTTGAGCCAGGACTCGCTGTACATTCTTTTCGTTGTCAGGGCCCCCTAGAACTCGATCCATAGCAGCGTTGGCAGCTGCATCCCCATCCATGAGACTGGTGTCTTCTTCGATGACATCTCGTACGTTCATCTTGTTGAAGTAATCTGTAGTGAATTCTCCTTCCTGAATGACAACATCGTCAAGCATACGTTTCTGGTTGGCTTTGCGCAGGATATTGGCTTCGATTGTATGCTCCGATACGAGACGATAGATGTGGACGTCTCTGGTTTGTCCAATACGATGACAACGATCTTGACATTGTTTGTCCATTGCAGGGTTCCAGTCCAAGTCGTAGAAGATGACTGTATCGGCACCTGTCAAGTTGATACCTAAACCACCAGATCTACTTGAGAGGATAAAAGCTAGAATACGTGTATCATTGTTGAAGCGGTCAGTAAGAATTTGTCGTTGTTCGATTTTGGTAGCCCCGTCAAGACGTAGGTATTTGTGTCCATGTATGTTGAGGAATTTTTCAAGAATATCCAAAACCTTTGTCATCTGAGTGAAGATAAGGGCCCGATGCCCACCAGCTTGCAACTTCCGTAGTAATTTGTCAAGAGTCTGTAGTTTGCCACAATCATACTGTAGCAAACGCTTGTCTGGGAATTGGATCGATAATCTCATGCGAGCTTCGTGGAATGGATCTGTGTCCTTGCGATTGACGACCGACTGGATTTCATTGACACCATTAGGCGTGAACATCAATGAGGTCATATCTCTTGCTACTACCGGCGGTGTCACGCACGCAAACTTCTGTATGGTTGTATGTAAAGCTTGGGATCGAGAGGTGTACGTCGGAACAAGTTCTTTCATTAACGGCGACGAATCCTCTAGCCAAGCGATGAGGTTAGCTCGCCGGCGTGGTTTTGCCTGCAGAGGGCGTTGATCGAGACGGAGATCGAGAAGTTCCATTAGTGAACTACCATAGATGGGTTTTTGTTGTCGTCGGAGAGCATTGAGATACACGCAATGCTGGAGCTCCTCAAACCGACCCCATCTAGAAGCACTCTCCAAATACACCAGATTGGACTTGACCGTAGATGGATCGAGAGTAGTGAACGCGTTTTGCGCGCGCGTACGTTGAGCCTCTCTCAGATCCATGAGTACTCTTTGAGCACTAAGCATAGAGATGCGAGTAGAGAGGATTCGAGACAATGACTCATGCTTCGCAGGAACCAAATTCAAGAATTCAAGGCTGACTTTACTCATTGGTTGCTCGCGGAACATTTTTCTACGAACCAGGAGGTCCTTGATTTCAAAATCAGTGATAGCAGATTTCTCCATCGGAAACGAGGTCATGATGGGTCGGTCGAGGAAGAGATCAGGATGGTTGCAGACTTTTCGCAGTTGCATGAGGCAATTAATAATCGAAAGATAGTTGCCGGAAGCAAGAGTATCTCTGGTATCGCTACGACTTAAGAAACTATCGTAGAGTTCACGTTGTCTTTTTGATAGACGGCAAAACTCGACGTGCTCATATTTTGCAGGCATTTGTTTCTCCACGTCTGCTTTCAGTCGTCTCAAAAGGTAAGGCCTAAGGACTTTGTGGAGTTTGCTGATAATTGCTCGTGACTCGTCGTCCATCTGCTCTCTTCCATGTTCCAAAATTTGTTCAGACGGCTTTTTGAACCAGTCTTGGAACTCTTTCAGATTGGCAAAGCCGCCAACACCTTGGTCGCTACCATCAGAAGGCATCAAGAAGTAAAGTAGAGACCAAAGTTCAGTCAGGTTATTTTGCAAAGGTGTACCTGTTAGCAACAGACGTGCTCGCGTATTGAAGTTCAGCATGGTCTGCCATCGTTGAGATTGAAAGTTCTTAATGTTGTGCGCTTCGTCCAATATCATGTAATGCCATTGTCGACGTTTGAAAACTTGCTGATCTTGAAGAACAAGCTGGTATGATGTGATGCATACGTTCCACGCATCGTTGTCTTTCCAGCCCATTCGTTTGCGCTTGCGCTCCTCTTGCGTTCCGTAATATGTTAGGATCTTGAAACCTGGGCACCACTTCTTGAATTCCATCTCCCAGTTAAGCATGACACTAGTTGGGACGATGACAAGATGCGGACCCCAAACTTCATGTTCGCAGGCCAGATGAGCAAGCAAAGCTATTGTCTGAATTGTTTTGCCGAGGCCCATCTCGTCTGCCAAGATTCCGTTTGTGTTATTTGCATAGAGCCCAGCGAGCCAATCCAAACCATAGTGTTGGTATTCTCTGAGGGTGCCTCGTAAGAGAAACGGAACAGGAGTTTTGAGATGGTTTGAAGGTTGAGGGGTAGCGCTTTCCGTGAGCTGTCGGCTACTTTGATGTGGGTCCACGGACGATGCGGAATCGATTTCTGATTGTTTTGTTTCCGTCGTCCTAGAGGTAGGCTGACTACTGCGATCAGGGCTCATCGCTGCCACCTCCCGTGTCCCGTCAGATAGTAGGGGGCTTTTCGACCTAACAACTGCATCTTGCTGATCATCATCCACAATTTCCTCTATCAAAGGTTGCTTTTCGGAAACGCGATTGTCCTTTGACTGCGCCGAATCGCCATTGGGTACCAAGGAGACTTCGTCCTGCTCGTCCACCTCCATTTCTTCGTTTGCTGGTATGTCTATCGCTGATTGATCGACGTCAACGTCCATTTCGTCCGGTCCTAATTCCGCTTGTTTTGTCTCGAGCTCCTTCACATCCGACGAGGTAAGGAATCCTAGAATGCCGGCATCCGGTGCCTCACCATCTTCTTCCTCGTCCTCGTCATCCTCCTCCTCTTCGTCTTCGCTACCTTCACCTTCGTCGCTAGAGCCCATGTCGTCATCCATGTCTGTAGACGGATCGCTATCCATTTCACTATCACCAATGCCATTTCCAGTCATTTCCTCGTCATCACTAGCATGCTGCAGTTCTGGAAGGGACGCGTATTTCTCGCGTAGCTGGTCGACAGTAAGAAGTTCATCCTCTGCGTCCTGTTTGGTAGTTTCCTCGTCTGCTTCATCTTCCGAAGAGGACATGTTACTTTCATCATCGTTGCTCTCAGCGTCCGGGTTTTCATCATCAGACACGCTGTCTTCATCCTCATCCTCATCTTCATCGGTATCAATATCAGAATCTTGTTGCGCTCTTCGAGCTTGTAGCTTTTGTGTGGAGATATCTACAGCTTCATTAAGAGCCTTCCGTACTCGTGCTTGTTCCTGTGCCTCCCACTCCACCAATCGCTGTCGGTTGACCTCTGCTTTGACATTATCCCATGTGCCCATGAAAGTCTTCAGTACATTCCTATACCGCAGTTCGGTAGCCTTCCTCTCCTCAGCCTCCAATTGCTCACTTGACTTCGGCTGCCGTCGAAGCCATTCTTCTCTACAAGCCTCGGCAACTTTTGCCGCGAGTTTTCGATGTGCACTCTTTTCATCGAACATAAGCTTTCGAAACCGTATCGCAGCCCTAGTTAGGTGATCCTGGTGAAACCATTGCTTTGCGGGCTCCCATTCCTTTGGTGGCTCTTCTCCCTTGAGGACCCCGCCAGTTCCCGATTTTTCTTCAGAGGCTAGGATGACATTCGCGTCCCTCTTGATATCTTCTGCCGTATACTCGGCTTCATCCTCAACACTCTGCAAGCCACCCTGCTCCACTGGTATTTGTTGCGCCTTTTCGTAGAAGTCGCGAAAGGAATCGAATTTGGGTGGGGGGACGACGAGACTAGGATGGGTAAGAGGAATCGCCGCCGGCTTTACTCGAAGCTTTATTCTCGATAGTGTCGCTTTGGGGCTATCGTCAACTAGACTCTCATTCTTCACCACAGGTGACTCCACGGGTTCATCGTGTGTTATCTCGGAAATCCGGCCAGATCGCCTTGACCTCGACACGACCGGCGTAGATATAGCTTCCTTAGCAACAGTAGACTTCTTGCTCGCTGACCGCGCAGAGGTCGTATTCTGCTCTGAAGGCATAGACTTTCGATGCGATCTTTTCGGAGATGTAGCTGATTTGTTGGCCGTTTTGGAAGAGTTCTGACCAGAGCTCTTCTTGGTTCCATTCGTTGACGTAGCCGTAGGAGTATCTCGAGACGCAGGTGAAGAGTAAGTTCCATTCGTGCTGCCATATTTGCCTTTTGGAGTGAATGTTTTCTGAGCTGCGCCTCGAGTCTGCCGTTTCTCAGATGGAGGCTGTAGCTCCAATGGTATCGCATTGACTCGCCCAGACTTTCGTTTTCCGTCAACCGTGAAGGAAGACGGGCCCTCTGCTAGGACTTTCTTCCAAGGAGGTGACTCGGGTTTGCGCTTCAGTATGGGATTGCTTTCGCTAACTCGCTGCCGCTTGCTGGGTGGCCCCTCCTCGTCGCCATTTTCGATCGCATGCCCATTTGTCTTCGGAGTTTGTGGCACTGGTTCCTCTGGGGGTAAATCTGATAGAAAAACATGTTAATTCGATGTTGTTGCGGAAATTTTTATTGTTGTACCTACCATTGATTTTTTCACTCTCAGAAACTTCTGACGCGGTTGTCATACTTCTTGAGAGAGGGGAGGCCAGACACTACCGTGAACTTGATGGATTTTTCATCTGTGAACTTGAAAATACTTCGTGGGGTTCCAAGCATCATAAGGAATCTTCAGGCGAAATCTGCACATGTCCAGACGTCTGTGTCGTCCGCTGTTCGAATTAATTGCGTTGTTGAAAGAAGTACGAAGAAAATGCCTTCCTCGCGTCGAGAATCCATACACACTAGCTGATGTTTATTAGCCGAACGAGTGACATCCTATCGACGTCTGATTACAACATTTGATAGACAACCCCTCTCAGTCGTCACAATCAATTCTGGAGGGTCAATCAAGGTATGCTCTATATTTGACTCATTTGTTAAGCATCAGTGTTTCTGACGATGAGCTTGCAGATGTTTTCCAGACGAATTGTGACCGCGCGACCACTGCGCACTTCCCTTCCTCTCTCCGCTCGAACAGCTCTTATCCCACAACGATATGCCAGTCAAGTCCCCCAAGCCCCCAGTGCAGCAGATTATCCCAGCTTGGTCAGTCGCCCATAATCGCGGTTGCGGTTATTCTAGTCCGGTACGGAGTCATTCGCTGACATAGCAGGGCACAGACCGAAGCTGAAGACCCGAATATGGTGAGATACATTCGCCCTCGATCATCCGAGTATAGCTAACGTCATGGAAGAACGGAGGATATATCAACCCACCCCGAGTTAAGCGCCAATTCCGTGATCCTTACGGAGATTGGTGGGACAAGCAGGAGCGTCGCAACTATGGAGAGCCGGTTCATGAGGACCATGATATTTTGGGCATATTCTCCCCAGAAGAATACACATGGGTCAGCCCAGGAAAGGGTGCATTGCAGCTTGGTGCTTTCGTTTTGGCAACTTTCGGATTATGCGGCGTGGTTATGATGTTCTATCCGGATAGGCCATCTGCACCAAGAGAGTTCCCTGGTGGACTTGAAGCAGAATTGGGCGGACCCAATGCGGTCAGAGTAAGTTGGAACCTCATATCCCCCTATCTAAGTCATTTACTCATATTGGGATAGGCTAGGGCTGCAGGAGATAAGTGGTAGATGATTTGTACATAAGGATTCCAGTGTCAGCATGCTATTGATCAAGGTTCACATGTGTTTCGTGTTTGTTGTAACTGAAGTAGATGATCGTTATGTATACAGATGCGAGCCAGAACATGATGTTACACTTCGGTGCATCGGGCGGGGAAGCTTGACTGTGTTTCTTTGTCCTGGCACTAATTCACTGCTAGGTACCGGCGATGATGGACAAACTTGGTATGTAAGTGCAGTTTCCCGAGATGGGCAGGAACAATCCAAAACTTTTTTGACTCCTTCCCAACTCGGTTTCTTTCTACTCCCAAAGCATCACTTATCTAGGCAGAAGTGTCGTAGCTCATTTGGTTTCTTTCCAATCTCGTGTCTTCGTCTCCCACCAGTTCTTTTCGTCCAGATTTTGCTTCAGCACTTGCTTGTGTTTCTTTCGCCCCGTCATAAAGTCATAATTTTTAATCGGAAAATCCTCCATAATGCGTTATCAAAATTGGGATGTTCTTATGTTCCCGCAGGAACTATGCAAAATCCCCGTGCAAGAGTTCAAGACCTCCTGCCAGGTTATTCAGGATCCTGGTGAGTGTCCTCATGATGATACTGCACTTCAGATGGTACAGGATTTGGTTGAAAAGGCGGCACTGATAGAAACAGAATTCCACCCTTCGCAGAGCAGTTCCCTCCTACTTCCAATGGTGACCTGTTTCATCCCGGGTTTGTCTGCTGGTGAACCATTTCGTATTTCTATTCATTCGTGGCAAAATCCGGAAGCTAGCCGCTACATACATCAGATCAGCAGCAAGCATGTCGAGCATGTAGTCTTCGAGGCTCGTGTCTACGTTGACGGTAGACTTGCTGGGTACGTTGACGGATTCTTATCTGCAGATGGTCTCAGACTGATGAGCGCACCAGCACGAAGCTATTCCATCGCAACGGGCCTTGGCCTACTGTCCTCGAAACAAGCATCGGTAACTCTCACATTCCCTGCAGATCTTAGGCCTGGGCAAAGGACAGGGGAGTTGACATGCGGCAGATCTTGACAAGCAGGGCGATTATAAGAAACTTGAGTTTCCAGCTTTTCATCGGGAACTTCTGTCACAGAGCTATTGGAACCCTGGCGATGACCTCGGAAGGATCAAAGTGTTGATCTCAGAAGGCTTTCCACGAGAAAATATGTCCATGCCTTTCGAGCGAGTGAAGAATTTGGTAGCATTTTCATTCCAACATGCTCCTTTAGGTATGTGGATATACTTCTAATTGAGCTTACAATATGATGTATGCAGCATCTAATCAACCCTGTGTAGATGTTCTCGAAACATCTTCAATTGCATGGCCAAACGCGGCCATGTGGCGCCAAGTCTCCCTCGTTGCGCCTTACTATGCCCATCATACATCTCCAAGGCATGGAGCTGAAGATCTTGAAGCCCACAGTCACTCCCCTCGAAAGTCTTCGGCAGTAGGATTTCTCGGCACAAAGGCAGCGTCGATGCCACCTCCACCTCCACCATTTGCGAAACCTCCAACTTTTGATCCCTTCACCACTGCACCAGTAGGCCCGGCCTTTAATCAATGGCGACGTCAAGCATCCTCCACTGATACATCAATGCCTGACCTTTCTCTGCGGGGAAGTACTCAAACAGGAAGCTGCCGAAACGTTTCTGACCCGATGATAGTCGAAAGAACCGGCCGACAGAATATGATTAGTGAAGGTGGCTTCGAGGCTTTGTGCGAAGCGTTGATCCCCTCTGCACCATCCAACACACCCCAAAACGGGGTAGAACCGGTCACCACCAACACCACTGCAAACATGACCGCAGCGCGAGAGCCACCTACTAGAAGGGAGATTATCCGTAGTCTCGCCGACCGCGTCCCAACTCCGGTTCCCGCAGCAAGTCCCCAAGAAATCGCGGCCCTCATTCAAGAGAATGCTACTACCGACCGCAACACCCCTCACTCTAGAAGAGTGAGTTCCGCATCTACTAGCGGAGTTCCTACTAAACTTGAGAAAGAAAATAACGACACAAGTCCAGCAGCAAAAGAGTCTGAAAGTGCTGGCAAACAGCAAACAAACAATATGCGCAGATCGTCACATCCTTTTACAGCTACTAATATTACGGGCACGAAGCGACAACGGAATGTGACTCCGGCTTCGTCGAAAGTTATTGATGATGAGGATGAACCAAGGTCATCACCTTCGTTGAGGAAGGTCTCGAGACAGTCGAAGCAAGAGGGGAAGGAGGGGGATAGGAGGGCTTTGAGTGGGATTGAGAATGTTTGATTGGTGTGGATGGAGGGAAAGAATTGCAGGAGGAAGGAGATCTTTTCTTCGGAGATCATTATGATATTTGATGTGTTTGCTGAGGCAATGAGGAGCAGGAAATGGACTCACCTGTTTGCTGTTTGCTTTATCATCATCATGAGCATAGTTATGAGTATGGAGTATGGGGTCGGGAGAGATAGGACGTCTTTGGGCATATGGCTGTTTGCGTTTTCGTTTTCTGTCTTGTTTGCCTTTCATCACGTTATTCGGTTTTTATTTGTTTTGGTTTCAAGACCTTTCTTCACTCAACTGTCATAACAAACTTTGTATTGATAGTTTTTAAAGTAGTAGGTAGTAGTGAGCTGTCGGCAGATAAGGCTAATGCATATTTTACCGATGCTTGGGATGTGTGTTTGCGTGTGTGTTTGCGTGTGTGTTTGCTAATGGATGATATGACACGTCAAATATTGGTATGTAGAGCTTGTTCGGTTTAGGTCGTCGATTCTCACCATGTCGGACAGACACTATTCATTGTGATATGAGATTATATTATGAGACTACCACACATGTTCGATATATCATGCTATGTATACATGCCTTGTCCCAAGATCTCTCATCAGATATGTACCTAGTAAGTTACAGCGTGCAGCAATCATATGGCTCGTCCCGAAAGTCCCTGTTGCTTTCATTATTACCACACCCGTTTGTTTTGTTTCTTCTTCCTTTTCATATTCCTTTTTCGCCATGTGTATGTCACAGTACATTATATCCGGCCCCAGGTTCCATACTGATATATATTCATCCCTTAATTAATCAATATCCCTCCACATCGCCCCTCCCCTCCCCTCCGCTCCGCTCCCTACCGCTCCACCGCCCCCGTCCCGCCCACCACGCTCACCACCACCAAACTCGTCACCATCAACGCAAACGTGATAAGAGCCACCAACGCAATGCTGCCCCTGCTGGCCGGGAACTTCCCCCGGATGATATAGTGCTGGCTCTCGAAGTAGCGGTGGAAGCCGACGGAGAGCATGAGGATGGAGATGCCGACGAAGGTCGCGCCGAGGGGCTTGCCCATTTGCCGGAGGCGGGGGTGTGCGGGCGTGAGGACGAAGGTTGTTTGGGGGGTGTCGGTGGGGGAAAGGGAGGAGGTGGAGGAGGTGGATGCGGTGTTGAGGCGGAAGCTGGAGGGAGGGGAGAGGGGTGTTAGTTTGGGTTGAGGATGGAGGAGTGGGGAGGGGAGGGGAAGGGGAGCAAAACTTACAGTTGGGTGATGGCGATTCCGATGCTGGCGAATGCGAGGGAGGTTCGTAACCAGGCTAAGAATGTCCTCTCTAATAATTGTCAGCCTTCATTCATTTCATTGCAGCAGCGCAGCATAGGATGGAGACGAGAATAAACAAGCAAGCAAGCAGCCAGAACAAGGTAAAAGAAAAGAAAAAGAGCACAAACCCAACGCCAAATGATCCCTAGCCACACTCCCCTTATTCTCCAACTCAATACTTCCATACTCATCCACAATCCTCTTCCAAAACCCTCCTCGTCGTGTTCCCTCCCTCGAACCCTCACTCGACCTCGACCTACTCCGCTCATCCCCCCCACCACCATTCCTCCCCTCATCCCCATCCGCCTCCCCTCCAATCTCAAAAATCCTCCTCAGCCCCCTCTTCTGCTTCTTCTGTCCCTGCCTCTTCGCTTTCCCCCCTCCTCCTCCCGCCGCCAGATTCGCACTCGCACCATTCCCCGCCCCTCCATAATTCATCCCCACCGCATTCCCCCTCCTCTCCTTCCCCAACACACTCGTCTCCTCATCCGCACTGCTCTCTCCACTCCCTCTTATACTGCCTGCCGCTCCAGTTTCATCCATCCTGATCTTCCTGCTCCGCGCTTCTTCCAATATACTATTGATGCGTTCGCGGCGACGGGGTGTGGTCGTGGTTGTGGCGCGGGGCGAATTGGCGGATGAGCTTGCTGTGCTGTTTGTTCGCTGTCTATCGTTTTCTCTCTCCGTTTCTGTGTTCCTTTGTTCCTGTTCCTGTTCTTGCTCTTCTTCCCACACAATCGAATCCATCGGAGCTTCACCCTTCCTCCCCGACTGCATCTCCTGCTGTAATACCTCCCCCCTCGCCTCCCTTCCCGAGTCCATCTTCCTCTTCCCTTGTCTTATCCTATCCTATCCTATCCAATCACCACACTCCAATTCAATACACAACCCCCCTTACCTAGATTCGCGTCGTCCGGACCGTAACAAGGAAGTCTTCCGCGGTGCGTAATTGGCTACAAAATTTAAACAAGGGACAAAGTGGCACGCAATTCTTCTTTTGTAAGACGTGATTGTTTAACTGGTGCGGTTGTGGTTACGTTGCTGCGATTCTATTCTGCCGAAAGGGCGGAAACCGGGACTGGATGTGGGGGGATTTGGTTGTGTGTGGGGGGAGGGATTTGAATGGTGCGAAAGAGAGAGGAGAGGGTTTAAGCTTAATCGTGGTGCACCTTTAGGCTTTAGCACAGTCTTTGTTGTCAGTAGAAATGGTATTTGTTGACGTCTTAGCAGTGGAAGCACACATCAAAGACTTTCACAGGCTTTCCCAGATACAGACTGAGAACAGCCATATAGTTAACAACCAGCAACAACCTCAAAGCTCAGAAGCAAGAATCATCGTCACATGCGCAATAGGTAAAGATCTGATAATATAGGATTGGTATTTGTACACGAAAAGGTTTTAATGGACATTCTTAATGAGCTTTTCCCTCCCATTTTCTGGCTCTTGACATTTCTGTGAAAAGAAGAAGTAAAAGGTTTCAAGAGAATAGTGTAACAGATCAAAATGCTTTCCTCTTTCCTGTCCGACTAGAACTACCGTGTGTCGATGAAGATCCTATGTTCCTCCACATCCTGTAACTCCAGTTTCGTCCCAGACTCTCCCACCGGTTGCTTTTCGCCTTGATTGTGAAATTGAATATGCTTTTTCCGTCCAAACATTTTTTGTTAGCCAGTATGAAAATCGAATTGTGAGACTATATGCAAGAGTGCCTGCGGTGAAAATGAATTGGCCGTAGGGATGGTGGGCACTCTGAACCAGAGGCTGGCGCAACAGTCTCCTTCAAAATGCTTAACAGATACGTAGAAGAGGTAACCAAGGTAATCGCTCAAAGGAATCTAGGCTTTTTGCGTTATATGAACATCCATCTGCTGAGAACACCAACCCTCCCCATCCACCTCTACAAGGCCCACCAAGAAAGCTCGTTCCCACCACTCTCACCACCACCACGAACGTCGTATTCCAACGCCCAAACGGCCTCCACTTCAATAATGTAAAAACATTAGCGACATTTATTACAAAGGAAAGGTTGCCACAAGAAGCATATTCAGAGACCAAGAGGGGTATCTTTATTGACAGTTGTTCGAACTTTTGCAAGTCGAGCGGAAGTCCGAACGTCGAGGGCTAGAATATCTTTCGAGGGCGGTAAAAGAAAATGACAACGATCATAAGTCGCAATCGTGAGGACGCGCGAGGTGTAAAACAGTATGTGCACCAGAAAATCCAAAGGAAATCGAACTCTTTACAAGCCCTATGAGAATACGTAGGAGGCGGTTCCACCTGACTTCACTGAAACCTAAAACTTGTGTTAGCTGACATATGACAAAGCAAGATACAGTAATAAACTTACGGTGCAGCCCGAGGACGATTCAACACCATTGTTGTAGTATGTTCCAGAGGAGTACGAGCATTTGCCGGTGACATCACCAGTGATGGTGATGGTGAAGTCCAAATGACCGTAGGTATTGGTTGGTGTGTTAGGAATGAGAGAAAGGTAAATGGTGCCGTCAAGTCCCTTTCCTACACCGGCATTGACAGGAGCCCAGTTACCAACGTTTCCACCAGCGGTACCCCAGAGGCAAGCATCAGAAGTAGAGTATCCTTGAGGGTTGATGTAGTATTGAGCAGATGTTGGAAGACCCTCCCAAGTGTAGTAGTTTGATGCATCTGGGCAGGTCAACTCGAATTTACCACCCGTGGTAGCAGCCAAAGGAACAGTCTCGGATTCAAGACCCGGGTAATCGGTACGGCAAACAGAAACAGTCTTCTCAAGCTTGTTCTCGACATAGATTCCTCCGGCACCCTTGATACAGAGTTGAGGCTGGGATGATTGAGACAACTCAAGCTTTCCGTTGGCGTTACAGTAAAGACCTCCAATGGATTGTCCAGTGCTTCCTTGTGCGGTAGGCCATTGCGATTTTTGATATCCGGCAGGGCAAGCGTACGAGCAGAAAGAGTTCTTGACACATCCTCCCGAAATCACAGTATCGATGTGGGCAATGCTAGAGGCCGAAGTGGAATATCCAGGGACACTTTGGATACCAATCCATCCTTCCAATCCAAGGTAATCAACGGAAACGGGACCGTACGCGGACGGGAAAGTGGAACATGGAATGGTTCCAGATGGGAAATCGGCCCAGTCACCACCTGAGCTTACAGGTGTAGTAGCGACGCTGCTTGAGGATGCCTTAGCACTTGACGAGGAAGCGACGCTGCTGCTGGAAGGGACAACGCTGCTGGAAGGGACAACGCTGCTGCTGGAAGAGACGACGCTGCTGCTAGAAGTAGTGGCCGGTGCTACGGAACTTGAGGAAGACGAGCTGGAAATCTCAATGAATTGAGCGGCAACTGGTTTCACGGCGCTGGAGGAAGATGGAGCAGGGCTGGCTGCGGCGGCAGCAGCAAAAGCAGAAGTTGCGACAGCGGCGACGCTGGTCTGTTGAGCCTCTGTGAGTTCATTGCCTCCTACGAGAATGTATTTTCCAGATGCGATTCCGGCCTGAACATCCTCTGGTGAGATAGCCTTGCCATTGAGGACAAAAACTGTTTCAACTGGACCAGGGACGACTTCAGTGACGGACACCACATCACGCTGCACTTTGTGGGCTCTCGCAGGGTGTCGGTGCTGGTGGTTGTGAGGTTGGGCGAGCGCGAGACCTGCGGCCCCGAGGAGTGCGACGGAAGTGAACTTCATTGTGAAGAAGCGTATTCTTGCAGTATGGATATACTAAAAGGATGTGTTTCTTGAGCTGGGCCTCTATGCAATCAACTTAATCTCGGCGCAATTCGATAGACGCGAAGGATCGTTATCTTTTTGAAGAATGGAACTCAGGTCGATCTGGAAAGTGGCTGGACAGTGGAGGAGAAATTAGCATTCCGATCTTGACGCGACAGATGACCACGTAGGCACAATACGAGACGATGGAGAGGGTCTCGGGTGTTTATATAAGGAATGGTATGCAGCGCGATGCTGTATTGTGGACCGTGGAGAGATGCTGTAGAATAGACTCAGGAGGTGAACGAACGAACTCACTTGGCTTTTTGCTTCGACCTTGACTTGGTCTCTAGAATTCACTTTAAATGAAAATCTGTTTCTAGGATGGAGAAATAATTGGGTAAGGGGGTTGGAGAATTTGATTGAAGAGGGAAAATGAGGTAATTCGGGAGTAGAATTATTATTTTTCGCTGTTCCAAATGAATGTGGTAGAGAGTTGTCTTTTTTGGCTGGTGTTCCTTTTCTGATTAAAAAGAAACAACTCTCTAGTTGGGAGGGAATGCTGTGAAGGAAAAGAGGGAGAGGTAGATTGTGTTGGAGCTTTTGAGGTTTGTAGAAAACGGTGGGTAAGAGGACGGGTAAGTAGTAAGTAAAGGGAGTACGAAGGTACAGAGCAGCAACCGGTAGGGGAAGCAGGGGGGAGGGAAGGGTAAGGAGGGAGAGACGAAGAAGAGGGCCACGGAAATGGAGAGCCTTTGGGAGTGGACCGTGTGGTCCTCTCTCTTTCCTAATTGGGCGAGTTAAGGTGAAATTGCCTTGAGAGAGTGTGTGTGAGTGAAAGGGGAGCATGGCCCAGCATGGCCCAGCATGGCTCAGCAACATGGGAATTTGGGAATTTACCTGGGCGACAGGGGTGGACACGGTAAAGCGACGACCAAGAAAGAGCGACCGCTGCACTGAGGGACCACTTGGGGACCACTGACAGCCAAGTTAACGAGATTAGCATTTCACCTTTAGCCCTTAGCTCAGGTACAGAATCGCTGCCAGCCAATCATCCGACGCTTTTAATTATATATTGTGGCGTCTTCCAACCAATCCCTGTCCAGTAATGTACCAGATGAACCGGGAATTCACAGTAACTTCAAAGGTAGGTACGAAAGTACCAAATGGCCCTTCGAGAAACGAGAAACCAAGCCGGTGCTATCGAATCAGGGACGGCCGGAATATAATTATATAAGATATTAAGAATACTGCGGAGCGATTATCTAGCCCCGTCACCTCGAATTATGCCTGCACCACTTGACTGGACCACTTGCCTTGCCGCACATTTACCCCAAGTTGCCAACCCAGCGTACCTCTGGTCCTGTCGTGTGGAGGTAGAGCAATCCAAGGTTTGATGAGATCAACAGAAGCCCAGCCAGATAGATCTCTTCTCTTCCTCTTCCCTCGCCCTATGTTTGCTCAATACGGAAACAAATCGTGCATCGAGCCAGCGAAGTCGTACACTTATTTGCTTGAGTCTTGAAAGCTTGGCCAAATAAGATGAGTCGACCTCACGCTTCATCTGACCACAGGACTGGATTCGTCTACCTACATCGAAGCACAATCCAATGCATACAGTATTCACTCATAGCTCATAATGATCAATTGATTCATCGCAGGACACGCACTGGATAAAGATGTGTATCCCAAGAATGTCATCCTCAACCATCACCGCAGAAACAAAATCCCACAATATGCACCGGAGACATACCATGCGAGCGCAAGACCTATGCATTTCTCGCTCGACTTTCATCATCTAGGCAAAGTGGGCACTGGGCCTTCAACCACCAAAGATAACTCCCGTACGGCCATCGCCTCTCTTTTGCCGTAATTCCAATTTCGGCTGGAAAGGGTGCACGTAACCAGCACCGGACCGCTGAATTAAATCTCCACCCATCTTGCCCGGTTGCGTCCATTCTAGAGTAGAGAACCTTGGATTCGAAGGCCTTGGAGAAGAAAGAGTCGATTAGTTCGCGGAGATCTTTCAACATTCGGCTTTCCTGAAACCTTGTGTTTACGGAGACGGAGGTACTCAAGGGTATGGATTGCACGGGGTTCCTGACAGACAGACTTCTTCTTGGATAGGACCAAGGCAGGCAGTGTACGAAGTATAACCGTACTGTACGAGAGATCTTTTTCGTTCCTGACCTCGGAGGGAGAGTATTATCCTGCTGTGCTATTACTTGGCGTCGCCAAAAAGCTGCCGAACCATCACTGTCGCTTCCATTCTGAAACTGGCTGCAAGTCTAGAACGGCACGAAGAAGACCATAGAAATTCTCTCCTTGCATCTTCCCTCACTCAGGGGTTCACGTTAATAAAGCACACCCACAGTACCTATCTAAAGTTCTATCTATGGACGGTGGACCTCATGATTGCAATTCAATTATGCTTACCTTTCCCCAAGTACCTACGGTTTACATAAAGGCCAGCCAAATCGAACTCGAGGGGCAGGATTAATTAGGAGCGACAGCGCGCACGATAATTTCCACATGTCGTGATCTGGGGACGTGTTGCGTGTGATTTTCCGCGCACATCACATCACATCAGAATCGATCTATTGAAAAAGACGTCGTGGTCCATGACGAGTCCCGAATTTTACTGGAACTTACAGCACATCAATCTGGTCTATCTCCGCGAAAATGATATCGCCCCGAAAATTAGAGATCTCATCTCACTATGGCTTCAAAGGTGGGGTTAAGTTATTTTGACGATGATAGTGATTGTACTTTGTAATTCCGTAATCTTTTGCCGTTGTATGTAGTGCTGCGGGCGGGAAGGATTCGGGGGCTCGAGGAATGAATGAGATCGTCGACATAAGACGGGAGGAATTAGTCGTCAGCGTGGGCGTATGTGTAGGCGCCGGTGAGGGATCGGGATGGTGGGGAGATAGGATAGGACAGGGTGGGAATTGTCGTTGCCTTTAACTTTATGGGTTATTATCGCGCGAGTGGATGGAACCTTGAGAGTTGGGATATCCAGCTGCCTCGTATACAGGCACATATATGGTAGGGTAGGTTAAATCTCCACGTTTTCTTTTCTATTTCTCTACTTCACACACGCCTACCTAGAGAGAGGTGTGACGGCCTGACAACCACGATATCATCTTTGACTGGTTGGGCTGACTGTGTAACGGCCGCTGTTCATCCTGCGTCTGCGACCATACTGTCAGAGGGCTGTGGCCAACCACCAACTTGCCTGCTTGGTGGCAGTGATGAAACGTAAGGTTCTATTATTATAATTGTACGAAATACTTCGTACAGAGAGGGATAGATGGAGGTGCAGTTTTATTCGCTGGTTTGCTTGGAGGGTGCTGGTGCTATGATTGTTCGTCAATAAAACCTGTGATCTACACATATAGCTCATTTCGTTGTCGCATATCATCATCACATCTGGTCATGTTGGTGATAATACCATCCCATCCCATCCCATCCCTCCAGCTATAGAAAATAATAATAATAATAACTTAATCGCTGAAAAATCTACCTACCTACCTACCTCCCTCCCATCCACTCAGCCCTCAGCCATTCCATCCCCTCCCGCCCACAACCAATCCTATCCGTACCTCTGCACCTCTGCAGTACCATCTCCTCCCTTCAGCCGTTCATCGCATCTCATCTCATCTCATCACATCACCGTTGAAATCCGGAGTTGTAGGAAATCTGACCATTCCATTTTACCCCCTGAGCCGAACAGGCACAGAAACGGGAAAAGGATCAGGAACAGAGGTCTGATTGGTTACTTCTGGAGTGCATAATTGTTTTATGCATGGATGGATAAGGTTAGGTTGGGTTAGGTTAGAGGGAGAGTTTTATGCTAATGCATGACATGTCAATCAACGGGAATTTTTTCTTCTTGAGCTTTTTAGTTGAGGACCTGGATATGTATTTAGGTTTTGCGATGAAGTCATCGTGTTTGCCTGATTACTTTTGTTTTGTTTGGTGTTGTTTTGTTTGTTTTTATTTACAATATTTGGCAGAGTGGGTTCATTTTGAGTTCTCATTTAATTTCGACATGATGGACATATAGCGGGAGGGGAAATTGCTTGGTTTAACTACGGGTTTTCGAATATGTATGATGAGAGAATTGCTAGCTGCAGGACGGCCATCAAGTTCAGATGAATATCGGTCGGGAGCTGGGTCTCGTCTTCTAATACAGATGTGTTTGCTAGTGCATTCGACATTTACATCAAAGGAAACGAGACCTATGTAGGGCATGTGAATACGTCAGTCGTTCTGCTTACTGTTGAGGTCTATTGGCCTAGTGAGCCAGAAGGAGGTGACCAAGGCCTACAGGAAGTCGTGTAGTCTAGGCCTGATGTAAGAGGTAGTGCGGTTTGAAATAGGGTCTATGTAGGCCTGGAACCAACAATACTGTACCGAGGCCCAAATGGCTATCTATAGAAAGTTGGTCCTCTACCATTGGAAATAGGTAGGGCGGTGGAATCAAGCTCAAGCGCATTTGTAAGTTTATTACGGGAGGTTTTAAGGTACTGTATCCTTGAGTTTTTTCAGCGCCTATCTACATTTTGAGAATTCCCAAGACTATCGCCGTAGAGTATGGCGGGGAGGATAGTATTCTGCCGCATACGGAGGGGGAACAGATGGATATCTAGTAGAGGAATGGCCTGTCGTGAAGGCTAAGTGAGGGGTTCCATATCTACGACTATGCTCGTGCTTTCCACTTTGCAGTGAGTTCTTTCTTGTCAGCGTGCTGTTGTGGCGAAGCTGTTTGATGTATATGAAGTGCAGTAGATAGCTGCAGTGCATTCCAAATGGAGACAGGGCATGACCTAGCAGATGATACGATATGCGGGATGGAGCAAGTGCTCATATCCTAGGAACAATCATGCGTTCAGAGGCCAAGAGGGAGGTTCACTCGGCAACACCGTCATCTGCTTTTCTTCAGCTAGGTCTCGACTCCAGCTCGCATAAGATAAAGCCCCTCTATTCCTAGTATTATGGTGCGGGGTGCAATATCAGTTGCATTCCGATCTCCAGCACGGCATGACATCACATGGAAAAGGTAAAATAGACACGCGTTCGGAAAGGTTATCGGCATTTTTCCCAGAGAGGCTGTGCCCTCTGGTCTATGCAAGAAGCTGTGGAATGTAATAGAATGGATGTATGATAGTGGGAATAGCCTGATGACATACTAGACTTCATCCTACCACAATAACAAACTTCCCTACCCCTCCCTTTGCATCATACACCTGTCTACAACCCCTCCTTACCCCCTCTACATCCTCCAACTTCACCTCGCTCCCCACAATCGGCCTCACCTTCCCCTCCTCAATCCACCCCGCCAACTTCTCCAAATCCTCCCCACTCGGCTCCATCATCAAATAGCTATACCTCCTTCCCTTCCACTGCGCCCACCTCCTCAGCACCCAATCCGCCAAATCCAACAACCTGACCACCACCCCACTAACAATAATCTCCCCCCTCCTATCCCCCATCCACCTCTCCATCCTCTCCCGCGTCGCCGTCCCCCCCGGAATCATCGACACACTAACAATCACCCCCTCCCTCTTCACCAACCCCCCATACGATAAACTCCCCCCCACAGTATCGAACATGAAATCCACCGTTCCTTTCCCTAGCCTCTGCACCACATTCTCAGTAGTATAATCCACAGCCTCGATATCCTCCCCAAGTAACTCCTCCACCCGACCCATCTTCCCCGTGCTCACCGTCGTAATTACCCGTTTCGCACCAAACACATTCTTCGCCAACTGCACGGCTATACTCCCCGTGCCGCTCATGCCGGCGGGCACGAAAACAGTCTTGTCTTTCAACCCGCCGGGGAGCTGCGCGGCACCGCGGAGAAGTGATTGGTAGGCTGTGAGGGCGACGAGAGGGACAGAAGCTGCTTGCGAGGGGGTCAAGGAGGGGGGCTGCAGAGCGGTGGTGTGCGAGAGGGAGAGGCAGTATTCGGCGATGGTGCCGCGGTAGGGTTCGGGCACGCGGGAGTATACTTTGTCGCCGGGTTTGAAGGTGCGGACGCTGGGGTGCACGGAGTGGATGGTGCCGCTGACGTCGTAGCCCATTAGGTAGGGGAGTCTGTCGGGGGTTAGATAGGGATGAGTTGTGTGTTTTATGATTGATTGGCGGGCGCGAGAGGTGTGGTGTTGAGTTAAACTGTCTTCTCAAGAAGTCGTTTCAGCTAGCCCATTGATCTGGAGAGATCTGGGGAAGCAGTTCTCAACCAACTGATTCTAACCATGATCACTCGATCAAGCATCGGGCACTTGATCCACGATTGCATATTATCTTTCCTCTCTATACATAGTGCCAATTCAAATGAACAAATGAATGTACAGCGTACTTTATATCAAACACCATCTTTGCCAAACTATCAGAATCCATGTTAGCCTTCATCCAACTCAACATCACCTCCACCATCTCTTCCTCTCAGATCCTTGGAGACATACCCACTAGCCATCTTAACATCAACCGGATTCACACTCGCCGCCTCAACCTTAATCAACACCTCGCCCTCCCTCGTGATCTTGGGTGTCGGTACAGTAGCTACATCATAGACTTCTGGTTTTCCAAATTTGGCAAGCGCAAGAGCTCGCATGGTGGTTGGGGGGTCTTCTGCTGTCATGATTGCAGTAAACGAACTTCAAGAGAGAGGAGTAGCCGTTATACGAAATGAGTTATACGGTGGAAATACAAAATCAAAAGACTTTTATAGAGGAGAACAACCCGCAGTATCCACAACGGGTTACTTTTGAGCGGAGGTAAGTGACGGGAACGGGTAGATGTTGCACCGTTTCGGACTAATTTGCCCGGGGGTGGATATGCTAGGGAAGTAGAGGCTTTAGAAATTCTTCTTTTCCTTCTATCGTTGTTTGTGGTGTGTTCGAGAGACTTCACCTCGGTGGTTGCATCCGTCGTGGTACTTGATAAAGTTCTGTGGAAGATAGGTGGTGACGTAGAAGATGGTTGCCACACCACACTACACTAAAACGAAAGCGGGTGGATGGAAAACTTACTACATTCTTATCAAGAGTAAAGCGCAGAATATACATGCGTGATGGTCTTGAATGGAAAAGCATTGTGAAAATGAAATGATATTTGGAGGATTTTATGTGCGTTATTTGGTTGTGCGTTCGATTGACGCGAGGAAACAACTCCAGCGAACTCCATACTCTACTCTACCTACGTAGCACGAGCGAAATTGTTTATTGGCACTTGCAATAAAATGAGTATCTGAACTTGTGCCGTGGTTCTAATTCTGAAGATATTAAATTGTCCAAAGAATAGCAAGTGAATATGACATGATTAGCAAAGCAAAGGAAACATAATTTCATCTCCTCCATCTCCATCGCCCAAATCCGGCAACCCCACCACACGTGAAAACCTCCCATCTCCAAAATCCCACCCCATCCCACCACCAACGCTCCCAAACTCTAGTCTATCTTCCCCCAAGCAAAAACCATGGCGCCCAAACCCGTCGACATCCCCTCCTTCTGCACCACCCAACTCCACCTCCTCGACTCCGAGCTCCAATCCGAGCTCTCCGAGACCTCGACCCTCATAACCGGGACCTCACCCACCTCGCTCCAGCGCGCCGGTCTCGCCATCACGAACCTGGTGCTGATATCGCAGCGCACGGGCTTGGGCGGAAAGACGGTGGTTGAGCTGGGGCTGGATTCGGCGATTTCGGGAAAAGGCGGGAAGGAGGAAGGGGAGTTGCCGGAACATGGGATTCGCACGGGAGATATTGTGATGGTGAGTGAGTTGCCGGGAGGGAGCGCGAAGAAGAGGGAAGTCAAGGAGTTGGAGGAGAAGGGGTGTAGAGGGGTGGTGACGAGGGTGGGTGGGAGAACGGTTTGGGTGGCGTTGGAGGGGGAGGAGGATGCGGTGGAGGGGAGGAGGTTGTGGGTTGTGAAGTTGGCGAATGATGTTACTTATAAGAGGTGAGTGGGTTGTTTCAGTTCTGGCGGAATGGTTTTGAGAGGGAGTAAGAAGAAGGGATGAGATTTACTGATTCGTGGTGCAGGATGAATCAGACGATGAAGAGGCTGCAAAAGATGCAGGAGGTAGAGTATTCGAGTTTCGTTAGGGTCATGTTTGGGTTATCATCGTCGTCCCCTGTGCCGGCGAATCTGGACGAGGATACTGCGGGTATGGAGTGGGTTGACCCGAGCTTGAATGATTCGCAGAAACATGCAATCAAATTTGCGCTGGCTTCACGAGAAATTGCACTCATTCATGGACCTCCTGGAGTGAATTCCCCTACCCCTACAGATACTGAACGTATATTTATTGACTATTATGTTAGACTGGCAAAACGCACACATTGATTGAGCTTATATTACAGATGCTCAAACGTAAGTTGAGAGTGTTGGTATGTGGTCCATCCAATATATCCGTCGACAACATTGTTGAGAGACTTGCACCGCACAAAGTCCCGATTGTCCGTCTAGGTCATCCAGCCAGACTTTTACCATCAGTCGTCAGTCATTCTCTTGATGTGTTGACGCAGACTTCAGATGCAGCTGCAATAGTGCAAGATGTAAGGAAGGAGATGGACAGCAAGCAGGCGTCAATCAAAAAGACGAAGAGTGGAAGGGAGAGAAAGGCAATCTATGGGGACCTCAAGGAACTGCGGAAGGAGTTTCGAGAAAGGGAGAGAAAGTGTGTTAATACATTAGTGGGTGGCTCGAAAGTTGTACTGGCTACATTACATGGTGCTGGGGGCTTTCAACTGAGGGATGAGAAGTTCGATGTGGTGATCATTGACGAAGCTAGTCAAGCTTTGGAGGCTCAATGTTGGGTGCCCCTATTATCAGCAAGTAAAGTCGTTCTTGCTGGAGATCATCTGCAGTTGCCACCTACAATCAAATCACTGAATTCGACCACGAAGCCGAAAGTGAAGGAAGCTGAAGGAGTAATCAAGGGCATGACGCTGGAGACGACGTTGTTTGACAGGTTATTGAAGCTGCATGGACCTGGAATCAAGGTCATGCTTACGACACAGTACAGAATGCACGAGAAGATCATGAGGTTCCCGTCCGACGAGTTGTATGAAGGAAAGCTAGTTGCAGCGGAAGGAGTTAAAGAAAGACTTTTGACCCAACTACCCTATGAGGTTGAAGAGACAGAGGATACTATCGAGCCGCTGGTATTCTTTGACACCCAGGGAGGTGATTTTCCGGAGAAGAGCGAAGAAGAGGATATTGACAAGAAGGGAGGGAAGGGTATGTTGGGCGAGAGCAAAAGCAACGAGATGGAAGCCGCCCTCGTGCGACGTCATGTTCAGAACCTCGTCAATGCCGGATTGAAGCCCGACGATATCGCCATCGTCACACCATACAATGCTCAGGTAAGACTGTTAGGAAATTTGATGCCCAAGCTATATTCCTTGGTTGAACGATTACTTACGAGACTAAGTTGGCCTTAATGTCCCGATCGATGAAGGAGGCATTTCCCGGTATCGAACTTGGCAGCGTGGACGGGTTTCAAGGAAGAGAGAAGGAAGCAATCATCGTTTCTCTGGTTAGGAGTAATAGCGAACATGAAGTCGGTTTCCTTGGAGAGAAACGCAGGTTGAATGGTAAGTGTCCACCTTTTGCATGGACGCTTTTCGTCTGTTCTCAAGATCCAGAAGCCCTTGAAGTCTTCTCCGCATGATATCCATCCCACCATCTATCGGAACCTAGATCCTAGTAAGATCTTGCACAACACAGATCTGCCCCGAGAACAAGAAAATGATTCCCTGTACATGATGCTCCCAACAACATCATATCTGTACATTCGCATGCCAGATATCACATGCTCACTCCATAAATCCCCTCCACCCAAAAATCCACAATCATGCGGCTGACGCAGAAAAAAAAACTTAGTTGCCATGACTAGGCCCCGGCGTTCATTAACCATCATTGGCGACTTGGAAACCGTCTCCAGGTGAGTTTGGACTATTTCTCTGCTCCTTCAGCCACACCCTGCCTCATCATACTGAGACGACCTGCTAACGATTTATGTCTGATCAATGCAGAGGAAGCAAGTTCCTCAAACGATGGATGGACTTTCTCGAGGAAAATGCCGACTTGCGGTACCCATCCGTCGCAGAACTGAACTCGTAAAATATGTTGTATTTCCAAGTAGATGATTAACTCCGATCCGCGGATACGCAGAAAATGTACAAGGTCTCACATACACAAATACGATGGGTGACAAGAGAACTTTAGACGATGCAGCCAGCTTCTTTGGAAAGATTCCGGCTCGACTATTCTGTCTGGCCCACAATACTCCTCTCCGTGAACACCATCGCGGTCGTGCCACGCGACTTTTTTTCTTTGAAAGTGCGCAGTCAGACGTGAGCAAGAGGCGGCATCAGACGAATGACGAACCACCGAGAGGACCCTTGTTTGTTTCATCTAAAGCACGGTCGTGATGGGGTCGAGGGGCGCTAAGAGCGTTTTGGGAAAGGCGTAGAAAGTGCCCTTCCCCCCCTTCTCTTCATTGCGAGCTTTTGACTAATGCGACCATGACCTTAAATTATGATTGTCATTCATGTCACTGTCACATCTATACTTGGCTGTGCCGTACTGAATCTACAAAGCACATACTCCGTACATACATACAAGTACATCCTTCCGACATAGTGCTTCCGTACATACAAGTACATGGGATAAATGTGAAGAGATTGGCGTATCGCATCGGAGGATATCCTGCTTTTGTGGGCATGCTATGACGAGGCGCCAGATAATGCTATGCTTTGCGTTGCTATGCTATGCTATGCTATGGCTAGAAGTCTTATATATTTTCGCTGGGAGGTTTATGCTGTTAACCTCACAGAATAGTATCTCAAGCCCACTCGTCTCCTCTTTCCTTGGGCGTCGTTGGCGTTCCCGCCTAGACCCTTAGGCATCTCCTAAATAAGGAAAAACGGCACCTCTATTTACAGTACTGTCACTTGTGTGTCACTTGTGCCTGCTATTGGTGAAACTAACGTGCTTTGACAGCAGGACGGTCTGACTCGTTTCATGCACTTGACCATTCCCAGCTCTGCCATCGTCTTGCATTGGATCCAGTGCCAGTGCAGTTCATTTCGTGCAATATTTATCAATAGTTGCACATACCCATTTCCCACGCTCAGACAAACCGGTGGGCAGGCTGGATTGGGACACCGCGCGTTGACCAATTCGACCAAAGGGTACGGCGTGCAACCGGGGATGGGTAAGAGATGAGAAAGGAGCAGTGTTGTGAATGGATGCTTTTCTCTCCGGGCTTGAATGTGCACTGCGATGCGATGTTGTGCTCGTATCGCATTCCTGCTCCTTGCCCAAACTTGGCGCCGCAATACAAGTACGAAGTACTCTACAAGTACCTGTCCTCCGTAATGCAGATAGTGCCGTGCAACCGCATGGCCCACGGACCATACAAAAGCTCCCGACGGATAAGAAGCGCGTCAAGGAGAAATTTAGATCCGTCGTCTTCCGTGGTCGCCATGCAGATGCAGATGCACATGCACAAGGCACTTGCTGGGTTAGATATGTCTCTGGCGACTGTACAGTCTGTACCACGGAGCATGCATATTTTCATCAGAACGTTTTATCCGCAGTGCAGCTCATTTTACATTTTACATTTTACCCAGCAACGTCCACCAGCGAGCCTTTGCGTTGCTAATTGTCGCTACGTAACTTGTATTCCCAAATGCCTTTGTATGCACGTCTTGGCAGGGCACGAGAGGACTGAATGTCCCCCTAAACCTAAACCTTCAACATTCACGAAGGATTCATGCTGTCTGTCGTCGGCAGAGGCTATACAGAGCAATCTACAACTCTCGTTCGCACTCAACCTCCAACACCACGCCATACACTCCCTGCATAAAGACCTGGTACAGTAGATGTACTTGTAGAATGTAGAAAAAGTTGCGGGATTGCGGCACCAGCTCCAAATAGGAAGCATATCCTGACCCCTTCCAGTCCTTCCATCATTTCCATCATTTCCCACTTACTGCTTTCGGCCGCGAATTCTCGAAGCGGAATCTCGAGAATGGATGGCCCGTGGACCGCAGTTCGTTCTCTCCAAGGAATGTGCTTCCTCGTGGGGTAAGCTATCAGTGGGCGCCGCAGCTTTGCAGCTTTGCAGTATCGTGTGTGCTTTGTAGCTTCAGCCAAATTGCGAGTACAGATCTATCCAAAGCTACATTCTTCTGTGAATGGAAGTTGCCAAACAACTAAGCAGCCAAACAGCCAAACAGCCAAATAGCCACAGTCAGCAGCCAAACTACCAAACCACCATTCCCCTACCAGATATATTCTCCTCAACCTCGATACCCAGACTTGCCAGTCCCGTCCGCAAAGCCGCTTTCACACCAGGGGTGGGGTGGTTCCATTCAACCACTTCCACCTCTTGCACCCGAACCTAGTCTTGCGCTTGCACTTCTCCCGCTATTCCCCTTCTCTTGTTGGCTTGCTTTGCTTTGCATTTGTACGTACTAAGGTTAGCCGTCTCGCGAATCGATCTTCCCCGTTCCTTCGAAAACTCTCCTAAATCCCAACGAACTAACGAAGCTCGCGCGACTGGACGGGCATTATTTTCTCTCGCGATTTATTTAATTCGGTTTCATGGTCGTTCCTTGTCCCTCCGCTTACTGGCGTCGCAGATTATATGATACGTGTGATGCGCCTGGCCCGATAAATTTTCCCTGCCTACCATTACCATACCATACCACTACCAGTACGAGAAAAGCAATGGGGTCCTGGTCACGAACAGATCAGAAAACTGCTTAATCTGCTCAAACATACACATATGCATTACATATATATTCCTGTATGTTAGACAGTAACCAACTAACATATAATAATCCGATTGAAAGAAGAAGAAAAAGAGGGAGATTTTTGCTGAGACTTTTGAGGCATTCTATAAGTCGCCGTGAACCTGCGAATATGCCTAGGAATCAGTCCACCAGCCCATTCATTGTTTCTATAGCCTTGTCCTCGACGACCCACTTATGAACCACCGGTAGAGGAGATTGATTCCGTCTGGTATATCGCTTCCACTCTTCAGTAAGATGAGCAAATTTACAAAGACCGGGACCTGGAAGTCGGAAACTACGGGTCGAACAAACACCGGTTCGACCATTAGAGGGAAGATATCTGCCCCAATTCCCATCCAGGACGACGACGAGTTTCCCATCAGGTCACCCGGCACTGGTATAGCTACCCCTCTTGGCTCGCGCACGTCTGATGGACTCGAAAAAGTCATGAGGGGATCTGCCATTTCTGGCCGGGAGAGTGGGCTTACCCAGGTGGAAAATGGAATGGGGATGGGGATGGGAATGGGAATGGGTAGCTATGTTGAACCCACGAGGAGAATTGGATCGTCTCCCCAAGCTTCGGGCAGACCATCATACAACACCTACCGCAGACCGGAGACTATCAGTGCTATGCGGAGTCCGTCGCCCATCGGCGCAACCTCAAGATCTGTCACGTCAAAGCCTCAGCGAAAGAAGTCGACTTTAAGGGGGGTATTCGGGAAGCTATTTGGAAAGAAAAGGAAAGATGTGCCACTTGGAACGAGACAGGGTGCAGATGCTCTGCAGAGCGAACAACATCACCGTAGTGTAAGTGGTATTCTCTTGCGTTACGTTACTGTTGTCTAATAAACCGTAGGACCCAACCGCAATGAGCCGAACCCAAATAAGTACTTCGACATCCCCTAAACGTTCTACCTCCATGCCAATCAACGAGTTCAACCGAGCCCTACGGTCGCATTCCCCTTTCGCTGAAGCCCTTGCCCAAACCCACCCTGAGCGGGATCCTCATCGAATATCTACACAAACACAAAGCACGGCGACGAGGACGAGAGTAACTACCGGGAGGCTGTACACGCCTGATAAAACACCGGGGTATTTGGATTGGACGGGGCTTTCGCCGCGACCTGCTAGTAGTCATGCTAGGGGTAGTAAAGTACCATCCGACGAGGAGGAAGCGGGAGCGATCGGAATGGCAGTTTCAAGTGGCAGCCATCCGAATAGACGTTCGCGATCCTTAGGCCAGTTACGCGAAGCTGCGCGAGCGGCGGGGGGCATCGTTAGGCGGCGAAGCGATGAGATAAGATACTGGAGAGCAAGCTACGAGCCAGGACCATTGTCTCCTTTGTCCTCGAATAAAGCGGAAGCTGAGGAGCCAATTTTGATGAACGACCCTGAAATTCCGCCGTCACCACCATCTCTGGATCAACCACAGCCGTTCAATTTCAGTCAATTGAGTGGATTGACGAGCATGAAAATTACACAGGCTGCTGATCTAGAAACTCGAGTCAATCAGCTTGAGTCTAGGATGATTGAGATGGAGAAGACGGTCTATCAAATGCATCGCCGTTTGAACGGAGATCACGTCACACTCCAAGATCCACCGAGAAAAGGGTTCAGGAGAAACCGAAGCTCTTCTACGCACCGGCCAACAACCGACAACTCAGAAGTCACATTACCTCCATTGCCAAGACCTCGAGATTGGCAAAACGACCAGAACCGGCCGTCTTCGTTTGGTAGCAAACGGCCTAGTTCCTCCACTCACAACTCATATCATCCTGAGTTTGACGATACTGTTCCGCACCAACTTACCACCTCTGCTGACGACCACATCCGTCTTGGAGCCGCTCGCCCTCTCTCAACCTCTACCACTATTAGGGGTAATCCATCTAGCTCCTCTCCAACCATGCAAAAAGACATGCCCCTAACCCATGAACACTACTCCTCCCTCACCAACATGATCCTCGCGGAGCAAAGCGCCCGCCAACACCTTGAAACGGTGATCCTCTCCCTGCAACAACAGATCTGCACTCTGCAAACCGCCACCTCGACCTCGAACTCGTACCCTACTCCGGACTCGGCTCCAGCTGTGAAACACACATTCGCGAGTTTCGGAGACGACAGCGATGATGAGAATGAGAATGCGTATACGGCGACGCCGGAAGTGTTCCAGACGCCGATGGAGGAGGCGGGGAATGGGTTTGGGGATGAGGTTTTTGGTGCGGGGGCGGGGAGGAGAGAGAGGTTGCTGGTGGAGGAGGAGAAGATGGAGGAGGAGGCGAGGACGCTGAGTTTGAGTCGGGTTACGTTGGGGAGGGGGGCGCAGGCTGGGGTGAGGTTTTGAGGGGTGGTTAGAGGGATGAAAGAAAGAAGGGAGGAGGGGTTTGAAAAGAAAGAAAGAGGAGGGGCACTATGCTATATTATCAACCCAGCACATCACATCACATCACATCTTATCGTGTGTATTTTTTTTATTTTTTTTTCAGCGAAGCAAGCAAGCGAATCTATCTATCAAATTTCCTTTCTCTCTTTCTCTCCTCTGGTTAGGGCAGGCATAGAAAATCTGGATGGTTGGCGTATGGCGGAAAGGGAAATGGGATGGATTGGGGAATCTCAATCAACAAACTAAGAAGAAGAAGAAAAATTCTACTTTTTTGATATACCATCTCCTTTTTCTATATTTTGATCTTCTATATCTAGGAGGATGATATTATGAAAATATCTCCTATTATATAGGTCGCCTTTTCCTGATTGTGGGCTGGCGGGCTGGCGGGGTTCTGTTTCTTATGTATATTTTATATTATTTATCCACGTCTACTTATACCTATCTATCTATCTCTGTCTATCCGTCTGGATGTTTTTTTTTTTCTCTACTGCTTCGCTGTTTCTTGTTGAGTGATGGATTGATGGATTGATGAAGCTGGTGTCTTGGGATTCCGGATGGGTTGAGAGGGACGGGGGGATATAGGGTTATAAGATATAAGATTGATATCTATCTATCTATCTATCTATAGCTTTTCTACTTCCTCGCTCTCTCACTCATTACTCACTCTTCGTATCTCTTACTCCATCCTCCGCATCTTTTCTTTGGCCTGGCATACATACGCAGTTTTCTGCTTTTGTTTTCCCACCCCTATATCGACTTTTCGTTTTTCTGCATCTGCGCTTCCTTCGCCTTGTTTTTCCCCTTTGTTTTTTTTTTTTTTCAAAACTCGCTCATCTCGCGTCTCTTGGTTTCAAGTTCTTTGTATATTAGATTGATTGCCTTGCGATTATTATTTTACTTTTGTCCTTTCTTGTGGGGGCGGGGATCGGGTATTTGATTGTTTATGGACAGGCAGGCAATGGTGATGGGAGGGGGAGTTTGGGATGCGGTGATTTATTTGGTTGAGCGGGATTGTTTTGCATGGGTTGTTTGGTTGGCTGGCTGGGTGGATGGGTGGCGGGATGAGTGGGTGGAATGTAGTGTAGTGTTGTGCATCTTTTAATATGAGATGTACTTTGTTTTTGTGTGCGCTACTGTTGCTGCTGCTGCTGTTGTAATTGTGATTGTGGTTGTGGTTGTCATGCTGGGACTGGACTTGTATTATAAATTTGGGATCTGATTTGGGTCGGTTTGATTTGGCTTTTGGGTAGAGATGAGGAGGGAGTATTGTGCTGGGGGTGGAATAAGTGGGAGGGAGGATTTGAACACCGAGCGAGTGTTTGGGATGCATGAAGAGTGATGAACTCAAAGAGGTTTAACTACGGGATTTTATATAATGCGTCTGGTATTTTTTAATCGAAGGTATTGAATGGCTTGAATGTGATTTGATTCATTGATACCGTATATCACCGACTCTCTCGTCTTATCTCTCATGGAAGTGACATCTCATCTTCAGTTTCTTAATACCTATCCGTAACCTCCCATAAAAACTTTCTTCACAAACAACCCAACCCTCTCCCCCCCTCTCATCCCCCCTCTTCTCCTCTCCCCCTCTTACCCATCCCTCACTCTCCCCCCTCAGGGTCCCTCTTCCCCCACCCCATCATAATCCTCACCTCCGTCCAAAACGACAAATGCGTCTCTGCCACACTCGCCTCATACGCATCGATGACCGGCCGCTCCCACACCAGATCCACGTCTGCGGGTTTGATAACTTGGGTTTTGTGGAAGAGTTTCCAGAACACGTACAGGATCGGACACACGAATACCATGGTGTAGTAGGAGAAGAAGGTGCCGAGGTCCCAGACTGTGGGGGGTGTTAGTTTGGGAATGAAGGGAAAGGGGAGAGAGAGGATGGAGGGAGGGGAAGGGGAGAAGGAGAAGAATAACATACACCCCGGCAAAAACGTCGTATACCCATAACACCCCACAGTAAAAGTCATCGCGACCAACCCCGCCCACGCACAATACGGCTGACCCCAACCTCTATACGGCAGCGTCGTACGATCGACCCCCTGTACCCTCAGCGCGCGGTAAAAAAACAGATAAATGATGCACATGCAGATGTAATCCATGATCTGGGAAGCTTCAGTCAGGTTCGCGAGCCAGGTAATCACTTGTCCGGAGCTGCTGCCCACGGCGAGGAAGCTGAGGAACGGGAAGATCATCGTGATGCAGAAGCAGTAGATGGGCACGCCTTGGCGCGTGCATTTGCGCAGGAAGCGCGGGGCGTGGCCGTCGAGGGAGAGGCCGTAGAGGGTGCGGCAGGCGCAGTAGCTGATGGGGGTTAGCTTGTATAAAGGGGAAGAGGTGCAGAGGGAAACTTACACGTAAGAATTCCCCGCACTAAAAATACTCGTCACAAGCAAAGCGTTCGTGATATGCGGCAGAACACCAATACCCAGATTCTGCATCGCAATGACAAACGGACTCGAAGCCGCGGTTCCGGTGGCGGAGCCTCCACTGGCGAGAATGGCGATGAGTTTGGCGTCGTTGTACGGGATGACGATTCCGCAGGCGAGGGCGCCGCCGATGAAGAACACGCCGAAGCGCCAGTAGATGGTTTTGAATGCGCGTTTGAGATTTTTGCGCGGGTGGGCGGCTTCGCCGGACATCATTGCTATGTATTCTGGGGAATGTTAGAAGCTGCTTTTCCTGTAGAGTTGATTAGGCTAGGGGATTATTTACCGGGTCCGACGATCGTGAATGCGGCTTTCCATAATGCGGCGAGGAACCCTTCGAATCTTCCTAGTGCGCCTGTTGTAACATATTCGGCAAATGCTCCCTACACGTTCTTATATTAGCCGGAACTTAGCTCTTGATGTAGACAGAGTATAGACATACCGGCTCTCTCCAATATCTGAATCCATATGCATCATGTTTGGGGTTTCCTCCAACCATGGTGATGAATGTAAAGCTGAAGATTATAGCAATCAAGACGACCTTGCCGCCAGATAGCCAGAACTCGCTTTCACCATACCATTTTACAGCGAAGAGATTGATGATTCTATGCTTGTTAGAAGTAAGACACATATATGATAGCGGGGTCAGTACGAACCCATAAAGAACAATACAAGCAGCACAAACAGCGGCTAGAGGTATTTTATCACTGTTCCAATATCTCAGTATCGCATATTAAGAATGTTGACGGCTCCATGGACAGACATACCTCCAGAACGTCAACACCAGATTCAGCGCACTAATTTCCCAGGGAATCAAGACCGCCTCTGTAGATATATCCCATCATCAGCACTCACTTCTTCTACTACACTTGTCATTCTCTCTGCCCCTCCAAGTCCACACCACAAACTCACCATACAAGAAGAAATTCCACCCCAACATAAACCCAAACGCTTCATCCACCCACTTACTCCCCATCCGCACAAAACTGCCACTAACCGGCATGAACACCGCCATCTCCGCCATACAATTATTCACCAGCGCCAGAAAGCAGCTATAGATAAAGAAAGCAATGAACAGCGAGCCCGGCCCACCAGCCGTAAGCCCCGATCCGATAGAGACGAACAATGCCGTGCCGATGGACCCCCCGATCGTAACCATCTGGATCTGACGGCCGGAAAGCCGACGTTTGAGACCGTCTACATTTTCAAGAATCAGCGTCTCGCCGTTCTCGTTGCTGACATCGTAGGTTGGGAGTTCTTTATCGCCTGATGCTCGGGTAGTGACCGGGTAGTCGCCTGCTGGGTGGGATTTATCGTCGTCCATGGTGATAGCTGGATATCATATCATATCATATCATATCAAATCCAATGTTCTCCTCCCAATTGACTTTAAATCGCAGAAGAAAGGATCTAGCATAGGACCAGGAAACAGCAGAACCATAATAAATAGAAGTTTTCAATAAATAAGTGTAGCTCAAACCTTTTCTATGTAGTGCAGTACGATGTTACATTAGAGCAACCTTGAATCCCAGCCCGTTCTCGCATAACATCCATGGAGACGAATCAACACTCGCCATCCATATGCGTCGTCAGATCTCAGCGGGGACCCCGAACTGATCGTTGCTTGTTTCGGCAGCTTTGCACGCGGTTGACTGGTATAATGTTGCAGCAGCGTATCTACAGAGCTGGTGAAGGCTGGTAAGGTTGGAATAAACCCATGGATAAGATATGTACAACGTTCGATAACGGGGACGATAAGAGGAGGCTATGGAGTCGGTCGTACATTTTCTTACGTTTCTTTCTCGTGGAGATATCCGATAACTGATCGATAGGTCGGATTCCCATACCTATTCAGGAATTCAGCAGACGGTATCATGGATCTTATGAATTCGCGATCCTGGCCAAGATCTTTGGATTGAATGTGTAGTGTTGATTGGTTCTATTTTTGCCCGCGTTCATTTTTCCCTGTTAGCATGCCGGTCGCTACCCCGCTACAAATCCGGCATTAATTTAGTCTCGGGCAATTCCCCGTTCATAGCTTTTTCATCATTACAAGTTGACCATCACTAATCCAGACTCTCAGCAGTTTGCCCTCTGGACCACTTAATCTATCACTATCCCTCCCGGTCCTGCGGACCTCCTCTCACTCTCTAATAGCCATGCTCCTCCTGTAGGCCCGCTCGCATCAAGACTTACAGTTGTTTTTCGAGCATCACTGATAACTCTAATTGTTTCGCCCATGTTCTTGCAATCTGTCTCGCAAGTCAGTAGACGAGGCTTGGCCCGACTACTCTCGTCTCCACCAGGAGAGCCTGACTGAGCGTTCTTGACCACTGGAGATGGTTTGATCTCTACAATAGGGAAAGGTAGGAAGCCTTCTCGAAGAGGAATTAGAATGACAGGGAATGTTAATTTCTTTCCCTTCCCTTCGAAGGAACCGGGAACCTTAAAATGACCTTTCCTCCTTCCACCAATCAGCCATGTATCAGAGTGACCCGACACTTCATACATAAATTCTAGATCTTCTGCCTGGTTATCGGGCAAAGAAGTTTCGGTATCCCAAGCTCTGGTCGACTTCAGGTGTAAAGAGACTGGAATTGGCTCATTTGCAGCTGCTACAGCGCTATTCGTGGATACGGAGGCTCTTTGGAGTAGACGGAGGTCAGCCGTATGCACAACGTTGACTGAAGGAACGTCGACTGGTATGACGATGGAACGACTTCTGGATATGGCATCTTCATCAATTGACAACGTTGATAAAGATATAGAAGGAGTTTTTTGCTGCCACTCTCGGAGGGATTGCTCGATAACAACAGTGGTGTCCCTTTCTGGGTCGACGGACTTTCCCAGTCCAGAAAAATTATCACGCCACTTTATGTTTAAGATGAATGATGTGGGTATCTCCCCTAGTACGGCAGCTCTTTCGAAATCGTATGGTAGAAAATGGGTTCGTAATTCCGCGAGTACAGCAGGAATAATCAATCGTGTATAAGGACGTAGAATATTATCTTTGAGAAACTGTTCTAAGGCCTGGGCCACTGCATCATTGACCTCTTCGTCAAGACACATATAATTCAGCACTAAAGATAGTGATGTCTTCGACGATTTTTGTGATTTACGTCGAGAAGTCGGTGACAGTGGTGATAATGCTTTGGTGATTTTGTATAGCATCGTAGCTGGTTGGCGAAGGAAAATTGTGATGGGTTTCGTGATTCCAGGTCCACTTTGTGCCTCAAAAACTTCTGATCTTTCGAGTTTTGAACTTAAAAGGCGAAGCGGAATATTGGTTGAGGTGGATATCGTGAATTTGGAAAACAGCGCAGTATGCTTGAAAACATCCTGGACGTTGACACCCAAAGGTAACAAGATACCGACTGTCGACGGTGTGGCGAAGAAAAAGTCACCTTGATCCGTGGTATACGACAGCTCAAGCTTGAGAGTTATGTCATTGACTTCGTGCTCGAGATTGAAAGGGATGGACAATCTGACAGTTGACTCCGGTTCCATTGCCCCAAAATGTACAACTCCTGCTTCGGCCTTCTTTGGGATGTCAACTTCCCCGTCAATCACTTTGGCCTCGCTAGTCTGTAACCTCAACCCAGCGGTAGCTGCACGAACATGAAGTTGGCCCACGTTGACTTTATTCCAGCCAGACGACAGCTCGATCTCTAGAGAACGGTTTCGATCCAAATGCATGCATTTAGAAGCAAAAAGTCTGGCATTAAACGCCTCTGCTCTGTGATATACGAGAAGCTTCGGACACTTGAAGAATGAATCGCCAGTTGTAGATGAATGCCGAGAATTGTCGTATGGATATTCAAAGATAAGTTTACTGCTGTGAAGAATGACATGCGTGACTTGGTAGGTGCCCGGTATTGTGACCTAAATAACATGTCAGCAACTGATCACGGAATAGGAGTCTACAACTAACGTTAGTTTGCACCTGCAATTTGGTCCATCCCTTCTTGAGCAGGATTTCTTCGCCGCCCTCAAGCCAAATCTCACGGCCCGGAATACCGACCAATGGTGCAATCCTTACTCGTGCCTTGTCAATCTTGAAATCGTTCTTGAGTAAGTAATGAAGGCGAAGCTGCAGCCCAAAGCTATCTTTGCTCTCGTGATAGTGAAGGGTGTCATCAATTTCCAACTGGCTGAAGTAGTCCTGTAGTGGTACATGAATGTCCCGAGGTAAAGCTTTTGTGATCTCCAATAACACATCTAAATATGTATCATCTAGCGTAATTTCTTCCCAATCGAAGCCTCTATTCAGCCCAATTTTAAAGCTCGACTTTCGCGAAAGCCTGTCTTTCTCAATTGTTGCGGCCCTTGCAAGAAGCTTGAGCACAACTTTTGCATATTCATCTTTGCGATCTAATTCTTTAAGACAATTTGCGTACATAATCAGCATGGACATCTCGATTTGCGTCCATGAAGCATCACCGTAGAATGGTGTGATGCGGTAAAAGTAAGATGCTGCCCCAGCATAGTCTTTAAGGTGATATTTCAAAATGGCTAGGTCGGCCATGCAAGTCTGCACAGACTGGACGCGATTTGCGACAGTATAGTGACGGAGCGCTTTATCTGTAAGAGTCTCATAGAGACGATAGAAATTGTCCTTGTCGTTGAGAGCTGTTCGTAGAAGCTTACTATCAAGGCCATGTGTTGAGGGCGGTATTTGAGATGCCTCAGCTGTTTCCTCTTCAGCTGATGGCGTGTCATCATCCAGAGCAACATCTTTCATATCTCCGTCGCCCTGGTGCTCAGACTTTGTATCTTCCCAACCAGTAGACCAACCTCTTCGTTTACCTACATGTTCAAGAACACTTCGAGCAAGCAGATAGAGTTCCGCTCGATGGGCGGCAAGCTCCTCAAGCCCATTCTTGAGGAAAGTAGACTGCGCGGGCTCTGGGCCCGGAAGACTGGAGCGTCGCCCCCTAGGGAATAGTCCTGGACTAGGGGGTTCCCGAGAAGATGAGCGTAGTGCCAATGAAGTTGATCTAGCAGGGTGCATCATGGTTTTGGGCTCAGGAATGGCAGCCTTCTGTTCTTGCCCACTCCCAGTAGGTGGTGCCAATGTAGACGCTGGAATTGGTAGCGCCTTCGTCGATGTTTGCGCAAGTATTTGCTGAGATAAAGAAAACGTGAATGATGAAACGACATTCTCAATAACTTGAGCCATTAAAGGATCTGCTTTAATATCAGATTTCATCTTTTCGTAAGAAATGTCTTTCTGGGAATGAAAATATGCGCTCCAGATGTCCTCGCGCATAATGCTAGATATAGAAGCTGCAAACTCCATCGATCTCTTACAGACTTCGCCAAGTAGAGCAAGGTCTTCCGCATCATCAGACGGTTGGGCAGCAGGGATCCTGGCTGCAACCCCTAAAAGGCTTGATTCTCGTTGCTCTTTCAGCTTCGCAAGCAACTCTGCTTGAGTGGACCATGCATTGGCTTGTCGCAGCAGCAGAAATAGCTGTCGTGAGAAAATATAACATCTGAAATCGAAGATGGATACATCATTCGAAAGAATGAGCTCTCGATAACGCTTCTTGGCTGAGTTGATAGGGATCTCGTCCTCTTCTTTGTCAGTAGGTTCGCCAGTTGATTGAAGATCTATAGGCTCTTCTGAATCCGTGTCGTCATTGTCTACACCCATCTCCTTCAAAATGGCTGCCCTAGCTTGCTCTGCCCGCCGTTTCAGATCTTCAGTGTAGGGCAGAAAAGATCCACCATGCTCGGCTCCCGAGCCTGATGCAGCCTGCTCTCCAACAATGGTGTCTAAGCCAATTGCAAGCTCGTCATAACCTACTAATGCATCTTCGACAAGCCCAACGCTTTCGAAGCCTCTCGCCAAGCCTTCCTTAAGCACAAAAAATGTACAAAAGTTCCATCCAGGCATGCTCCTTTTACTGTCTGACTTCCGAATATCCTCTTCATATTGACTTACGCGCATATCAAATGATTGCAATATCAAGAACTTGAGCTTCGATATTAGATCAATCCAAGCGTTTTCATTCTCCTGGGGTGTTTCGGTGTATGAACCTGGTATGGCGGGAACCACCCGAGGAAGCATATCGTATGGGACATCATTAATACCGATGCGGATTTGAGCGATTCGATCAACGCCAGATTTCGATGAACCATTAAAATCTGCCCTCAACTTTTCAAGAATGGTCGAAGATCCACCACCTCTCCATCGCACACCAGACTTCTCAGACGTAGATCCAGAACTACTCTCTGCGCTTTTCCCGCTAGTTCTAGGCTGTGTTGCTGCAGCAGTATTCGGCACAATCACATGAACTATAAGCCACTCGAAATTATCATGGTTCTCCTGTGAAGTGGCCTTGCTAGTGCTAGTGGCGGTTGGTGTATGTTCCTTGATCCATTCCCGAACCTGCTTCCGACCCTGTGACTTATATGTGTCGTTATCATCGCATCGGAGAAAGAATATCTTCAAATATGGAGTCTGCCGCAGACCAGGTATCTGATGTCTTCGCCCTTTCGCTGCCGATTTTGACGTACTCGAACGCGATATTGTCCGTGGTCTCTCGGCGATGGCTTGCCCTATTGCTTGTGTGCGAAAACCGTCATCCCCACTGGCGCCAGAATCGGTACTTTTGACCCGCGAGAGGTCTGGGGCACTGGATGAAGCAGATTCTGTTGCGGCGATGGGCGCAGAGTCGTGCGAGGACCTAACTAGGTCAACGTGGAGAGAAGATATTGACCGCAGCGGGCCTGCATGAGATTCCCAGTGTAAATTTCGAAGAGGTAATCGAGGCAAGAGGCCCGATGAAAACAACGGGTACACTTCATAAGGATCGAAATACTCCACTATCAAATATTCAGCATGCGACACCCTTTGAGCGTTGTCTGTAATACTGCATACCTGTAACCTTTGAGCTGGACGATGGTTCCTCCATTGCTGATTTGTAGTAGCATGTGCATCAATCATAGACCAACCCCGCTTGCACTGATCAATCCATCTTTGTTTCTTGCTAGAAGGGCACACACTCAACTATTCCTCGTTGATACCTACTTTCGTTGTCAGGGGACAGTTTGGTCAATCATCGGCGTCGAACAATTGTGCCTTCGAGCTGTCCCAATATGGCTAGCTCATATTTAAAAGGCGGTGTGGGCCTCCTCGGATTATAGATTTTCCTCATGTGTAGAGCAGCAAGTTGTCGGCGTTCGCTTATACCTCCTCCGGAAGGCGTGGCTTCTTCAGAGAGAGCTGTCGAGCCCAAACTGTGAGTACAATTGCAATGGGTGAATACAAAGATTTCCTAATTTGCTGCGGCGTTCTGCCGGGTTTCATTGCACGGCTGCGCGACATTAAGGTTATCATCGAATCTCAAATGATGCTCATTGAGACATCTCACTTGTACAGTTGTACTCTGTGCTCTGAGCTGTAACTGTCTAGTCTTCACCTGTCTCGATGAATGCAACAAGTGTGCACCGAGTTCCTTAAGCACTTTACTTTTTCTGTCGTCTGTCACTTCATGTCTCAGCATTGTTGCATATACGAAAGCTTTGAGAACTTTGAAGTTCTACTATATCGCTTCTCAGCGAGACCTTCCCAGCTCTAGATGAAATATGGATGATGAATATTCAATTACTCAGCGGTGTGCTTCATCAGTATGACCTATCTACCTCATTCTGGACAGTATTCCAGGTGTGCTCGCTTAGATGTTGTCAAGTCCGGTAGCGCAAGTCCGATAGCGATCTATCACGTCCAGGGGCGCCAATGGACCTGGATCTCAATCCTTTCGTGCATGGTGGTAAATGTGGTAAATCAAAGTAGGAAGAGGCACACCAAGCCACGGGGGTTTCTGTACGTTATTAATTTCCTTTGCACTGGGATTCTCCAATGTCGTCGAATCTCTCCGTCATTTTGTCAGCGTTACTTCTGTAGGCCGATGAGTCAGGCGGCGCCAGACGGCGCAGGACGCCTGGGGCTGTGTCTTGGTCTCAGTAAACCGACGTCAATTCATTGCAAACGACAATGTCCGGCTGAAATCCACCTACAACTTCATTTGAACGGCGTAATATCAAGTGCTTCCTTTCAAGTATATATATATACGAGATGGTTCCATAACTATGCTTCACCACATCACATAATTCCATCCGTCTTCTACCTTCCGTGCAAGATGCCTTCCATCTTTCGTTCCACCAGGCTTCTGGCCATGGGTGTTCTCTCTTACTTCTCTATTGCTGTAGCCAATCCAGTTCCAAAACCGCATTCCCCGTCGCTTCCCCTTCCTGTCACTCTTCTGCAGTCATTTGGCCCTAACACTTGGGCTGAAAACATCGCCCTCCGCTCTAACGGTCAAATCCTGGTCACACAGCTCTACAGTCCTATCCTCCAACAAGTTGACCCTGCTAACCGCACCGCTCCCATCACAATCCATACTTTTAACACAACCGCATATGCTGGCCTTCTGGGAATCACGGAAGTGACACCAGACGTCTTTTACGTCGCTGTTCAAGCACCATACAACGAAGACTTCAGCACTACATCTCCCAGTGCTATCTTTAAGGTCGATTTGAGAGACTTCACCACACGGAATGGAACCATCATTTCACCTGCAGCCGTAACTCATGTCGTTGATCTTCCCGAACCAGGCATCCTGAACGGTCTTGTCACCCTCGACTCGAAACATATTCTTGTAGCCAATTCCTTCCTAGGGGTCATCTCCAACGTTGATATTGAATGTGGAACTTACACTATTCCCTTGAACATATCATCGTTGAAATTCACCCCAGGTTCGAGTACTCAAATTGGAGTCAATGGACTCAAGTTCAATCCGACGAAACCATCTTACCTTTACTTCACGAACCTTGCCCAGAGCACTTTGTCTCGTGTTCGTGTTGCACCCATTACCGCTCTCCCAATCGGCGATTCTGAGCTCGTCACAAACGTACCGACTCCAGACGACTTCGCAATCCGGAAAGATGGTACCATATTCATCATGGGGAATGCGCAAGATACGCTGTTTATGTTGAAGCCCGGGGCGAAAGTAGTTGAAGCAGTTGCCGGTTCAAATACAAGTACCGTTCTGGCCGGGGTGACTGCAGGAGCATTTGGAAGATTAAGGGGGGAGCAGGACAGACTATACATGAGTACTAGTGGGGGTAAGTTCTTCTGAGTTGCTCCGTATCCCACTAATGGAATACGTACATGTGAAGAGAGGCACAATTGGTTAGAACGATGCTAACAAGACCTTCAGCACCCCTCAACGTTTCTGCAACAGTTTCGTACGTCGAGACTTCCGGTCTCTAGAACATATCCATATCCAAATCCCCAGGCGACTGTCGATAGGTTAGGACATGAAATGGATTGATGTGATTGATTGTCTTGGTACGAATGGGAGTTTCAGCTAAATTTCCTTGGCGCACATGCACGGGCAGGTTGGCATGGGATGAGATGGGATAGGAACTGCGTTTACCACCTACCTTACTTGTACAAATTCAACAAATGGTATCTCTGTATCTACTGATAGGGCAGATACATACGATATACCTATGTTGCGTCGCTAGTTCCAAAAGGGATAGATGGCTTGATAGATAGATTTTCTTATGAAGACAAACAACCAATGAGAAATGGACCTCAGGATACAAACAACTATCCCGTCGTTCGCGCCAACCAGAGACGTTTTCTTCGTGCTTACTCTGCACATTCTATTCCACAACTGTTCATTCGCTCACTCTGCCGTCCCTATCCCACCACCATGTGTCAGAAGGCAGATATTCTCCGATGAAGATTACGGTACAGTATCGATAGCGCGAAGCCAGCCAAGGCAGTGGCTGCAACAGACCCGATTATCGAGATATGAGAGATATCAGATTTTTCTGACAGACATTGAATAATTGGTTATTGGTCCTGGAGAAATGACTCAGTCTGCGGCTGACCGTTTACAGCGAGTAGGTGAGCTGCCTAAGCTTAAGCAGGCAGGCTGTCATGGGTTGGTTATGAGCCGAACGAGGTGCGTTGAATGAATTTATCCTGACGAGAGGAATGGCTGCGGAGATAGGATGGCAACGCACGACTCGCTACCAGAGAAAACTGAATCCTGTATGTAAGATATCGATATTGAATACCATCTTCACTAGTGGGCTTTCTTTTTTGTCCTTGACGATGTAACTTGTCCTGTCAGCACGATCATCTCCAAGCGCCGTATAGTATCAAACTATGAATAGATATATTGATAGTCGTAATAGCTTCAGAGTTTGCAGGAACGAAGCGAAACAAACTACAATCTACTACTTCTCACTCCTTACTTCTGATTTCTTGACGTTATTCTCACATACATGTATACATCCCTCATAGTATCAACCCAAATCCTCAAATTGTCCCCCCACCCACTCCTCCCGTTCTTCAAGCCCCCAAATCAAGCCCCCATCTCATCGCATCGCAGTCCCAAATCCCGAAAATTATCCAAGCGCCTCTTCCAGCAGCAGCAGCAGCAGCAGCCACTACTACCACCACCACCCTCTCGTCTCGACAACGTATGAAAATATTCGCTGCATACATTTACAATTTCCAAAACAACCCAACCTACATATCACTATCAAAAGACCAACAAAAGAAAAATAATCTGCCTAATCCAAAACCTGCCCCTCCCTCCATCATTACTTACGACATCTACAGTAACTTACATCCCAAACAACCCCATTCGCATTCGCACCCCCACCCACCACATCTGTCTCTCTCTCTCTCTCTCTCTGCCTCTCTCCCATTCACCTTCAGCTCGTCGTGCACTCTCCCCCTAACCCATATGCAGTAAACGCACAGAAGGCCATAGAAAAACTTACACATCTTCCTTCCCTCTTTTCCCTGCTCTTTTCCCAATCCCATCTCCTTCATCTACGAAGCTACTGTAGCGCCCCCGTCCCATGCCATGTCCTGTTATGTTATTCATTCATTGACTCCTGCCTACCGTGTGGGGGTCACATTATATTCGCAAAAGAATATAACATACAAACTGACTAGTAACTCACCTACGGCTACGGTAGCAGAATTAAGTTTGGGCAGCAATAATAATGGATCTGATAGCATGGCATCGCGAACAACAGCCAAGGGGGCCCGGAGACTCATTCCGTTAGTGGTAGCTCCGTCAGCCAGCCAGCGGATCTGATTTATTTTGCTTTGCTTTGCCATGCAAAGTACGGTGCCAGTTACGAGACGAGATTGATTACTCTGCACATTCGCACCGCACCCTACAAGCGTGAGTGTGTCAGCAAGGAGGCCAGGTGGGAGTCAGTGTAGGGTATGAAAACACGGTAGATGTGGCTAGTGGGAGGGAAAGAAGGGAAGAAAGTGGAGAGCGCAGAGGGTCATGAGAACAACGTTTTTTTGTGTCCCGACGCCTTATGTGTATGTACGATGTATGTACTGTAATCTATAGGTGTGCGGATGAAGAAAATACGGTAGGGAGCGGAAAAAGGAAATATTGCATGTAGTTGGTACGGGCTGGTTGGGCATTGTATGGATAGATAGATGAGGGAATTCGATATTGCTGTCAGCCTGCTGCTGCTGCTGCTGTTGCTTACTGCTAGTATATACAAGCAAGTATGCAAGCTACTCGCCAACCATGCGGAGGTCCTAACGCAAAAAGCACTAACGCCGCTACCTAGTTGCCGAGTATGAACGGATTGGGACACCACGGCGAAAAGCAGTCGACGCAGTAAATTGGCTCCTCCTCTTTTTTTCCCTAGCATCTCTTTTTGGTACAGAGAAAGTGGAGAGGAGGAGAGAGGCAGAAGGAATAAGAGAAGGGGTACCGTGTAAGGACGACAGGGCAGAGCGCAAGGCAGGCCAAGAGCAGCGCAGGGCAGGGCATGGCAGCACAAAGGTCCAAGTGCAACTTGCAGTAGTGGCCGAGTTGCCGTCCCACGAATCCCACGAATAACACGATGAAGGTCGTAAAAAGTTGCTTGTAGATTTCGCAGAGGAGACGCAAGAGAGGGAAAAAGAGCGCGTGGCGGCGGCGGTGGTATTGGCATTTAGGTTAGGGCGTTCCGCCCCACGATTCCGGCGTATTTGTTCGAAGCTACTGTACGGTATCGTAAAAGCAGATGGTGATCCGTGGAGTTGTTGTCGTCGCGTCGCCGCATGTCCGACCTTCGAAGGGTAGGGTTAGGGATCAAACACTGGCATCTTGTCCCCCGCCCGCTTGGATGTATGTATCTTATCTCCCGGATTCACATTATTTTCCGTCGTCCCAGCGTACCAGTTCGGATTTCTGATTCATTCTTGCTTTTGTCTGTTCGCATTGCAACTGCAGCCAGCCACTGAGATGAGAGGCGTTTGGCCGAATCGTCATTTCCACGTGGGAAGCCTGCTCCTGCCGTGTTACCTACCCCCGAAAGTACCATGTAGATGTATGTAGTATGTAGTGTATAGTGTATAGTATGTAGTATGTAGTATATGTAGTATATCCTTGGTTGGAGCACCATTGTCCCCTCTCTGCTGTGGTGAAACAATGAGGAACAGCATACAAGTAGATACACACGAGATATTGCAGCTTCCCTCTTTCCGCAAAAGAGTCAGGTCGGCCTCCAAACCAATAATGTCGTGTGATGGACTTTTGGGCAAACACGACTGATTGAACGATGATTCCTCGAATCCCGACTTCCCGAGTCATGGTTTCGACGGGTATACCCTCTGCGCCAAATTTCATAGGTCTTACGGACAAGCACGCACGCATTTCCTTGGCCAAATTTGGTCCCATCTTCGTTCACCAGCCAGCATTCTCATTGGACGCTGCCACCCTTGTGCCGTGACGACACACAGCGAGCTAATCATGACATCGGCCGTCCCTCGTCCCTTGTCCCCCGTGAAGAGCTTAGAGAGATGCTGTCCACTTTCCAAGCGTTGAAATCACGGATTCATGCAAACCTGTTCCCCGAGAGAACACCACCGTACATCTCACCCAACGCAGCCAGCCAACCCACACCACCGCTCGCACGCTTCCCGTACAATGTCGGTATGATAAGAGAGATCGCCCCTTCACATGCGACCTTTTTACCAAATGATTTTCCCCCCAAACGACAATCTCGTAAAGTGCATTATTCACCGCTATGCCCCCGGTGCTCCGTGCCCTTTATTGTTTTTCGGCATGTCTTGTAGATAGCTGTACCGAAAGCCACACAGGCAGTCAGTCTGATAGTAATAATAGCACTGTAGCACTGTAGCACTGCGTGCTTCGTAAGCCCAAAAGTAGCTATTGCTCTCAGGGATCGAGGTTGACAGATACGGGGGCTGTTTTGTGTAAAAGCGCGTGGACAACTACGGAGTACTCTGTAGACAGTGGGAGAAACCTTTCATTCTTTGCACTCTTGAGCTTTGATCATAAGGGAAACACATCCGAACCGAGATATCTCCAGAAAGCCTGTGCCCCGAGAAAGCGAATTAGATGCCACTCGCTGAACACTTCGGAAACGGAGTCAAGTGCACAAACTTTTGTATGTTGACTTATATAAGTGTGGATGTAATGTAATCTATTCGTATAGTCGTCGCATCCTCGTGACCGTTTTCTTTTGCTGCCTCATGATGGTGGCAACGAGAGTGGCAGCAGTAGTGGTAAGGAATTGCCGTGAGCTTGGAGTCAGGTCCAACCCGGTCAGCGTCCTGACTCGGTTACTTTAGGGAGGGTTGGCTTAAAGGTGGTTCGGAGAGGTGGGTGGGCGTAGGCCAAGGAAATCAGCCGGAGACTTAACAAACGACATATCTACTAGAAAATGGTACAAAAGCAGGGAGAGGACAGAGACTTGATCAGCATAATCGCTGCTGTAATAGCTGCTGACAGTGGACAGTGGGATATGTGATAGGTAGGGATATGCGTTCGCAATAGCACAGCCTACGCAGGATCGGCTTTAAAGTTACGCACTACTTCGGGTACTTGAGGTGTAAGTGTATAATGACCAACGGTCATAATTGGATCATGGAAATATAAGGGCAAAAGTGTAAATGGCATGGCACCTGGTTTCAAGGTTGCTACTTGTACGAGCCTGTGACATGGAAGGAGGAGACACGGATGTACGAGGTATTATTCTCCTTCGTAGATCTACAGTATCGCGCAGATGAAAACCATGGAGATTTCACAGAGTACAAGTATTTGGTTTGATGAGCATGGGACATGGTAGATTGGCACTCTGGGTGGATATGTTCCGTGGTATTTTGTGTGTGCACTGTACGTGCGTGCTTGACCTTCAAGAGGGGAGAGAGGAGAGGGGAAGATCGATAGCTTCCGAAATGAGTTGCTTCATTTTCGAAACCATTGTTTTCCTCAAATAATCTCTGCTGATCGGGTCACTGCCATTGGTCATGAAGATCTTGAAAGAAACTTCAAACGAACTTCCGACAGCGCTCGGAATCAAATGAACCTTCTTCCTCCTGCTTCCTTATTTTATTGTTCCGAAGCGCAAGCGCTCCGCGGCAGAAATATGGTTTCACCTTTTTCCCTACCCTTACTTCTTTCTGTTCTGATCTTCCAGGACGTTGAACGATGCAGGAGAGAAGGATTCCCAATGGTGAGCGGGGAAAATCTTGATGCATTTCGTAAATGTAAGCAACTGGGTTATCGTTGCCAGTTAGGTGCTACCGCACCTACATCTATTCCATAGAGAGGAGCACAACAGATTGTAGAAGATCCCAGCGGTTGAGGAGCAGCTTTAAGGGGCAAAATGTCTTGCCGATCTCGAGGGACGAATAGTTCCACTTACTGGAAATGGTTAGTTGCTCATGACGAAAAGAGTTAATGGGAGAGACCATTTTTTTGTTTTGACCCCGTGAATAAATTACATCATGAGGAAGCGTGGAAGCGTGGGTCCCTCGGTGTTTCTACCGGCTGAAAAAGAACTTTTGAGATCATCCGCTCAGGGTCACACACCTCTCTTTTTAGGAGCCCCCGGGACTATGACTGGAGGAGACTCACTAACTAGGGTGGAAGGGAGGCGAAGGAGAAGGGAGAAGGAGACAGAGAGGAGAGATAGAGAGCGTTGAAGGAAGGGGTTCATGGGTTGATAGCGATAGGCGGTCGGCGGCAGACGGTAGGGAATATGTTCAGGGTATGACGCTTGATTTGTTCGGAATGATTTCATGACAAGATGATCAGATACTGGAAGAAGAAGAAATCAATGCCTTTGCCTCTGCCCAGCATGCTTCTTGCGTACAATGAGGTGGATAGGAAGACGAATTTGAGTAAAGATGATGAATGTCTTTTCTCCTCTTTCGGTGTCGGTGTCCGGTGGGGTAGAGTGCTGGCAGATGGATGTGAAGCCGTTATGGGGACTCCCTTGACTGTTGGCGATCAGATCCGATAGCTATCTCATCTCCAGCTGTGCGTGTGCGTGTGCTGGTGTTGGTGTTGGTGTTGGTGCTGGTGTTGGTGCTGGTGCTGGTGCTGGTGCTGTGGAAGAAACCTGGAGCTACCGAATTTGCGGTGCAGGACGAAAATACTCGTAAGGAGTACCAGAAGAAGTAGGTGGGCTGGGCGGGCTGGCTGTGCGAGATATTATTATCCCTCGAACATGTGAATAGCTTCTCTTCCTGAGCATCGTGAGACTAGTAAGACTGTGCTCCCTATCTAAATGGCCTCGGTGGTATCAATGGTTTCAATTCATCCATTTCTACGGAACGGACGGTGTACACGGAACACAATTCCCAGTCACTAGCCGGTGCTAGTTTGGAAAATGTCTTCTTTTTTCATCCTCCTCACCGAGATATTCAGTAGAGACAGTCTTAAACCCTTGTCTTGCCTTGTCTTGCCTTGCCATATCAATCATTTTACACCTCCACTCTCTCTTCCATAATAGGAAGACACAAATTGCAAAATTCATTTAACACTTCACCCCCTTCACCCATAACATCCATAACCCACCGCTGCCCGCCGCCCGCCAACCGCCCACCTATATTCACAGATTAACCCGACTATCTGGATATCACAAATTGCTCTTGCATATCCCTCCCTGGGTGCCTAGCTGCTGCTCTTGCAGTCTAATGCATGCTTCATTGTTTGACGGCTTTCGATCGAACGAACCTATGAGAAGCTCTACTGCTGTGAATGCGGTCTGTCCAACACGTTTAAGCTGTTGTCTCTTGTCTCATACCCGTAAACTGTGTTTGAGGAGTTGTCAATCACTATTCATACTTTTGGTGCTAAACCAATCTATCACAACCGGTCCTGAGCGAGCTGGGGAGTATTTTCGGTCAAGGTCAAGGAGGGGTGACCAGGATCGGGTGGACCAAAGTTCATCACTCAGCTCTTACTGTGCTCCTCATAGCTGTAAAAATACCTGTCCCATCTATTTATCCATACTTCGTAGGACCTATAGCACGTAGTCTGTGAGAAGTCATTCCTCATCTACGTAGGAAGTCCTGCGTACTATCTGCTGTGCAGGAGGTGTTTAGGTACGTACACAAGGAGAACATTGGTGACGAGCCCTAATTCGTACAAGACTCCAAACCCTCGCACGAATGTGTACACCTACGACCTCCGAAAGGTAGCGTCATTTCACTAAGATCGGCGGCGGCGGCGACGGCGACTGCACTGCGATATACCCTAGTACCCCTGCTCACGCTTGCAGCTTGTGTCTTCAGGGTCCACCACAGCATGGCAGATTTTGGCAGCTAAAATCTTCTTTCCTTCCACTTCCTTTCCCATCTCTGCCTATCATAGGGAGTACCTTGACAGTTTTGCTGGTCCGACAAGTTCCACATCCTTCACATGGACATACTAAATTGGAATTTCGAATTCTGTGATGAAACTAAACCTTAATGAATCTTAAACACATTTCACTGGAGAAGGATAGCCGGGAGGTTTGGGAGACTATGACGAATGAAGTAATTTTGTTAGCACGCTTCGTATACTTTTTCCGAGTGCAACGGTCTTATTCCTCCATTCCTCGTCTATATGCGGAATTACAGGAAGGTATATGTACTTTCATATACATTGTATGTGTTTGCACAACGGCAGTGATAACTTTGTACGACAGTAGAGAGGGGGATGTCGAGGACGTCGAGGACGTCGAGGAAACACGGTAACCGGGGAATCCCAGAAAGGAGCAAGCAACACCTCCTGTCCGTGTAAACCACCTTTGTGGCCTCTGACGATGCCATGACGAGGATGATGCTGCTGATGAGGATGATGATGATTATTGATCATTCTCCATAGTTAAGTTGTTCGCTTCTTGCATCTCATCTACCAAGTATGTCAACCTTATTTTCCAGGAGGCCAATGTGCGGAAGTGGTCGTTCATTTCGAGAAGAGTGCTAGCAAGACAGCCTATGCCGAAGGGGTAGCTAGTGCTCGAGTATATCCTCTTTCAGTCGTGGCTGAACGGACCACGCTAGGATTTAAATAACCAAAAGTTTAAGCGGGACTCTTGTAACTTGTACTGGTAGGACTGACTGACTGAACTGGGACTGGGCCTGGGACGGCGACTGCGACTGGGACCCGCGACTAGGACTGCTTACTGGCACCTGGTAAGGAAGTAGTGGTTCACATCGACTGGGGCTTTACCTGTTGTAGGGTAACTCTTTTCCCTCTCTCGGTTGGCTTCCCTTCCATGTCTTCCCAATTTTTTGGGTGTCACAGACTCAAACCTGCGGCTTTGGACGGAAAGACGAAGGACCAAGGACTAAGGACTAACGACCAAAGACGACGGAAAAAGGACCAAAGTGCCTTGCCCCTACCTGGGAGAAGGGAACCACTCTCGAGCCAGTCATCATTGGAACCACCGAACTCGCAGAACCACAGAAAAACGACCTACAGGAACCACAGAAACCACAGAAACCACAGAAACAAGCCCGACCACAAGCAAACAGTACGACACTAAAAAGTACACACTTGAACCTTCCCTTCCCAACCACACAAAATCCCAATCAATCATTCATTCATTCCTAGCGTCCTAGTGCAGACTTCAAAATTCAAAGTTCAAAGTTCACAGTTCACACTTCACACTTCCTAGTCCTTTAGTCCCTGCTCCCTAGCACCTCTCCTCACTACATTTCTACCTTATTCTTTACCACCACCACCTATCGACTTCTCTCCCGCCTACAACAACAACACACATTTCTCCCTCACACCCTTTTGAACGCTCTTATCGTTCAAGTAGAGAGGAAAGTCAGGAAGAGATTCGATGCAAATTTATTTTGCATCTAGCTCTTCTGAGCCTTGTTCTCCTACATCCAGTTCTTCAACAACTTTTTAGAGCAGAGAGAGATAGCCCATCGTCATTTGTACCACGCTACTTACCTACCTACCTATTTACTACCTACCACCTTCTCCAACCATCAACTTCGACGTATTCACACTCACCTTCAACTTCGATTTCCGCTTTCTGTACGAAACTTGATTTTACCCAACCATACTACATCACCCTCGCAGCAGGATAAAGAGTTGGTCTTGGTGGTTGCAGGATCTACAACATTACTATAGCTGCATCGCTCAGCCTCTTGAGCAACAGCTCCTTTTCCATTTTACCAAACTATGTCCTCACCGACCTCTACTACGGTCCCTGCCTTATCACAAACTACTTCGACCGAAACTAATACCAGTAACCCGTCGCCGGACGACTCCCCATCAATGGCTAATTCAAGCACATCTTCCTCCATGGACGAGAGTGGTGGAAGCACGCCCGCGAATAGCTCAACCTGTCACACACCTACACTGAAACGGCCAAAGCTAGGTACGCGCAAATCCAGCGGCACGATCATAGTACCCAGAGAACATCCGCGCGTAGAGTTGAAGGAGGGTGACGAGGTTTTCGACGAGGATGACGCACGAGCAATGAGTCCACGACGAAACAGTGAGGATCTAGAGAAGATGAGTCAAGATGCACGAGCGCAATTAAATGAGTATGTTTGGGCTTCATCAAACATCAGAAACTGGCTTCGGCGAAGGTATCGAAATGCTAACAAATCTCGTTTCACTAGGCACGCCAGACTCCTTCAGCAATCACTGCTTGAAATATTTAATCGCATCGAGGCCGTGAAGGAAGAACACGATAAGCTCGACAACAACAATAAATTCCTACAAAAGTATATCGGAGACTTAATGTCCACGTCAAAGATAACTTCTACCGGTGCTGGCAGCAGGAAGAAATAGCCACTAGCCGTTGAAACGAACGAAGTAGAGGAAGGATGTAGAAAGCGAAAAGCCTCGCGGCGTCATGGTTGGCAATCGAGAAAGAGGCAGAAGAACATGTCTAGTGAAATTGAGAGGCACGGCATTTATGATTCGGAGCCATCGAGGAGTACGAATTAGCCATCATGTGCCGAAAGACGTACATTTACCAGCCTAAACGACTTATGACCTTTCCACTTCATGACTCTTGGGAAGATGTATAGCGAAACAACACACATCCTCCGACATACCGTTCGTTTCAACACATACTAGGAAACACACTCCCCAGTTCGGACTGGCACCCTCACATTCACAAATTTTTCTTCTTATATATAGCTGGCTGTCTTGGCAGTATCGGCATCAGCGTTAGCATCGGCAATTATGATAAGCGACGCGAGTAACAAAGGGACGAGACGAGCATTATATCGGCGTTGCTTGGTTCTGGGTTTTTGGATACCTCTAATTCATGCCTTATCCTGGAGCTTTTCACTTTTTTCTCGGCTCTTTACCCACTGTCCGGATTCAACCACCGGTTTTGGGAAACGTCTCTCATATTCGGCAGGGCAGGCAGGCATCTATGGCATTTTATGGCAGGCATCGCTGTTGATTTTTCTGATGGCATTGCATCTTTTGGGTCGTTTGGTTCCTGGCATTACTTGATGGTCATCAGCGACAGGCGTTCGTTCTTACAGTTACTTCTTGTTCATTCTTTTTCATTTCAAAATTTTCACACTTTTGTTTCTGAATTTTCCACAAAACATACCCTTTCCAGCAAAGAGAGCAAGCAGAGCATCGGGCATAGTTCAGTTTTGTAAAGACAACTCAACAACACGAGATACATCACATGTCCATTCGTATTCGTTTGGACATAGCACGTTAGACTGGAACCAAGAGTAGGCACAGGCCTATGAATGAGGATGGGAGGGAGGAGGAATTAGGCACATATGCCATGGGAGTTAAGGGAGGAAGGGGGGGTCGGTTGTTTGTATTATAGAGACAGATGCAGATACATGACAATGAAAAGTCTGATGAATAGAACAAAAAAGCTGGGGTTTGGGAATACCTTCGTGTCCCCACAAGTCACTTCGTAGTTGCTCGTGTTGAAGTATGTTGACTACAGCTCGAGGCAGCATAGTCCTTCGTAGGATTTCGATTTCTGTCAGCACTGCATACACCGTCTATCAACCTTTGATCATGGGATTCTCGGAAGCCCACGGTGACTCATAGAAACACCAGCGCCTGTATCAATCTCCCTTCTAACTCACGACTACAATTCTATGCTCCAGAATGCTTCTCGACAAGACAACCAGTTGCCAGTATCTAAGTCAAAGTCACGCCCCCAATTATCCACGCTCATCTCAATCTTAATCTCTATCTCGATCGCAAGCATGCCCATGGATAGATAGACAGCCCACCCATCCGAGAGCCTCACCTCACCTCACTTCACTTCACCTCATCTCACCTGACCTGACCTGACCTCCAACAAGATCGACACAACTGCCCATCACTAACCTCTCCAGCCTCGCTCAAGTCCTTTTCCCCACACGCATAGCTAAGACCGGACAAGAAATCGGAAAAAAAGAAAGAAAGAAAGACGTTAGGATTGTGGTGGAATGGAACTAACTAACAGCTTGCATCCACTCCCGCCTTGCCCACCCACACGTTCCGTTCTGTCGGGTATTGCGGGCGGACGGATGGATGGACGGGGAGAGCGAAATGAATTGAATTGAGAGGGAGGGGAGTGGGTGGATTAGGTAAGGTTAGGTTGGGTAGGCAGGCTAAAGTGAGACTTTCACGGTGCGCGCGGTGATGCGATGCGATGCGATGCGATTTGATCGATCGTATCGCATCTTGATGGGATCGTGAGGACTTGCTTTCGTTCGTTCGTTCGTTCTTGTGTGTGTATCTGTTTGTTGGTATGAATGTTTCACTGAGGGGATAGGATATGACATCATTTATCATTTTGTATGCTGTGCTATTAACTAAGACTAAGTTAAACTTATTATTTCTGCTTGAGATTTGATATCACTTGGAGAGATAGCGCGGGCAGTGGACATGAAGATGGAGATGGCGACGAAAAGGCGGTGGAGGGAGAGGAGAGAGAAAAAATGGAAAAGCAATAGACAGGAATGAATGAATGAATGGAGATGAGATGAGACGAGATGACATGAGATGACATGAGACGAATTGGGTAATATTTTCTACTACCTTTGTTATTTTACTTCCGTACTTTGCTCTGTTTTTTTCTGATATATATGGAGCCAGAGCAAGCACCCACCCACCGACTTTAACTTAACGTACTAACCACTCCATGCTCCATAACTTATGGATATACGACAAGCAGTTTCGAAAATAAATTCATGCGTTAAGCTGCAGACATCTAAAAAGAAGCAAAAGTAGGAATCGATCGGCCTTTCGTATCGTACAGAATAGGAACGAACGCACAAACTGAGCAGAAGATTGACCGAAAATGCAGTCGATGAGACGACCATTTTTTGAACAACTCATACGGAGTTGATACATACATACATAGAGCAACATGAAACGCTTTGCTCCATACCAACTACGTACACAGTATGTATGTATGTGTGTATGTACCTGGATCCATCAAGCTAGCTGGCAGACTTCATCCACTCTTTCCTTCGTTCGATTCTTCTCTGTTGCCTTCTGTGCATAGGTATGGTTCTGCCGCGAAAAAGAAAAGCGGCGGCGTTTCTTCGTCGAGTGCGTGCATGCATGCATGATTCCCATCTCCTTGTTTTTTGTGTGTCTCGGTATGTGTTCATGTCTCAGATGCGGACCGCATTAATGTAGCTGCTGTTCGGCGGGTGGAGTTCTTGGTTACCGCCGATGGCGCGCTTTCGGGGCGTGCGTGCTGCTTCTGGTGTTGGAGTTAGGGCAGTCGGTGGGCTTCTTTCGTGGTGGTTTGGAAGTTGAGTGGGATTTCGCGGGATTGGCTGGTGGTGCAAAGGTCGGTTGATTGGGTCCATCCGACTGTGGAGAGTTTGCGGGTGAGGAGAGGAGAGGTTGTTGCTTATTGGATGATGGATGGAGACTTTTTGTACTGGAAAAGTCTATAGTGTTTCTAGGACGCAGCAGTGCTGTGTAACTTGATTGGGTTTGACCGACAACTTGTCATCCAAGACACTTGCTCCGCTCCGGAAGCAAGGTAGAAGTGAATGTTGCGAGGTATGAGTGACTTCATATACAAGGACGAACATTTGAGTGTCCAGAGCTTCCAAAGATGATGGAAGTACATCGTAGTGAAGATGTTGAATTCCTTCTATGAGAATCGCACCCTCGGCGGAGATAGGTAGTTCAACTGGAAACTCTCCGTGGTTGTCATGTGCATCTACTATTCGAATACATGTACCTTCAATGGTTAGAGAAGATAAAAGCGTCACTGCCATCTGCAAAAGCCAGTTGTGGGAAGATTGAAGAGTGGTACTTGGAAGTATGAAGAAAATGTTAAGACTAGAAAGGACTTGTTCTCCAGCATGCTTTCGCTTGAAGCAGGTATACCAAAACTAGCCCGTTAGTACTCAATTAAAACACATAGAAGACGAAGATAGAACCTTATAGGAGATCTGGTAACATGAAATTTCCCTATCTTTTCCTCGTCCCTCTTGAATCTCATCTTGTCGGTTAACGAAAACACAAACCACAACAGTCATCGAAGTAATGGTAAAAAGGCTATTTGAATAGCCTGAAGTATTCCTATGCGTAAGTCTTCGTGTTAGGTTGAATGGATTCAGCTTCATGGTTTTGAAGATCATGTTGACCGAGGCTCCTTTATGGCGAAGTCAAGATAGGATAAGTGGTTAGCGATCTACTCACAGGATGGTTCAAGGCAGTACTATCTTCCAGTTGTACTTGTATCGCGGTTATAACATGGCTATCTGAAGCACATATATGTTGACGATGAAGATTAGCAGAAAATGAGTGCATTGCAGCCTCACATCGAAATTCTTGAAGCAACTTTGCTCCTGCTCATGACCATCCACAAGTATGCTTCCGATGCTGTATTCTCTCCACATACATGAATGCAACAAGAAATTCAAAAATAAAAGTCTCTATTGGCATATATAGTGGAAAATGCTCAAAGAATTTTCACGAGTTCCGCAACGTCTTTGGCATTCTCGATGTTCCAGCAAGCATCACTTGCATCCTTGGTGGAATCTCCCAGAATTCCCGTACATTGATCTTCGAACTTCTGCCGCAGCATTTCATCATTCATCGGTACCTCGACGCTTCCTACTGCATGCTCGACATGTTTTTCTAGGACCTTGCCGTTGTTCATCGTAATAGTTAATATTGCTTCGTCAGCACCAAGATTGCCATCCGCCTCCGCATCCACCCTCTCACGAATGGCGATAACTTCGGAGTCCTGTACAACATGATCTTCATATTGACTTGGAGTCCCCTTACCATACATCAGACCAATTGCTGCGCCGTGATAGACACTGAATTTTCCTTCTAGCCCATCTTTGGGTTTCTTTTTACCGGTGAGTTCCAACACCAGAGGATGCACTCTAGCATGCACCGATTTGATGTCCTTCACATCCAACCCGGAACTGCTCATATCCCGATGCAGTTGTGAACATGCATCGATAATAGGATGAATGACAATTCCGCACGGAAATGGCTTGAAACTATTTCGTAGAATCTCCCACCTGCCAGGTTGTTCTTTGGCAGGAAGACCAAATGTTTGTTCTTGATCTTGTGAATTCTTTGTCCCTAGCCATTTTGCCAAGCTTCCAGCAATATCAGATTTAGTAGCGCCGACAACGTTTGCCCAACCCCTCTTAGCTTCCAGCGCTTGTTCACTACTGGTGTAACCTCCCTGGGCCAAAATCGCAGCCATGAGACCATTTTGTGCCGCACGACCGGGATGAAATGATTTGGTGTGTGACCCGAACATTTCCCTCAATCCTACAACCTGCGTTGCGGCGATTCCCAAGGCATGCGTAGTCTGGTCTACTGGGAGTTGGAGTAATTTGGCTACAGCTGCAGCTGCTCCGATGGAACCTGTCGTGGATGTGATATGCCATCCCACATCATAGTGTTCAGGCCAGACTGCCAAGCCAACTTTACATTCTGCCTCGATGCCAACAACCAATGCGAGAAGAAAGTCCTTTCCCGAAAAGCCTCCTTTCCATTCAGCGATGGCAAGAAGAGCACTAGCTACAGGACCCGTTGGATGAATGATCGTATCTAGATGCGTGTCGTCATAGTCATGAACATGAGATGCGATACCATTCAGTAACGCCGCATGCTGTGCATCAACACGACGACTTCCTTTGTGGCCTAAGAGAGACGTTGTAGCGGCTCCGAAGAAAGGAGACAGAGAAGTATACTATGATGGAGCTTCAATATGACGAATACAAGTACGTTGGGAAAGGGAACTTACAGCTATAGTAGTTGCAGGATGGTTACTCCCTCCGATAGCACACCCGGCCCAGTTGTAAAAGCTTCTCACAGCAGCTCGGATAACATCGGGTGGTAGGTCGGAATATTTGAGAGCGTTTGCCCAACACGCTAGCTGTGCCGTAGCCATAGCCATCTAAAATCTCAATCAATAACGATAGGCTTGCCGGTTTGCTGTGAATGTTAAGAACAATCCCATTAAACACAAAGTTTGCAGTCAAGTGTCAATAGATATCCCGGCTTTTTTTGCCCACAGACGAGATTTTTCGAAAATGCCAACCTTGCAAAGCCCTCGATTCGAACAAACGGTATCCGGATGAGCTGTAACGATAATGATTCTACAAATGACGATTCTTTAACGATAATTCAACCCGGCGGAAGGATACTGCCGTATAAGACAAAAGTGGATGTGCATGGAGATCTATCAATGCATGCGGTACTGATTTCTGGGGGGCGCAAGTGACGATTGGAGATTGGTTTTAATCGCCGCGCGTTGACATGCGGGGAAGACGTTGGAATTGGTGCCCCCACCAGATGTTGTGGGCAAGTCAATAGGTAGCTTATTCACACGGAGAATAATGCTTTATATGTTGTGGCAATGATAGTCACATGCAGGAATGTAATGATTAGACTCTCATTTGTCGAAACCGTTCGGGACGCGGCTGTATGTGATTAACCGTGAGCTTGATTGATCATTGACCTTGGGGTCAAAACAGATGATGTCAATGGATAAATCCCTCAACACGGCAATGACAGGCTCAATAAGGAGGAGCGCGAGGTAGAATTTCGGGACCGAAACCCAATCTTCAGATTCGGATGGAGTAGGATATGCTGCGTTAGTACGTCGAGAAGCTGCTAAGTCTGCTCGTATTGAGGAGAAACCTTTTCCTTATTTGACAACGATCCTGTTCATTAGGGTTCGGCATTCCATGTCTGGATAGCATCTGTTCGTATAGAATAATTAGCCATTCTGGGAGCGTAGTCAAAATTGACCATAAGTGCAGCACTTGTTCCCGTACAAGCACGAAATTGCTCTCCGATCTACTAAGCATCGTGGTGGAAAAAGTCTCTAAGCAAAAGAAAAAGCCGTCAAAGATATTCGCAGAAGATATGGCCAAGTTCTTCGGCCTTCGAGGGGTTGCATTGGATCGCGGGATGATATGGGCCGTTATTATGCCCGCATATATCTTGTCAGTATCGCAGGATAGCTGTGCTTGATCTAACTGACCAGCTCAATACCGCAGATTCGGCTACAACAATGCAGTAAGTAAAAGAAATTTTCGACAACAACCACACTAACCGTCGGGCGTGATATCAAAGCTAATCGGCGCAGGTTGCTGGCGGATTACTCAGTCTACCTTCGTGGATTGAGACTTTCCCGCAGCTCAACACTTTATCGACAAGTGGTAGTGAAAAGACCCATAATTCCAGACTCCAGGTAAGGCTATACAATCCATCTTTCTAGGTATGACTAATTATAAAGGGCACCGTGGTCGCTCTATACACCCTGGGTTGTTTCTTCGGCGCCTTGTCATGTATCCGAATTGGAGATCCTTTAGGTCGGAAGCGTACGATCATGCTCGGGGCTGCCATCAACGTCATTGGTGCAGTAATTCAGTCCTCATCATATACGCTTGGTCAACTCATCGTTGGGCGTCTTGTATCTGGTTTGGGTTTCGGTGCGTTGACTGCAACGGCACCCAACTGGCAATCGGAGTGCTCCAAGGCTCAACATCGCGGCTCTGCTGTCCTTCTTGAAGGCCTTTTCATCAGTGCTGGACTTGCGACTGCTGCTGTTGGTCACCACTCTTTTGATTTGACGTCTAACCTGTTCGCTATCGTTGAAAGCTGACTTTGCTTAGTGGGTTAACTTTGGTATGTCTCATGCCACGGGAACGGTCACTTGGCGATTCCCTCTGGCGCTTTCCCTTGTGTGGTCTCTCATCGTTCTTTGCACTACACCGCACATGCCGGAGTCCCCACGTTGGCTTGTCAAAAAAGGAAGAATGGCAGAAGCACGCGAAGTCTTGGCGGCCCTATCAGATGTTTCGACGGACTCGGAACAAGTGAACGTGGAAATAGCAGAAATTGAAGCAGGACTTGTTATCAGCGGCCAAGGATCCTTCAGGGATATATTCCGAATGGGTGAAGAACGCCTGTTCCACAGGGCTTGCCTAGCCGCATCCGGGCAGATGTTTCAACAAATGTGCGGGATAAATGCTCTAGCATTCTACCAGGCTACAATCTTTGAATCAGACCTCGGATTATCTGCAGAGATCGCACGAATCCTGAGTGCATGTGTCTTCACTTGGCAGACATTTTGTTCACCCATAGGGGTGCTAACAGTTGATCGATTTGGGAGGAGAAAGCTAATGATGTTCGCAGCCTTCGGGATGGGGTTATGTATGGCAGTCATTGCAGGGACTTCCTCGCAGATTAACAATACTCCCTCGGTTGTCGTTGCAGCAGTATTCATATTCATGTTTTCTTTGTTCTTTCCGACTGGCTTCCTCGGATTGACCTTCTTATATGCTTCGGAAGTCGCACCCTTGAGCGTCCGAGTCCCTATAACTGCTGTTTCTACAGGTATGTTTCAATGAACCGAGAAAAGAATGCTCGAAGATAGGGACTAAGAATGGATGCAGGGAGCTCATGGATTTTCAACTTCATTGTTGCAGAGATCACACCAGTAGGCTTCGCAACAATTGGGTATAGATACTACATCATATATGCTTGCATTAACTTCTTCCTTATACTTCCTGGTAAGCTACTCCGACTCCAGTACGTACCGCAGAGACGAAGACTGACCACAATTAAAGGAGTGTATTTCTTTTTCCCTGAAACTAATGGTCGACATCTTGAGGAAGTAGATCAGATCTTCATCCAGAGCAAAAATGTGTTTGACTCTGTACCTGTCGCAAGACATATGGAGAAGGGGCACTCTGGCCCAGCTCTAGATATAGAGAAGCATGAGGTGAGCATTGCGGAAAGGGAGTAGTCAACGAGGTGAAGTGGATGCTTGGCGCCAAGGAGTGTATTGGGTGACGTTGTTGTGACTTTTGGAGATGTACTTGTAGATATATTCACTAAGTGTTGACATCGCTGGCGACTCGACGTGTAGAAAATCCTTGGGAGACGTGTTTGGTTGTTTACACAGATGTGCAACAGAAGCGATAAGAAGTTGATAGTTGCTATATGTGTTACCGTCACCGCTACGTCAGGGGACGAGTCGGTGGATACAGTAATTCTATAGTGAATGTCTTGCAGAAAGCTGTTCCAGCTAGGGGATGAACTCCGAACGCGGAGACATAGCCATCATCCTATCTTTGTTCAGAGGAAAAGGCGGGCAAGACAAGGTGGGCGGGTGGATGTCGAGCTTATTGACAATTGAGTTCCGTGGTCCTGTGGTCCTGTGGTCCTGTGGTCTCATCTTTTGGTAGGGAGAGGATCCAGGAAACAGAATCTGGTTGTTCACGAAGTACTCCGTACTGTAGCGAAGTGGAGTGAAGAGAACTCCATTTTACCCCTATACGAAGCAAGCGTAAAGGCAGGACTGTGTGAATGTGAAGCAAATAGAGTGAGTGTGGCATGGATACATATTAGAATACAAGAAGCAACAATTTCCGACTTTGATTTTGAGAGCTCCAGATTTCATCGTTTCAACCGCCTAAAAATCCAACCCCTCATCAGACGCGTCCCCGAGAAACAGGCATTTGCCGCGTTGTCCCAGGAAGCTGCATCAGGAAGCTGCATCAGGAAGCTATTCTTACCAACTTCTTGCATACCATCTTCTTCTTTTCTTCATAACACCGTTTTCACAAGAAGAATACAGCTGTCCTTACTCAGAAAGCTTCAGGCAGCCAAATAAATAGGATACGTGGTTGCTAACTGTCCAAACAAAAGAAATCGAGGCGTGCGTCATTTTGCCTTGAAGGCAGGTGAGGGGTCATTATAAATAAATGAAGTGACATCCCACTAATCTCCGTATTCTTCCAGCCTATTCTTCCACTGTTTGCAACGCATACCAGACTCTTCAAGACTTCAACCGATATCTCTGCACAGCTAAGCTACTTGGATACCTCCGATCACCATCTGCGAAAATCTCAAATTGGAAAGCAAGACCAAAGCGGGACGGAAAGAAGACATGGCGGCCGAATTCATCACCTCTCTCTGGGAGTCTGTCTTTACTCCCGGGCCCACACCTGTTCTTCTTGTTGCGACCAACGTTACCTTCGCTGCTCTACAGACCATCTTCCTCCTCCTTCTGATCGCCACATACAGTATACATTTTGTGATTCTGTCATTCCTGTGTGGCGGGTTATGGTGGGCCATAAATTGGTTCGCGGCGGAACTCAAGATCGAGAGAGAGAAGGAGGAACAACGCAAGAAAGCTGAGGCAACCGGACCTGTCGACGGCAGCGATACGGAGGCGGAGACTGTAGTCGATGACGATGCGCCAAGTGGAAGTAAAGAAGTGGAGGTACTGGAGGCAAAGGGCGAGCTGAAGGCTAGATCGCAAAGGAAGGGCGCCGGTAGCAAGAGCGAGGTCAGCACAGAAGACGAGTGGGAGAAGGTCGGCGAGAACGAAAAGGATAAATAGATTCGGGGCAGTCATGATATTCGGAAAGGGCTCGATAGCAAGGAGTTCACTTGGGAGGAGAGAGATACCCTGACCGTTAGAAGACCACGAATGTTGTGTACTGTACCTGGAAGTACAAGCCTGAGATTACATTCACTGTTAAGGATACCCACAGCATATCGCAAGCAATTTATGACAATTCTTAGAGTCAAGAAAACTCGCACTCTACTGTAACCATCAAAGTCCCCAGCTCTGTATCCCAATATGTGAAAGCCTCATAATTAAGGCACACTCATAAACACGATTTCAACCTCGCGATGAGTTAAAAGCTCCAATTCAATATATTTTGCATACAGGCAGTCGACACCACCCATTTTCCCTAAAGACTCGTAACGCCCGGCGTCTGAACTCAATTCATATCAAAGGAAAAGAGGAAATCGTCATCATGAAGCTCGTCAGGTAAGCAAGACCCAATATCACAAGAGACTTAAAAGTAGCACGCGCTGAGCTCGAATTCTTTTGCAAGGCGCCCATCTAAAGCTCCTGACTGACTCCATTCTCCTTTTGAACAGATTTCTCATGAAATGCGCGAATGAGACGGTTACTATCGAGCTCAAAAATGGTAAGTTTTACCCACACTTATTCTATGCTCGATAAGAAATCAAATCTAGAATTCATGTTAACGAAATGCTGTAGGCACGATCATCCATGGTACCATAACATCCGTCTCTCCTCAGATGAACACCGCCCTCCGAACCGTCAAGATGACTCCCAAAAACGGATCAACCATCTCTCTCGACACGATCAACTTACGAGGCTCCACAATTCGCTATTATATCCTTCCCGATTCATTACCGCTGGATACATTGTTGATCGATGATACACCAAAGCCAAAGAACAAGGCTAGGAAGGAGCAGACAGGCGACAGGGGTGGCAGAGGTGGACCGAGGGGCGGTAGAGGTGGAAGAGGCAGAGGAGGCGGGGGATTTAGAGGAGGAAGAGGAAGAGGCGGTGGAAGAGGATTCTAGACTTTTAATTTGACGCGAAGTTAAGATACCGGTGACTAGTACACCGGTGGGCAGATTGGGAGAATGGAGAAGCAGAAAATTGATCCTGAGACTACTTCCTCGTAGGATATGTGGGAGGTGCGACTGGGAGAGGTGGACAAAGTGAAAGATAGTGCACTATACGCTGCACAGAGCTTGTGGGACATTGGCGTTTGTGCGGCATAAGAAGAGCAGCAAAAATCGATTATTACATGCCCGGACCAGCAGCAAAGACACAAGATTACAGGCATATGCGAGCGGTCATCTGGCACCGAATGGGACATCGATGGCGTGCCAAACTTAAGAAGCATCAGGTGGCATGCGCCAAATCCTAATAATTTGCAATTTCTCCCATCCTCCTTTCTTCCCGCTACTACTCACAGTTTCCGCTTTCCACTCCTCTCCAAATCCACGTATGCGCTGTTTGACATCTTCTGGCTTGTTCTGCGCACAAAGTAGGATATACGCGCATCCTCTTTCCTTGTTCAAGGCTTCAGGCAATGAATCAATTAGTCGATCTGTGATCTCCATCCCATCTACACCACCCGCATACGACAAAGCTAGCAAGTTTGAGTCTCCTTCATATGTCAATTCTCCGTTCTCGTTCCCTGCTCCAGATATCTGAGGTACGGGCACATCTGGAGTAGGCACGTAGGGTGGATTGAAAATTAGCACGTCCACGAGCCCATCCCTTAAACAAGTTACTAGATTCCCGACCACGTTTCCCACGTAGTGTCCATGCGACAAGCCAGTTGTAGTTTGTTCCCTCTCTGCAACCCTTACTGTCTCTTGCGTAGCCTCGCACGCATAGCGATTCACGTCTACTCCTGCAGTAATGATATCTGCTCTCCCGAAGATGTTTTCTGCATGTGCATGTACGAAGGAAATAACAACGCCTGAGCCAGTCCCAACTTCTACGACAAAAGGTGAAGGGTTCAAGGAACTTGAAGGAGTGTTGAATTGTTGTCGAAGGAATTCTTTTTCGCTCGTCGACGACAGTGTATCGAGTAACAGAAATGAATCCTCGGCGGGCTCGTATATCCGGTCAAAAGAAACGTGAGATGTATCTGGAGTAGGAAGCATTTTGCTTGCACGCTCTTCCTGCTGTGGTTGTGAGAGGGAAGGCGCACAAGCCTGAGAATTTTGGTTATTTCTTTTTTTTTTGGCGCGGGGGAGGGACAGGAGGGAGGATTTACCGAGCTTTATATCATCATCATCGATGACATCCCCCTCTAGCTTTCCCCGGATTTTTGCAATCTCTCTAATAACAACACACAATGAAGCTCTCGCCACGATTATTATACGCGACGACGTCTGCGGCTGGAGCGGGCAAAGGATTTAAGCCTGCGCCGCTGGCTTTACTACCGCCAATTCCTCTGTACAGAAGGCTGTTTCGCGCGCATAGGAAACATCTGCCGAACGAGATGAGGATTCTTGGGGATCAGTATATTAAGAGTGAATTCAGAGCGCATAGGAATGTGGAGAATCCGGTGCATATTGTATGATTTATGTCTGCTTCAGACTTTTGCGGATGGGAGGCTAATGGTTTAGTAGATTGGGTTCTTGACGGAATGGCAGATGTATGCGCAGAAGTTAGAGGGCGAGAGCTGGATTGGGGAGAAGATGGATAAAGAGAAGATTGATAAGATGAGTGGTTGGTGATATCGTCGCATAGAGGCTTGACTTATGCTAATAAGGAGGATAGATCAACAATTGGGACAACTATATGAGCTGATGCAGGCGATTCGCAAGAGAGAGCTGGACGACAGCGAGGAGTAGGAGTCAGAGCCGGGGCGTAGTGAAGCTATACGGATGCTGTATAAATATGTGTGCATGTATATTCTTGGGGCTATGGAGTTATAGGAAGAGTTGCTTCACCGGGGGACTAGCGTTACTCTGTGATGTTACTAAAAAAAGGGAATAGAGGTTTTCATTTGAATGAACATAGGAATGACTTAGATGATTCACTTTCACTTTTTCTTGCTTTCGAGATTCAGTGTGAATCATCCGCAGAGGATGTTATCGCTGCAAGGAAAGCACGTCTACTTGAAGTTTTCATCGACGAGGTCCTCTCTATCTTCAACTTCCAATTTACTGTCTCTTAGAAATAGTCTCGTCCAATCCATACCACGACACAAGACAAAACTCCAGGCGAAGATATCCATCCTCAACTCAACATCGATATTTACCACCATACTTATCAGACACTCCCGATCACTTCATCCGCAAGCTTAACTCCAGTTAAGATGTGCACTATAAGCCTCCACAAATCTCTCACTTGTCGCCACAAAAACCATACATGCAAATGGGTCCAGATATCCAAGCCATGCTACCTAGGGGCGGGCTTCCTTACTTGTCCAAGATTTGCCGAAGATGCGTTACGGCTCAAAGCGCCAATTGTGGTCAGGGCGATGATCAAAACATGTCCGAGACATGATTATATGGGCTGTTATGATAGAAATGTCGTGAAGATGGTGGAAGAGGTTAGACCGGGGAAATCGGTAGGTTCTAAGGCTTGCTATTTCGAAGTGTGAAAGTGTAAAGGAATGCTAATGATTGCTTAGTGGTTTGGTCCCCCTGATGCGAAGCCAACGCCGAGGAGGAAGGAGAAATTGGAAGGAATGTCGCCGGCTTTACTTTGTGCGATCATGTAAAAGTGACTTGACGACGCCGGGTAGAGGGGATGGTAATGCATGAGTAAGCTCAGGAAGCCAGATACTGGAGAAACATGCACAAAACTGACAACGAATATAGGCTATTGTCTTAAGATAATAATAGATATATTCACTTATTAACATACTTGTACATATGAGCTTATTCCGCATCCAACGGTGCAACTGGCGGCTGATCATTCACCTGAATACCACCTCTCTTCTTTTCTGCCGAGTCATGGAATGGCAACTTCCATCCTCCTTCACTCTCGGGTGTCGCCAACCACAATCTCATCAAGTGCCTCCTTGGTGCAGGTGGTGCGTGGTCTTTGTATTCCGTGCGAGCGTGAAGGACATGTTCGTTGCTTAAGAACTGGATGTCTCCAACCTCAAGAATCATGTGTAGTCTTAATCGGTGGCAGGTTTCCTCAAGAACCTTTGCTGCTTCCACCTGTTCAGGGGACAATGGAGGAATGATGCCGGCATTCATAAATCGGTCAAGTGACTTGACGTAGTATGGGTCCCATTTTGAGTATACTCGACCATTCTCACCTGTCTCCAAATAGAAGACGGAGGTTCTGATATATGGTTCCTCGTCAACGCTAACCTCTCCTTTTCGATCGAAGTACCAGATGGGTTTGGTGAGCGTTTCCGCTACATCAGGGCGTTCCTTCTGCAGAGTATTCCAGACGTGGTGTGATGATACGATATCGGATTCTCCTCCCTCCAACGCACGTGCGATGCAGAGTAACCCGACAATATCCGAATCGTCTGCATGGAAGAATTGTCTACTAGTGTTAGCCATTTATAAGGAAGTCACACGAGAGACATACCTAGCGTTTGTCCTATAGATTCGAACCTTGTCAATCTGCTTTGCGTCTTCCCCAAGGTCCTTGACGTGTCCGAGGACATGTCCTCTTCCATTCTGACTGACGAAATATCCCAGATATGTGCCCAATCCCATGTATGCGACAGCTGATTTGTGGTTTCCCCACTTCTCCACCGGGAACCCCTTGAAAAGGATGAAGCCCTTCCCATTCAGAATTTCGGAACGAATTGAGCCCAACAACACCGATAACTTGGGCAGGGGGAAGTTATCCTGTTTTGCGTCAGTGTGTACTACTAGACTTATGCATGATTGGCATATAGTAAACGGGCTTGCGTACTTGAGAAATACCAGTGAGTGGGGTTCTGTCGGCGAGAAACTTATCAGCTGCAGCACTAAGCTCAGCAACCTCCTCGTCGTTAAAGACATGAACCCATCGTTCGGGGTTATCCGTATAGTCCTCTGCTTTCCAGACAGTTTCGCCAGTAATTTCTTTTGGGAAGTCCGAGTATGGTCTTAATTGATCATAGAGAGGTGGATGTTGACCTGAGGTTTTAATGCCATCAGGGAATATCTTTCTATCTACAACCTTTTGGCTGGGAGAGGAGAGTTGATGGGGAGCTGTTGGCTGAGTATCTAGAATTGAAGGTGCCATCTTGCGATTGGGTCGAGTGTATTGTTGAAAATGCTATTGCAGAGATACAGTGCGGGATTGAAGATAGGAAATACTAGAAATACTGAAAAGTTGTATACGAAAAAGGAAGAAACATCCATGAGCGCGATGAGCTACCTGCCCAGTACTTATTCTATTCTTACCTATTTGAAGCTAAGGAGAGAGATACATAATATCTTTACCTTTATCTGTTCGATTGCGTAGGACAATGGGTCTCTCCATGATACGCCGGCAAATTGGAAGAATGTCATTTGCAGATCTAGATATCCGGGCGTATCAAGATAATTGCGTGATTGGGATACTGATATTGCGTTTTTGCGGCCGCTTCATTATTCGAAGCTTGAAGTTGCCCGAAGGGCGGGGTAGAATTAAAACGGCCGTGGCTGGGCGGTGGCTAAACTGTGGCTGGTTTTTGACATTCCCGTGCCATTTCCATCTTCTCTCCACACCCTACCCCTCCATCCGAGCATATACAATGTTTACTTGCGCTACGACCGCATTACGAGTGGCGACCTCCAGAGATCCTCCTCATTCATTAACCAAACAAGAAAAACATGTGCCTAATAGCACTCCAAAGCTCAATAAGGTGCTGAAGTGGTTGTTGGCCAAATTGGGGTGCCTAATTCCAGAAACTGCTCTGGTGGGAACAACGCATCGAATGTCTCCTGCGCGCAAGTCAGCTTCGGTGCATTCTTGGAACGAAAACAGTGACTTTACCCAGTCTATATCAGCCATTATATCGTCATTGACATTTGGTGTCTGGGTCGGTGTTTGTTGTGGCATAGGACTACTAGTTTCACTACTTGTCTCGTAGCTAGCTCGACGATCCGGCATTGTCCAGAATGGTTCGTTGACGGAGTTTTGTGCCATTAGCACATCTGACACTGGTACTCTTCCGACAGACGACGAGTCCGGCGTTTGCAGACCTGAAGCTTGAGATTTAGAGATGCGCTCATCAGATGCAGTCAGTTGAGGCTGCTTCGGTCCAACATGCTTGTTCATAATTAATGGTGCACGCATGCCCCTCATCTGAGCATAGATTGCCGTCTTTTGCTGCAATTCTGAAAGAATTTTCCTTGCTTTAGTGAGTCGTGGCTCGAAGCTATTAGTGACGAAGACATAATCGATACACGACCATATTCTGTCTGCTTCTTTTCGATGAGGATTGGCGTAGATCTCGACGAGAAGAAGAAACGCTGTATGATATTGCTGAAATGCGCCACTATACCACTCCCAGGGTTTAATATCCGGAATCGTTTCCAATGCTATAGCACACTCCAGAGACTGCAAACCAGAGGTGATCATAATTTGCAGCAGCCGGTCTGGCATACGGCTTTGTATAGGGTTATGGTAACTATGAAGTAACATGACATGCAATCGAGCAAGAAGGAGTGTTTTGACAATCCTGGCACATCTTTGCATGGGAGCTCTATCGTCCATCAGGCTGTCATATTTAGCCATGTTTTGTCGAAAGGTCTCGATTTTGCTAAGAACGGCTGTGAGACTTATTTTTCTTTGCTGAACTCGACGCCTGTCAATCCAGACTGTTCTGTTCATTTCGTTAACCTCGAATCTAATTAGTGAAAATGTTGCGTCAGTCCAACGGTCGGCGCTTTCCGGTGGCTTTCCTGTGCTGTGCAACTCGATGTCATCTACATTAAGAGGCAACTTCGTATCAAAGTCATCCCTGCGGATGGTTGGCCTTGGGCCTTGGGCCTCGCACGTTCGAATGTCCAAGAAGCATAGCTGATGCCAGATTAACCGACGTACATGTGTTTCCAGAGGGGACAGGCCATAGTATTCTCCATCTCTATGTAGACCCAAGCATTCGGCCATACGAATTGCAGCCCCAACGAGTACACTGTGGGCCCTCGATACCTCGGCACGGCAAAGGGGTATCTTCCCAACGTGGTCAGCAAAGTATAGTCCACGATCGAGGATTTACACGAACCATATAAAGAATAAAAGCTTGCAGTGTTTCGATTTTGGTCGTTCGGAGGAAATTTGCTCTATTCAGTGCTGTTTCGGTGCCAAGTTTGAAGTTGTCAACAAGGCTTTCTTTGGCGACCCCAAAATCACGAATAATTGCAGATGGATCCATGCTGACGACCGCAGCAAACATTGCAGCAAAGACGATAGCCTGAACGGAACTGGGCGGCTCTATACCCAGAGATACTTCATCCCAAAATGTATCATATTCCTTGTCAAAAGACGGACGGTGCAAGACCTGAGCGATGGGATGAACTGCAACAAAATACTGTTTCATGAGCCTATCTGCAGCAAGTCTGGAAGGTAGAAAGTCTATAAGAGAGGCATGTTGCCCCGCTTGTCCGAAAAAGAAGCCAGAAGTCGGAGCTATATAGGCGGGACCAGGTTTTAGCCATTCCTGAGCTGGTGGGAGGGGTTGAATTGCCGGTGTGGAAGAGGAAGAGTCGACCTCTTTGCCGCCTCCCATGTATGGGTCATTCATAGCATGCTCAATCTTTAAAGTACATTAGCAAGTGCCTTCAACTGTCTCAAAGATACTCATAGCTGAAACTTGTATAATTGAGTTTTAGGACATTTAAGAGGAAATGGAAAGAGCTAGCAACAACTGCTGATTGCTTTACGCACCCGAAATATGACGTGTGCCTCAATGTCTGTATAAACCCACCAGAAATGTAACCTGGAAAGAAACTTGCCTCTTGACTAATTTTAGGACGGAAGAAACCCCCTATTCGCTCTGTGATTCTCATCCGCCCTAGCTGAATGCCGAGATCAAGAAGATCATCATCATCTCCATCAACATCATAAGCAGCATCTATCGATGCTAATGGGGTAGGCTCAAGATCCTGACGCAACTTAGCAAGTGATTCATACAAACGCTCGACTTGAGTTACCTTTTCATCCTCATTTGGTGGCAAGTCATCATCCGTATCATCCGGCAGTGCTCTACCTTGACCAGGATTGAAAGTCTGGCTCGCAGATTTCGCAACATCTCGTTCGAGTAGTCGTTCCAAAGAGCCAACTTTCTCCTTGATTTCAGTTAATTTGAGCTGACTAGCTTGATCAAGCGCAGGAGCGAGGAAAACACAATCCCGAGTAAACTTGAGACAATTGGTACACGGAGAAGACTTATTGCATTTGAGCTTCCGTCGGCGGCATTCAAGACACGATGTGATCATACGATTTCTGCGTCGTATTCGTGGTGCCGATGTCGAGATGGTTGCAACATTATTTGAGGTTGCCGCGAGTGTATGGGATCCAGAGTTGGACGAGGATATATGGGTCGTAGAATCATGATGCTCTCGATTGGTTGGATCACGATGGTTGGGGATGTTAGTGTTTGTATTATCAAAGCGATCCATGGCCTCGGGACGGTAAGTCGGGTGTGTGTCCGTGTTACCGACAGCTATACCAGTGACATGCAGTGTCAATGAAGGTCTCAGGATTAACAGCAGTATTGAGTGGATTTTGAAGGTCTTACGGACGTAGTAGAGGTACCTGCTATGCACTAGTCGAGCGCGGCTAAAGTATTACATAGTTAGAGTTTTGAAAAGCCCCAGTGAGCAAGTGACAAAGGAATAGCCAAGGTGCAGCCACAAAACACATGAATTCATAATGTTTTTCGAGGCACCATCTTTTACTGAAAGAGTTTCTTCTTAATCCATGATACTCATTAGAATTGTGAGCGCATCTCAAGCTATAAGCACCAGATTTATGATGCGCCTTTCGTTGATTCGTTGTTGATACATTCAATGGCCTTTCTCAGCGCGCTCCCCATCCCTACGCATCGATGTCCATTTTCTCCCCTAGTGCAGCTTCTCCGCCTTCAAGCTCATGTACCGTTACATACTTGCTAATCTCCTCCCTTGTAATGATTTTCTCATTCAAAACGGCTGTAGTACCTCTCTTGAAGACGTAGCTCTTCTGCTTCTTGCTTCTCTCGTTCGGCTTGACGTGACCTCTCTTCAATGTTGTCTTGTCTTTTGTAATAATTGCAACATCCACATTAGATCCCGAACCCAGATCGTTGAAGATACCGGCTTGAATTGCATTGGATGCAAGATCAACAGCTTCTTGTTCCGTCATCTTCGACTTCCATTGCGTCTCAAACACCGACATCGCAGCGAGAGAACCACTTCCCATAGTAACATAGGGCAGCTTGTCCGTACTTCCATGCGCGTGAACTGTGAAGAGACCAACGCCTGTGGGATCGACACCCGCTACAACAAGGTATGCACCAATGTGTCCTTGGTATCTGAACAGATGCTGTTTGAGCATAGTCATGCAGGTTACGACTCGAGGTTTGCGACCGGTTGATAACGAGTGAAGTTCAAGTTGTGAAGAGATGAGGGCTGTTGTGAATTCGGTGTCAGCAGCTGTGCCCGCACCAGCACACCAAATTTGAGGGGCGATGTAGTGAAGCTTCTCGCAATTCTAACTGAGGTGAGTACAATATTCGATTCCTGGTCTTGTCTCGATCGTACCTTGTCAGCCACTATAGGCCCGCTGGTCGCTCTGGTATCTGCTGCAATCTAAGTATAATGTATTAGCATGATATTGTAAAGTAACGCAACAAATCCAACACGCTGTTGAGATAGACTCCATTTATTTGATACTTACAACTACGCCCCCTTCGAAAATACATCCTACAATTGTGGTTCCGGTACTTGTTGCTTTTGGTAAAGGCACACCTCTTGCATGTAACGCTGCGTTACGAGTGTGGTTGGAGAAGTCGAAGCCAGGCATAATGAACAGGTGAAGCTCAAAGAACTTTTGGACAATGAATTTTAGGTATGTGAAAGTATAGGATCAATGGTCTGCGTCAATGCCGAGTTCGAAAATGTGCCTGTTTCTCGTGAAGTTGTGATTGCTGAGCTTCAAAGTGAGAAGTTGCCCCGTCCCAATTGCTATCGCTGACGAGGTCCTTGACGCCTAGAGACCAAAGCTTCCGTTTCGCGTATTTACATTGTACGCACGTGATTGATAAAGAAACGCGAGAACCCTCAGAGCAGATTCCTAAAGTTTATTACATACGGGCGAGAGCTCAAATTCGAAACTCTTCCATCGCGTCAATTATAGAACAGATAGTGTGATCTAAAATCGAGAATCGCAAACCACACATATCCCGACTTTCCATAGCCAATCTCTTTCGCAAATTCTGCCCTGGATTTCTGTTTACAAGCCCTCCCGTCTATCCTTACCTGATGCGCCGGAGCTTCTAATATACTGCCAGCCGGCTTAACAGCACTGGAACTATCCCGCGATCATGGCATTCAGCTTCGGAAATATGGGTAGTGGTGCTCTTAATACTAGCGGGGGTGGTGGTGGTGCAGCAGGCAATGTTCAGCTGGGCCCAGATCTTGAGGATATACAAACACAGGTTCGTGAATTTTTCAAGCAGTTATAAGAATTTACTTCAAGCTCTAACGCATTCAAGGCAATTGGCTTCTTGGCTCTTTCTGGAGAGTCTAAAGTCCAACTTCTACCCTCACCATGGCCGTCCGACAATCTTCCTCCGCCGACCTCGTCCCTGATGGGGATCGCTTCACATCGTGGACTAATCGCAGCAGCTGGGCCGGATGTTATAATTGTCGCAACAACAGAATCTGTCCGAAAAGCATTTGAGGGATCTGGTAGCAACTTCAAGTCCTTCGAACCACAACTTAAGATTCCTATGCCGATGAGAGTCTCACAACTTGCCTTCACTGCGGACGGTTCATATTTAGTGCTATCTGCAGAGTCCGGGGGCGGGTTGGCAGTGTACGAAGTAGATGCATTACTCAACGGCTCTACTCAGACCGCGTTCGAGCTCTCTACCAATGGCGAGGCCTTGAGAGCTCTGGTACCGAATCCTACACGGGAAAAGGGCGAGCTTCTTGCAGTTGTGACCGTGGACGGAAATCTTATGATGGCCAATCTCAAAGACCGTACATTCAGATCTGGTCCAAACGGGCAGGTGCTTAAGGATGGGGTAAGCTGCGTATCATGGTCAACCAAGGGAAAACAACTGGTGGCTGGGCTGGGCAACGGCACTGCGAGCCAGATGACACCGGAAGGAGAAGTTAAGGCTGAAATCCCAAAAGCCCCTGGAGTAGAGGAAAATAACCATGGTATGTCCTATTAGACGTTTCCGATCTCACAAATGACTGACGCGCCTTAAAGTATCATCTATAACCTGGCTTGAGAACCACGTTTTCTTGCTCGTTCATACACCATCTAGCTTTGATAATGGCACTGCCCCTAATTCAACATTTCACATAGCTACAAGGCAACCACCGAACAATTTCATGTTTCAAAAACTCCAGGATCCTGCCCCACCGTTCGGCCTCAATCGCTCACCACCGCACCACTTCCTTCTGCGACTGAAAGATTTCCCTCCAAACTTACAGGACGCACTGATCGTTGGATCAAGTGCCTCTACTGACATCAACCTCTTCACTCGATCGAGTGTCCCCTTGACGAGTGAAAAACCAGCAGATAAAATTACTGGTGTATTCACAATGACTGAAATGGCCGATGACTCTCGTCGAGCCCAGCTTCCTGGAACATCAAATGGTGGGTTTGGCGATACATCTCCAATAGGGTTCTCCCTTGACCTGTCTAGCAAGACCACAGTCTGGAAGCCTATTCCTGGTGATGATCAGATTGACGAGTCATCTCACCCTGTGCCTGCTCTCATGGTATTGAACAATGAGGGCGTCTTGGCTTCATGGTGGATAATATATTCCGAATCCATACGTGGCAAGACTGTGTATCCGGGGCTTGTGGTAGCTGAGGGCATGGCAACGCCGCAAAAACCGGCAACAACTACAGCGCCGGCACCGGCATTCGGTGGCTCAAGCAATCAATCGTTCGGAAATCAACCTTCCACTGCTTCGCCATTTGGAGCCTCGAAGCCGGCAGCTGCCTTTGGTGGTACCGGCGCATTTGGCTCTCCATCTGCGATCGGACAGAAACAATCGCCATGGGGCGGTCAATCTTTCGGAACACCGAGTTTCGGTGCGCCATCTATGGCAGCCCCAGCAGCGAAGCCTAGTACCCCGGCCTTTGGAGCCCCAGCTTTCGGCGCCACAAGTACTCCAGCCTTTGGACAAGCTGGTTTACCCGGACGTCAGTCAGTCTGGGGTTCTTCAAATGCACCCAGTCAGAACACAGGAACCGCCTTCGGTCAGCCAACTGCACTTGGTAATGCTAAACCTGTGTTTGGGTCGAGTGCTGCGAGTGCCAGCACTCAGCCTCAAGCTTCAGGAGGGTTTGCTAACTTTGCGAACAAAGGCGGGTTCGCTTCTGCTGCTGCACCGGCCGCCGCAGGTCAAAGTATCTTTGGTTCTACGGGCGCCGCGCCATCAGCTACAGGGGTGTTTGGCAGCAACAATGCTCCTAGTGGCGGCGGGATCTTTGGCTCAAGTAATGCTGGGGCTGGTCAATCTAGCTCAAGTACCTTGTTTGGTGGTGCAACTAATAATGAAGCAAAGCCAGCTAGCACGTTTGGAGGCAACAAGTTCAGTCTCGGTACAACCTTCAAGGCCGATACTTCCAAAGAGAGTGAGCCTGGCAATACCACTACGGCCTCAGGCTCGTTTTTTGGAGGCGGGTTTGGAACTGCTTTGAAAGAGGCAGAAAAGACACCAGACGTCCAGGCAACTGTTTCTAAAGAAGCCGACATGGACACAGAGGATACTGCGGAAGCAGAACAGTCTAGTAAAGCACAGCCGGCGACTCCCGACGCTACTCCTGCTCCTGCAAAGTCGTCATTCTTCGGCACTGCACCTTCTTCTGGTGCAGGCATTTTCGGACAGCCCTCTGTGAAACCCCAGCAATTATCTTCTCAACCTCCTCAAATCAAGCCTGCTCTTAGTGCAGATCCGCCTGCGAGTACACTAGTTTCTCAGGCAAGTTCTAATCCCTTTGCCCTTGGAAGCTCCACTGCGGTACCAGTCGCAAATCCCTTTGCCGCACCCATCTCCTCTAAACCAACCCCAGCTTCACCTCCTGTACAGGTCAAGCAAGAGCCTTCGTCAGATAAAGAATCTTCAGGTGTCAGCAAAAGCATACCACAGGCGCCGCTGTCCCCCGACTCAAGGAGCAAGAGCAGCTATCCAATAGGAGAGTCATCTGCGTCTGCGAGCGAGAACGATGCACCGCTACCACCAGATTTTGCAACCAAGCCTAAAGCATCGATAGCCCGCGAGACGGATGCGCCATTGCCTCCAGACTTTGCCTCCAAACCAAAACCCAAACCCATCGAGCCACCTCAAGCTGAAAATGTGAAAAGCGAGCAGGAAGCGCCACCATCTGAGCTGCCAAGTGACGATGTCCCAGCAGGGCCTGAGGATGAGGGAGACGATTCCGATTTCATCACGGAGGATGAAGGAGACGATCAGAGCAAGGAGCCTAGCGATGAAGGTAGCGGGGAAGATCTTGGCAAGCCCGATAGCCCTACGTCTGAGTTCAATGTCACTCCGGGGCTTACCCCTCAAGGTTCTTTTGGTGGGAGGCAAAATACAGGAGCAGATAGCAGTCCCCTTGCCAAGATACAGAAACCCCAGCCACTAGGCCAATCAAGAGGTCTGTTTGGTGAGATAGGTGCTGCGGCACCTGTCCTCCCTCCACCCAAAGGCCCTTTACAGCCCCCATCACCTCGCTCACCTAGTCCAGTAAGATCGGCCATACCTCCAAGAATGATGCGACCCGACGCGTCAAGATCTGTCAGCGCTCCTAATGCTGCAGTAAATCTACTAGGTGGAAGAAAGCCACCCGTGAAGACAATGGTACCTTCCCAAAGTACTTTTAAAACTTCGGTTGACCAAGAGCAATTACAAGAACGACGCCGCCTTGAAGCCAGAGCAAGAAAAGAAGCAGAAGAAACAAGAAGTCTTGTCGATGATGAAGATGAGAAGATGCAAAGATATCTTAACGAAGATATCGAGGGAACTAGGACGCTGGACGAATTTATTGCACACTCCGACGTCAATCGCCCCGAATCCGCAGATAGCATTCCTGCACAAGTGGAGATTCTCTACCGTGATATCAACTCTATGATTGATACTCTTGGTGTCAATGCTAAAGCCCTGAAATCCTTCATCAAGGGTCATACTGAACAATACAAGGAGGACAGGGGCAAGGAGGATCTCGAGGGGCAAGAAGGTTGGTGCCTAGATGAAATTGATGCTTTGTCGCACATCATTGAAAAGGAACTCGGTCGCGAGCTAGAAATGGGTCGAATTCAAGATCCAGCTCGTAAGGTTGAAACCTGCGAAGAGCTGCAAAAAGATCTTATCAAATTACGACAAAAGCACGAGGACATCAAGAAGATTGTCGCCTCATATACTCATCCAGATCATATTGCCGGTGCCCGCGCACAGCCACTAAATGCTGAGCAGGCTGCTCAGCAAAGCGATCTTCGTCGCGACTACCTTGAATTTCAAAAACTTCTGTCCGAAGCCGAAGAAGCACTCACAGTGCTCAGAGCAAAGGTCGCATCACAAAGCACCAGTGGCAATTCTAAAACAGCCGTCCCTACCGTCGAAGCTATAATGCGTACAATAGCAAAAATGACCAGCATGGCGGAAAAACGCAGCGGGGACGTCGATGTCCTCGAGGGTCAAATGCGCAAGCTACGGTTCAGTACAACAAGTCGCGAAAGCAGCCCGGCATTGCGAACGCCCCAGAAGAATGGAAACAACAGGTTGAGCATGCGCGTCAATACACCAGGAACCTCGAGCACGAATCGGTTGTTCTATACACCGGAGAGCAATTTCAGAGGTTCGGCTTCAAGGAGGATGGGGGGCTCCGCACTAATGATGAGCGGGAGTGGTTCAGTCATGGGCAGTCCGAGCCCGAGAAAGAAGATCAGCGGATATACGAGGGATGAGAAGTCAATGTTGAGTGAAAAGGCGAAGAAGCAGATGAAGGTTAGGGAGAAGTTGAGGAAGGCTGTAACGCAAGCTGGAGTTAGTGTGTCTGCGATGCCTGAGAATGATGATTATTGAAAGCAGGCGGGAGAGGAAGGACAGCTGACATGTGTGTTGGAAATGCCAGTCGGATGGAGAGATAGTCTCGTCTTCAGATGCAGGGTTTTCTGCATGAGCCAAATTTGGAAAAGGCGTTTTTTGGTATTGATGTGGAAAATGCTAAATTTATGATCTGAGATGAGAAAGAAAACATTAGCGTTGGGCTCGGTAATCAGAAGAGATACATATATGATACAACAGAATAGTGTATGAATACGATAACAGAAGCTGAGCAGGATCCCACGACAGACAAAATCGTAATTTTATATTAGTAGGTAATTCAACCTGTCGTTAGATATGCAGTTTGAAAAAGCACACACTTCTTATTGCACATCCAGATTCGCGTATCACGTGGAATTGTCACATTGAGCACGAAACATTTCAGGATTAAGTCTTTCACAACTCTGCTTTTACATGCTATCTATCCGTCTAAACGCCGTATTAGGAATTTCGAATCCTGCCTTAAAATAAATATCCTTGATTTCGTTCGATCCGTTCGCGCCCTCATCTCATACCAGGGAGGAAAGCTCTGACCACACCCCCTCTCACCCCCGTCTACTCTGAGGTAATATCGCCTCTTGTTCTTCCCCTCAAACTTTCCCGGTTGACTCCTCACCACACCCAGATTCTTCGATTCTCTAATTGTAGATGAGAACCCATGTCATGTAGCACGTCAAGATCGTCAGAAAGACAAACATATGATATAACCAGGTAGATGGAAATGCAAAGAGACTGGCAAAAAGCTCTTTAAGACAAACGCAAAACGGAAAAATAACACCCCCCAGCCCCAAAAGGCCGGGCTAAACGCCGATACTACCCCAAAATTACTGAGAAGCGCATTGGACACGTTCACCCTGTTGTCCATCCTCGTCATCCTCATCCATGGCACCAGCACCTTGAGCTCTCGCCTGCTGGCTGGCATCAACATCCTCAAGGTCGACTGCTTCGGTCATAGTCTCGGCAGGTGGTGCAGTTGGTTCGATAGTGTTTGGAAGAATGGCCTTTAGTGATTCAAACGCTCCTGGCTCGGCAGTCCAGTTCTTTTCGGGGAATTTAACGTCGAACTGCACGTAAAGGTTGCCGAAATCGTGATGACGATAAGAAGGCATACCCTGGCCACGGATCATCTTCACGCTACCTGCACAACTTATTAGCTGTCTACTCGTTCAAATGAATGATGAAAGTGACATACCTGGACTGATAACCTCTCCTGGAAGAATCTCAACACTCAGCCATCGGTCATCCAAGTGCTCAACATAAATAGTGCCACCAGCGAGCGCAGTGACCAGATCAATTTCTGCGTGGTAAAATAAGTCTGTATCTTTGCGCTGGAACCGGGAATGAGGCTTTTGTTCAATCTCGAAAACGACGTCACCTGGTTGAACACCAGGTGTTTGATCACCCTCACCCTTGAACTCAATCTTGTGCCCACTTGGAACACCTCTGTCAACGTGCACGTGGAGGACCTTCCGTTCAACTGTCGTCTTTTTACCGTTGCAAGCCTTGCACTTGTCCTTGTCCCGAATGGTCTCGCCCTCTCCATTACAATCTGGGCAAACCGTCTGGAACCGCTGGATCATGGGACCCATTTGTCGCATCATTGTCTTCATACCATGGCCATCACAGCCGGCACACTTCTTAACGGCACCTTCCTTTCCTCCTCGTCCCTCACATTTTGGGCAGATAACAGATTTCTGGAGGGCCAGCTTCGAGACCTTTCCGCGATAGATATCTTCAAGGGAGACCTTGTGGACGTGGTGAATGGTGCGAGCCTTTGGTGGACCACGCTGTTGCATACCACCGCCGAACATGCCACCAAATCCACCACCACCGAATGCAGATCCTCCACCGAAGAATTGAGAGAATAAGTCTTCGGCGTTCATGCCACCAGCTCCTCCACCGCCCTCCAATCCTTCTTCACCATATTGGTCGTAAATCGAGCGTTTTTGTGGATCAGAGAGGATTTCGTAAGCATGAGAAATTTCCTTGAACTTTTCCGCTGCGTCGGGGTTGTGCTGATTTTTGTCTAACATTGTGAGAACAAATTCTCCATTTAGGGAATGGCGAGGGTCAAACTAACCTGGATGATGTTTCAAAGCCCCTACTTTGTATGCCTTCTTGAGCTGTTGTTCTGTGGCATCTGGTTGAACCTACGAGATGTAACGTTTAGTCAATGCTTCGCTATTTTTTTGTCTCGAGATGGAGGGTAAGTCTTACACCTAACAGATCATAGAGCTTTGTATCCTTGACCATCTTGTCTGATTTGCAGGATTGTGTGAGTTTCTACTCTGTGGAATTTCTTCCTTCGCTATGGCGAAAGATTCTCGACGGTATCGTTTCTTTGCGATCTATACTTCGGGGCGGGATAGTTAGCCTTGGTGAACAACTACGTCCGATGCGGGACAGCAGCGAAGACATCGCACAAGGCAGAGTGCCCTTCCAACGGTGCCAACAACTCGGAGCAACGTATTTTCGAACATTTCGTGCATGTACAAGACAGGTAGTGATGGGGAATGTTTGACTTACAATTCGCGATGCAGCACACAAAGTGTAGAGTATTAGGATAGCGCAGGAGTTATTCTTTGGGTCTTCTAATTGAAGAAGTCAATCCAAGGCGCAGATTTTCCGGGGACCTCGTTTAGATGGAGACAGCCGTGTGGTTTTCCCTTATCGGAGAAGAGCCTGCACGCAAGAACAACGCTTCGAGTACTTCGTAGTTGAAGAGAATTGAAAATGTGAGAGGAGATTTGGTACAGTGAGAGGCCGAGTCGAGACGGGAGTTCTAAAATGTAAAGAAACAGTAAGACTTGGATTGTCGGTAGGGTTTGGCGGAGTCTTAAAAACGAGGAATTGTTCGCCTTACGCTGGTGGAAAAGAAAGAAGCGGCGTTTCTACTGTGGAAAGCATGGAAAGGATAGAATCGAAAAGAAGGGTCTCGAAAGGTAGCGATTTGACTGGCTTCTGACTGGTTCGTCGGATTTTCATTCAGCCGCATCGATCTCCGGTCGTTCCTGTGCAGCACGGAGTACACAGGATTATATAATACATATATACTTCGTATTACAAAGTAACTTCACAATGTTATGGATAAAAATGCTCCAAATAAGCACTGAACGGGACTGAACGGGACTGAACTCGACCTCCCTGGCATGAACTTGCCTCGTTCTAAACAAAGAATTCTAGCTCGAGTCAGGAAGCGAAGAACTTCCACGCTTCCACGCTCCCACGCCTCCACGCTTCCATGCTTCCAGTTCTCCCACCTGCCACGTCGTTGGTCTATCCAAGACAAGCAGTAAGGCTAGATTAGATCAGTACAGGATGTAGCAAGATTAGCGAAAAAGACAAAGACACCGAGACGCCTCTCCTTACACCAGTGTGGATGGCAAAAAGGAAGAAAAAAGATCTGAGCTACTTTGGAGCGTGGGAGAAAGGAGGGGCTTCTTATCGATAACACCTGGAAAGTGGAATCTTAATATTATTTATTTGTTAGAACTTACAGCCGATTAAGTCATCGCATTTCTCTTAAGAGTGCTTGTGCCCCTCGTGCCCCTCGTGCCCCTCATCGTCTCGTCCTTCTTCCTCCTTGAAACCTGCAACCTCCCCCCGGCTTCTCTTCCCTACCAAGATGGCTTCCCTTAATGATCAAGAAGCCTTTGCTGTCGCAGTAGAAGAAGCCAAAATAAGTTACCAGGAAGGTGGTGTGCCGGTATGAGCCCCCAATCATCCACAACCAATAGAGACCACAACTATCTCTACATACGTTTTGCACGGTTGTTAACAGCCCATCGTTAGATTGGAGCTGCCTTAATTTCAAAGGATGGGAAACTGCTAGGGCGTGGACATAACATGCGAGTCCAAAAAGGAAGCGCTATTCACCATGTAAGAAACAATAGTGAAGACATATGCTCCTCTCTATCGGCTTGCTTGGAGATCAATTACATTGATACTGCAGTTTAGGGGGAGACTTCTGCTCTAGAAAATTCTGGACGACTCCCTGCTTCCGCTTACAAAGGGGCAACGATGTTCACAACGTATGTCAATAATCACCAATATTTTCATTAGAAATCAAGTACCATGCTGATGCTTTCTCAGATTATCCCCGTGCGATATGTGGTAGGTGGCAAACTTGTATTAACAATGCCCAAAACGTGCTAATCGTTCTGGCAGTACTGGAGCCTGTATTCTATATGGTATTTCAAGGGTAGTCATTGGAGAGAACAAGACCTTCCTCGGAGGCGAAGCATACTTGAAACAGAGAGGGATTGAGGTTGTCAACATGCAGAACGATGAATGTCAGGAACTGATGGAGAAATTCATCAGTGAAAAGCCAGATTTATGGTAGGACAGATCTGACAAATCTGACATCTCCAGACCTTTTCTCTAACGATATTTCCTAGGAACGAGGACATCGGCGTGGAAAAGAGGGTCTATTCAAAGGAGGGATAGGATGGCCATCAGGGCTCATTCTCGAACAGCAACCGTGATTGGCTAGTGTGGATTTCATTTAGTCAGTCTATGTATTTCCTCAAAATAGAATTTCAAATCGTCGGGGTTGACAAATGGTGTGATTCCTATTGACGTCAGTAAAGAACAACGATACGCTGTATAAAGGACGAACCATGTCCAAGATTTGCAATCCAGCCTTGTTTTCCACCTCTAAAGCCCTTTACCATTTCCTCAACCACACGAGTTATAGCCTCTCGAGTTCCATACAAAACTCCTGGGTCTGCGTTTCCTTGAAATACAATAGGTCGGTCGCCCCGTATACGGACTGCCTCTGCTGGATCTTGAAGCCAGTCAAGACCTACAACTTGGTACCCAAGGTCGCAGAGTGAATCAAGAGCATACCATGCTCCTTTCGCAAACACAACCATAGGTACAGGCTCAAGTCCGAGCTCCTTTAGACGCCTTGGTAGATTTGCTGAGATATAACCAAGGTATGGTTGAGAAAACTCTTTAAACGAAGATGGGGATAATTCGGCTGCCCATGAGTCAAAGACTTGGACTAACTGTGAGAGCATTAAATACTAAAATTTGGCAGGTTATAAAGGGAGCTTACTTGTGCTCCTGCCTGGACTTGTAGTGCGAGATACTCTACGCACACTTCCGCAATCTTCTGAAGGAGGTCTTTGCTTGCTTGCGGATACTTATAGACCCAAGTCTTGGTCTTCACAAATAGCTTGCTTCCTCCTCCTTCTACCATATAGCAGAGTAAAGTCCATGGAGCACCGCAGAATCCGAATAATGGAACACGACCCTTCAACTTGTGTCTTGTCATAGTGATCGCTTTGTATACATAATCCAGCTCGGCGGCAACATCGACCTTCTTGTTGAGCACCTGCTCATATTGCCCATCATCTGGCGATTCGAGTGGGCTAGGAAAGTGAGGCCCTTTCTTGTCCACCATCTCAACAACCATGCCCATAGCTTGAGGAATGACCAAAATGTCAGAGAAGATGATGGCAGCATCGACGAGTCCGGCATAACGTTCAATTGGCTGAAGAGTCAATGTGGATGCAATTTCTGGTGAACGGCAGCATTCAAAGAAATCATTGTTGCCCTTCGCCTCGTGATATTCAGGTAGGTAACGCCCAGCTACAGAAAGATAATTCACGATTAGCTACGCCCGTTCTAATTGTTGCTTCATTGAATCATACCTTGGCGCATCACCCACATCGGAGGCCGCTCTACCTTATGACCTGAAATCCATCAGCACGCCGAATCCTCTATTCGACATCGCAACTTACCCCATGCTGTTCTAATGATGAGGTCGTTCTGTAGCGGTTCGAATTGATGGCCCATGATTTACTACAGGGGGGAACGGAGACAATAAATCTAAAATATAAACAACTTTTTGCTGGACAGACGGTAGGGGGGCTGTACAATAAATGGAAATGCATATGAAATTTTAGGAGAACCAGGACTGTATGAAAGCTGTAATTGTCATCATCTGCTTCAAAGTTTCATCCCACCTCGGAACTCCATGTCGACCCCACCACAAGAAATAAAATAAGCTACGGTGCCCGCATGTTCTGCCCGCATAAACAATTCACCGAAGCCGAACAGCACCGGGGAAAAGAAGTCTGGTAGACCGTTAAGTACAATATATACACTGGGTTGCCCACTGATAGCACAGGTTTGCTCAAAGGCCTGGGAGCCGATCCGCAAACCTCCCGAAGTCAAAGTGTCCGACAGTACCAGGGTTTCAATGTCGATTTATAGAGGGTTGGTGGGCCGGGTATTTTTCTCAACGCGCTATGCGCCCTCGACCGGCGACATGCTGTCGGAAGCTCCAACGTCAGTTTTCACTTCCCCCGGACTTATCTCTATGGGTTTCCGATGATCAGCTCTCGTACGCATTCCGGAGATTCTGCGATGTCTCAAAGTCCACTAGACGATATGGCAGCTCTGTGCCTGGCCCAATGGAGAGTAGGAGAAGATTGGGGAAAAGACGAATGGCACATGTTAGCGACACACAGCCCTCTATTCTCGATGGAGCGACATTTTGGGGCTCTTCGTGGGGTACTGGGCAAACTCAATGGCAGTGGAAACCCCCTTCGCCTTCCCTCCAAGGCACTTCAGCGTCGGAAAAAGCAGGTAACATGCTTGACTGGTTGATGAAATGGATTTATAAACCTGCGCAACCACCAGACGACTTTGCAGACACTTTGGGATCCATAGAAGATGCGCATGATACCAAAGAGCAGGAAATGGGGGTTGAAAGCGATGTGGAGGACTTTTGCTCGGCTATTAAGTCGTGCACGCCTGTTGATGCAATTCGGCTATGCGACTCATTCAACCAGAAGTTCCAGCGACATCTCACCCTCGGTCTAGTATGCAGTAGTCTTCTATCTCGGACACTCCAAAATGTCAGTCTAGCCCTACGAATGGCATCGCAACAGGAGCAAGGCATCAACACTGCTCGGCGACTGTTAATGTTTTACTCATCTGTCTGGGAAGGCATCCTGTCTTGCAAAGTCATGAGGCCTATTGACTTTGACAGTAAAGTTATTGGAGAGTTTATCTCCTTATTAGCTGAAATTCCCAGCTCGATAGAGCTACATAATCTAACCTCGAAGGTTCTCGCATCTGTCTCTTCAACTCAGCTCGAAGCTACGCTGGGGAATATTGAACTACTCATTAAATCATCTATAATGCGCTTGGCATGGCAGCCTGCCCATATTCACAGATATCAAGGCTTCAAGGATGCCGAAATTTCAATAAAAACTGTTCAGCAAAGCATTCGCCGCGTCAAGTTCTTAACAATGTCCCATAAATTCGTCAATTTACCTGAAGCTAGACACGCCTTATCGAAAGCGTTTGAGGATCTCAATGCTGCTTGCGCTGCAATTGTCAACGCAGAGGATACCTTGCAGCCTGCTCTTTACATCAAATCAATGGTCGCTGTTCTGGCTTTATTGCCCAAAAGCCTCTTGCCGAAACTGGCCACATCTTGCTCCAATTTTCTCAATCAAAAAGACTTCCTGGAGGAAGAGTTGTCATCACCACTGGTGCTTAGGCCTATGCGAGAGGGGCGTCATGTTGCCTGTTTCGATTGGTTGTTAATTTTGTCCAGGCTGGAAAAAATGGATGATGTGACTTTCACATCAATTTGGAACATGTTAGAGTCGTACAGCTTAGGCCAGTTAAACCCTCAAGCCGAGTCGTCGCATTTTACAACAGCGGTTGAAATCGCCGAACTTTCACTCAGTCGTTGGATTACTCAAGGCCATGTTGTTAAAGGACTTGCTGTGGAGCACACATTCAGAACTATGAATGTACTTGGTCGGACACCATTTCTTAATTTATTCCGGAGCCTACAAAAGCATGAGGAGTTGCACGATGAGATGTTTCGCACATTCTTCGATCTACTGTATAAACTTCAAAAGCCCCGTCATAGCTTTGCCGCCCTTCATCAACTACGAAGATATGCGTCCAGAGTAGACGTTAGGACGGTTGCGAAAATCGTGAGACGTATGGATCTTAACAACCGCCGTATGGCATACCAAATTTACATGCACTATTGCAAGGGGCGAATAAAGCCCGAGTCTTGTGTCTCGTTGATTGTGGCGATGATCAACAGCGACAACATCAGCTCTCGCTCAATATGGGCTGCTCTAGAGATTCCCATCTGGGCCGAACTCCCCGAACACCGAAAGCATCCTTGTCGAAAGAAGTCCCTGTCTAAATCCCGAATCAATCTCATACACAAAATGGCGACAGCATTTTCTGTGTCTAAAGTTCGGAGCCCTAGGGTTGCGCTGCGCAATGTTACACAGTGCTGGCAATATCTTAGTGCACACGGTGTCGAACCAATGCCGGAGATGTCAAAAGCTATTGTCTACCTGGGTGTCACCAGAGATATAGAAGAATATAACTGGGTCAGTACGGACAGATTTAGATGGGTATTTGATGTCGTTGCAAAATGTGAGGGCCAAGAGGTAGCTGATGAAATGGATCGAGCTGTGTATAAATGGAGACAGCATTTGGTACAGGAATCGGATGCCAGATTTAGAGAGGCCAATGTGCTTGGCACAGGCCATTTGATCTAGATTATAATACACCAGATATCATAATTTTTTCTTTCTTTTTTGCAATCCCTTCGTCTCCTTACATTCATCATAAACAGCGCGAAGCGTGTCTGTGACTGCTTCTAGCTGATTATGATTCTTCCTCGCCTTCCGTCTTCCTTAAATTGCCAACACCGTACAGCAAAGTTTTCAGCCGATCTACCTTCCCCTCTTCCACAAAACCTTCGCTGTCCTCCGTCACAAATCCATTGCAGTCCTCGCTCACAAACTTGCCCTCGGGCTCATCAAACCTATAGAATTGCAAGGAATTGACACTGGTTTCATTGGATTTCCGGGCGGCGGTAGTAGACCCCGGTACATGGAAATTGTCGATCGAGGCTATGAGCGACATCTTTGAATCTGTTGTATGATTTAAAACAATAGACAGAGCATTGCCAGAGAGTGGAAGGGTCTGAACATAGGTGAGATGAGCTTCTCTTGTGAGTGTATAGATGATACAGGCCGGAACTCTAGATACTTGGTTAGCGTTAACTCCGCAGTCAGTGACAAAGAACCGAACTCACCCTTCGCATGTAGCCACAACAAGGTCCCAACCTGATTGGCGGGCTCTGCAGTGGTAGATGCCCGTAACTGCAATCTTGTGTGACTCAGCTGTAGCGGTATCTTCTGAGGTACTCTCTACATGACCTCTAAGATCTGCTTTGAATAATAAAGCTCCCTTGACCCAGTCCCATACATATATATCATCGTCTCCGCCACCAGAAATGAGTATCTCAGGCCTAGGGGAGGGAATGCACAAACGACTAACGAAGTCTTTGTGGCCAAGACAAAAACCTTCAATGATGTGTGTTTGGGGAATTCCTCTTGTAACCCGGATATGCTCGTCCCTATCGGCTGTGAGAATGTAACTGTGGCCGTTTGCTGTAGCTACGGCAACATCTGTGAGCATAGATACATGGCCAAGTAGAAGCTTATGCTCGAAGTTTGGTCCTGACTTTTGGGAGGCTTTGTTGGCTTGTTTCTTTTGTGCTTCCAGTGCTTTAAGGTTACGGACAGAGTGCACTGTGAGATTACTTGCGGCGGGTTGAAAGAGCTTGGGAGGCTGGTTTTCATTTACGGGTGCAGGCGAAGCGGAGTCTTCTATCGCTAGAGGAGCAAAAGGTGGATCAGACGGTATTAGAGGAAGGGAGTAAACATCTCCAAATTTATCGGCGCTGATTATGGTGCTGTCATCAGCTGTCGTGACAACAGCGCATGGCCGTTTTGGCATGCAACTAAAACCTCGTTAGGCATTGATGATCCAAACAGGGCATGGCATCGCTCACCGTTCGCTAAGTTGTCTCAAGCTGCTACCGTCATCATCTTCCCATTTCAGGACCCTAATTGCTTTGTCCTCACCCGTGACTGCAATCACATGTCGTTGGTCGTTCGTGGTGGTTAGGTTGGTAATGGACGATGGTTCGAAAGCTTTTGAAGCCGGGGTATTGCTCTTCGCGCTTTTCTTTCCTTGTTGTACCACAACCGATTTCCCTGTTTCTTCACCAATGGAGAGTTTCCGCCTCTTTGCCGGTGGGGTTGCTGCATCCAATACAATGTCCGGGGATGATGTCTCCGACTTCTGCTCTGGATCGCCGTCTTTTGTGTCATCACCGGCTTGAGTTGAACTTTCAGTGCTTCCCGGTATTGGAGACTTCCACGTTGAAAGGTAAGAACCATCTTTGATATCAAATATGTCAATGCTTGAGCCTCGAGCTGCTACGAGGAGATTCCCACACTGCTTGAGGCATTGGTATGGCATCCTTGGTTTAGACATGGTGTTGTGAAAGATACCAGCCCGGAGCTTGTGTCGATCTTCAATGGACTGTCTGCTATATCTTCATAAGATCAGACCTTTTAGAGTCGTGCCTATTCTATTCTCTTCACTGTCCGGCTATGAAATCCTGCGGCTCTCCAAATTCTTCATAATAAAATGTCTAGGTCCACGTATAATTATTGACCAATCAAATGCGAGGTTAGCGCGGTCGGAAATTACGCTAACGATCGGCACCGCACACACAATTTATCGAAATGTCGACAAAATCCAAATTTCTTTCTCGAACAACTTCGCGACAATTACAATAACAATTTCTTCCAGCGAAGAAATCTTTCCGTCCACTCCAAATCTATACATTTGACCCTTAAACATCCTACCTTCATTATAAGAAGATATGGGGGGCAAATCAGAGAACAAGGCTACCTACTTCGAGAAGTTGAAGGGATTGCTTGAAGAATACAAATCCGTCTTCATCGTCTCTGTCGACAATGTCAGCTCTCAACAAATGCACGAGATTCGCTCGGCTCTCCGCGGAGAGGCTGTTGTGCTGATGGGAAAGAACACCATGGTACGTTGGACTTTGCAGTTGTCCGCTACCCTTGATTGTCCCCAGGCAGAAACTAATATACCTTGTGAAAACAGGTCCGCCGTGCCGTCAAGGGCTTCGTCACCGACAACCCAGAGTATGAGCGTCTCCTTCCTTTCGTTAAGGGTAATGTTGGTTTCGTCTTCACCAACAGCGAACTTAAGGAAATCCGTGACAAAATTCTTTCCAACAAGGTCGCTGCCCCCGCCAGAGCTGGTGCCATTGCCCCAGATGACGTCTATGTCCCAGCAGGTAACACTGGCATGGAACCTGGAAAGACCTCTTTCTTCCAAGCTCTTGGTGTCCCAACCAAGATCGCTCGTGGTACCATTGAAATTACCACCGACTTGAAGCTTGTCGAAGCCGGTACGAAGGTCGGAGCTTCCGAAGCTACCTTGCTTAACATGTTGAACATCTCCCCGTTCACGTACGGTATGGGTATCTCTCAAGTCTACGACCAGGGCAACACCTTCCCACCAAGCGTTCTCGACATCGAGGAGGAGCAGCTTCTCAAGGCTTTCTCCAGCGCCATCACAACCATCGCCGCTATCTCTTTGGCTGCCAACTTCCCAACCCTTCCATCTGTTATGCATTCTGTTGTCAACAGCTACAAGAAGGTTTTGGCCGTTGCCATCGAGACAGACTACAGCTGGCCTGAAATTGAGGAACTCAAGGACCGCATCGCAAACCCTGACGCTTATGCTGGCCAATCTGCCGCTGCTGCCGCCCCAACCACCGAGGCTGCTGCACCAGCTGCCGAGACCAAGGAGGAGGCCAAGGATGACTCGGAGGCAGGATCTGATGATGAAGGATTCGGAGGCTTGTTCGACTAAGCTATCCATGGTCTGCCATGAAATCTGCGTGTATCTGAAAGGACACACGGAACGGATGATGGGGCAGACTGGAAGTCATTCAAGTATCTTGACTAGAGTTCAATAAAGTAAACTTCAAAGTCAAGGGGATTCTACGCGCAGTGATAATGAGATTTGTGATGTAAAAGTCATTTCTCAATCATTAGTTGACAGGTCAGTAACACAATTTCTCTATGTGTTTCATAGCTCCGAAGCGTTGTGATGAGTAAAATCATAGCTTTTTAACCCTTAATGGTGTTGACGCACCTTGAAGATCAAAAACAACAACACTCTAATTTTTTCCTGAATGCTTTTCAATTTCACATTCGCATTGCACAGTCATCTGTAGCCAATACAGTTTGCTGACTATTTCTTCTAGAATCTACACCTTTCCTAATACTTGCCTTGCAACCTCAATAGCTTCTTTCGGCAGTCCGGCTAATTTGGCTACTTTAAGTGCGTGACTATGTTTGTTGATACCCTGCCTCAATCTGTATCTGTACCTAAATACTCCGTTCTTGCTCTCATCTTCCTCTACGTCTGTGCAATAGAAGCCTACATCCTCCATGTGATACTCAGATATTAAGTCCGCTAATGCATGGAAATGCGTTGCAAACAGTGTCCTGCACTTGTTCACATGATAAAGGTGATGTAAACATGCGAATGCAACAGCAATTCCGTCTGCTGGTGTTGTTCCTCTTCCTATCTCGTCCATGATAACAAATGACCTTGACGTAGCGTTCTCGAGAATTGCAGCGCTCTCTAACATTTCAACCATGAACGTCGACTGGTCCCGATACAAATCGTCCGCCGAGCCTACTCTACTGAATATGTGATCGACAATCCCCAGTTCTGCGTACTGTGCCGGCACGTATGATCCAACTTGAGCGAGAATTGTGATCAAGGCGTTTTGTCTGAGGAAGGTGCTCTTGCCTGCCATGTTTGGTCCCGTTATCATCCAAGCTCGGTCAACATCTCCTACAATGCAGTCATTGGATATGAAACTTCTACCCTCTTCCTCCAGTCCGCCCTCAACGGTCGGATGCCGTCCTCCGATGATTTTATGCGTTGAGCCAGTATTAAGGATCGGACGAGTCCAGCCTCTTTCTTCAGCTAAAATGGCAAACGAACATGCGATATCAATCTCCTCGAGGACAGCGGCGTTGCGTCGGAGTTTAACGAGATTGGTAATAGCTTGCTCGCGAAGTGTATAGAAGAGGCGTTGTTCTTCTGCTCGAATATGGGTGCGGCATTGGTCGATTTCTTGACCGAGCGCTGACCACTCTGGATGATGGAGAGATCTGGTGCTTTTGCTAGAACTGATGGTTCGTGCTTCAGGAATCGAAAGGTTAATATCTCTGCCTTTCACATGACAAATATGACCGAGACCGGGTGTGAAGCGAAGAGTGAGACTTGCAACTCCTAGACGCTCACAGAGCGACGTTTCAAGAGTAGCTTTCTTCGCTGCAAAATCATTGAGCCTTTTATGCAAACGCCGCAGAGTAGGGGTGGCTGTGGTTTTCATTGTCCAAGCTTCGTTTTCTTGATTGTAATATTCTCTTATGCTGTTGGGTGTCTTCTTACGGCTATTTTTTCGGAGTGTTGACGTGTCTTCAGAAGTTCCTTCCGAAGCAACAACAGCTTCTGCAAGTGCTTGCATTTCTCCGCTTTCAGCATCTTCTATTCGGTGTTGTTGTATCAACCCATCTTCATCTATAGCAGCAGTGATACTCTCCGCAAGAATCATAGGGTCTTCCAGCACTACTCGACGCAGTAATGCTTGGACACACGGATCGCCATAGCCATCTTGAGCCAGCAATTCGGCTAGGTCTCGTGTTGCATGTATGGTAGTGGCCAATGCTAAAAGGTCGTCAGCGTCTCCCCGCCCGAACGCGAACTTCTGCAGCAGGCGATGTGAATCGTGGCTTCTTTTGAGCAGGGTTGTGATTCGCTCTCGAAGTGATTCTTTGTTTAGCATGTATGTCACCAAGTCCAATCGGGAGTTGATTACGTCGAGGGAAGTTGATGGGGAAGCTGTCCAATTGGTTAGACGGTACGATCTTCTCCTGCTCTTCTAAACACGCACCTAACCAGTTCTCCAAAAGCCTTGCACCTCCTTTTGTAGCAGTTCGGCGAACAGTATGCAGCAAACTGCCACTGAAGTTATCTTCCCGGATGGTCTTCTTGATTTCTAGCGCTCTCATGGTATTCTTATCAATGCCCATAAGATCGAGTTGACGAACGGGTGGTTGGAGTTTCAGGTCGGAACCTTGTAAGCGGGTTCCAATATAATAGAGTAAGCAGCTACCTGCAGCTATCTCTTGCTCTGTGAAATGGCCGGCAGCAGATGGGGGAACAGGAGACTCAAGCATTGCGCTCCATTCTTCTATTGATCTAACATCAGGCACTTCTGCATATGTTATGCGCTGTCTATCATCGCCAAATACGCCGAGGATATGGTTGTGAACCTCGAGTTTTTGGTCTAGCACTATCTCACGTGGGGATACGCGGGCAAGAAAAGATGGGATTTCTGTTACCGACACTTTTTGTGTAAAGAATTGCCCAGTTGATAGATCCAACCATGCCACTCCTACGGAATTGTCATGATTAAGATCAGATGTTGAAGGTGTCAAAGCACCATCCTCAATATGGATTGCGAGGACATAATTGTTAGACAGAGGGTCCATGAAGTTCTCATCAATCAGGGTACCAGGCGTAATGATTCGTGACACTCTCCGGTCATGCATCAATCCACCAGACTTTACCTTTGCAGACACATCGTTTGGATACTCCTCGGAGATAGCAACATTCCGGTTCAAATCTTGGACAAGTATTTTTAGATAGCGATCAAGTTGGTGAAAGGGAAAACCGGCCTGTCGAATAGTGTCAGCAGCAATCCGCATGAGCCTGTGTCATAACGGCTCACCATAGAAACAGGCCCAGCATTGGTTTTCTTCTGGGAAACTTTCAAGCCCAGTGGAGGGCCAAACTCATCCGCATGGTCAAAATATAATTCATAGAATCCACCAACACGGGTGATGACTACACAGTTTTCAAAATTCTGCATGTTTTTGCGTGCTTGCATGACCACAGTCGGATAAGATGGTGATTCATCCTCGAACTCCAGTGGCTCTAGTGAGATTAATCCTTGGTGGAGATTTTTAGCAGATCCATCAGACTTCTTAGCCAGTTCTTTAGGTTCTGGAGTGAGGGGGGTGACATTAGGTATCAAAGATTCTGGCTTGTCGAGATCAATTAAACCTTGAGATAGACTTTCTAGGCGGACAGATGAAACCTTTCGTGTTCGCTTTGCTTTCTGGATCTCTTCGCTTTCCACTGGTTGTTGCAAGTCATTTTTGGACAGACCATCTAGGGAGCCCGGCTCCAACGAATGAGGAGCTCTAACAATGTACAATGTATCTTCGACATGCTCGGAAGAAGTTACTGAGGTGTCGATTGGCCCAGCTTTGATCTCATCGCGTTGTTCATCTGGGCATGATGGTTTGGCTGGTCTAAAATTCGAGCCATGCAACAGATCGTCAAAGGAAACTGACGACTTCGTCTTTTTCCACCTCCGCTGTTGACCTGGACCTGTAGGAAAATCGCGTGTGGGTGAAAAGTGAGTGGCCGGACGACAAACGGATAGCAGAGGAAGCGAGCGTGAGGGTGCAGCGCAACACGTGTTTTGTCTGATCGTGGTCGAGAGAACAGAACTGTGTATGCGAAAGCCTCCTATACTTTGGGTGTTAAGGAATGACATTGATTGGTATGGGCAGTACGTCGACGTCAACACCAAGGCGCTGCACTTCTTCACCTGGTGAGTGCTTTGGGAGAGTTCTCTGTTTTTCGTAGTGGGGCCGACAAAGCTCGAATTGAGGCGCCCATGCTAACTCGTTACGGTTAGTAGCTAGGGGTCGATTGATTTCCAAATGATGACTAACTTGCTCGTGACAAAGATATTATATATGATCAGCAAATCGCCCATTGATGAGTGCTGATTGGTTCTCTCCGTATTTCTAGATGATCAAGCACTTATCAATCAACAGCTCAAACTTTGTGATCAAGCTTTACTACTGGGTAAACGCACCCTGCTGTTGCGGTATGAGCGCTACTACGGCGACCAGACGTGGTGATGAACGAGCTATTGAGCTGATGCGCTGATGAGGTAGAACTTACTAATGCTCAAATGCTGTGTCTGCATTTCGTAATCACGGCTAATCGCAGGTGGAGAGCGGATGGAGCAGCCCGAATGGTCGGAAAGCGAGGGAAAGAGGGAAAGAGACCGTGTTCGTGTCATGCAATCCGCAAAAGGGTCCCCCCCATCTTCCCCAAAACCCTGCACATACTGCAGCATGATGCAGACTAGTCCTGTACCTACTGAGTAGTCTCAATACTTGCCCCGCGTCAACCTGCCCAAGTCAATTTCCTAGAAGCGGATAGAAAACGATATATAAGAGCAACAAACCCGTCCGTTCTGTTCATTCTGTTCTCTTTTTGATATTCACCTACTCACTCACTCTTCACTCCACGCTCCTCGGTCCCTACCATCTTCTGATCACCCCAGCTCATTCTCTCCCACTCAACCACCCACAGTAATACAAAATGGCCCCCAAAGTCGCTATCGTCTTTGTATGTTAACTGCACTTCCCTCAAACCCCACCCTTCTCATGACCATATGAGAATGTGGCACCGTGCTGTTCGCTTGTGTTTCGCACGCAGACCAACACAACGCTACGCATCTATCTTTTTCAAACCCTTTGCAAGACCTCATAATCAGCAGGCTAATCTCCATAATCTTCACAGTACTCCATGTATGGCCACATCCAAAAGCTTGCTGAAGCTGAGAAGGAAGGTCTTAAGAAAGCCGGTATTGATGCCGATCTTTATCAGTACGTCTTTACATTATCCTGCCTACATCTGACTCGAAGTCCAAACCTTGTTCGTCCTATATTTTATGTACAAACTCCTGACCCGTCGCAGAGTTCCTGAGACACTTCCCGAAGAGGTTTTGGCCAAGGTATGCAACACATTCGGTGAGATAAAAATGCAGGAATTAACAGAAAGATAGATGCATGCCCCGCCAAAGAACGCAGACATTCCGGTGATCGATGCCAAGACCCTCGAGAAATATGTAGGTGTCCCACCGCAGCTTTTCCATCTGCTACTGCAATCGTCAACACGTGACTGACAATGAAACAATAGGACGCATTCCTCTTCGGTGTGCCAACCCGTTATGGTAACTTCCCTGCCCAATGGAAGGCTTTCTGGGACACCACCGGTGGTCAATGGGCCTCGGGTGCCTACTGGGGCAAGTATGCCGGTATCTTCGTCTCCACTGGTACCCCAGGTGGCGGACAAGAGAGCACTGCCATTGCCGCCATGTCGACGTTGACTCATCACGGTATCATCTACGTCCCATTGGGATACAAGACCGCCTTTGCACAGCTTGCCAACCTTTCCGAGGTCCGCGGTGGCTCGCCATGGGGTGCTGGAACTTTTGCTGTAAGCACCTGACCACCAATTATTCATCTCACGTCCCCAGCTGATATTCCGATAGGGACCCGACGGCTCCCGTCAACCAAGTACTCTCGAGTTGGAAATTGCCCTTGCCCAAGGTGAAGCATTCGGTAATGCTATCTCCAAGGTCAACTTTGCTTGACTAGATGTAAGTGGCCCCCAATGTGTCACACATCAGTAGGGCTTTCTAACTTCCATTAATAGGGACCGTCAGAGTCGGTTAAGAGTGGAGCGAAGGCAGAGGTAACGCCGACGAAGAAGAACGGAACAGGAAATACCCAAAGAGCGGAGACTAAACAACCGGATGAAGACAAGGAAGGACCTTGTGGTCTGCCTACCAAGTGTACTATCTTATAACCTTGGACCATCCATACATCAAAAATAATTAATCCATGATGGAACAGCTATCCATTATTGAATATCCACACAACCTGAACTGATGCGAACATCAGCCCTGCACTACTATTACGCTGCAATGTCCGGCCAGAACGATCCATCGGTCTGATGACGTCCTGGTTGAAAAGCGCCACTGTGTAGTAGCACCGTTGCCCTATTCAAATCTCTGCCTGCAACGGCCAGTAAATTGACCACGTGCATGCCTATGGCATTTTGAAAATCGAGTGTGCAAGCCTCTCCGCTCAAATTCGTCTTTTTCTCCTGTCGTCGCCTTTCCCGTACCCTCTTCTGGGTTTCAAAAAGTCTTCGTGTTCTTAACATCCATATTCTATAAGGACAGTTCGGATATCACCATGTTCTATTCTCAAGTTGAAGTATAGGTCCCATAAAAAGACCCCTTGTTTTGGATACACAGGCATGAGACAAATGATATTCAGAAGTTTCACGGACACTTGCGCCCTGCTAGGCCCAGGTTCTTCGACAAGCTAGTAGTATTCGAAGTCGTTGACCCGTGAAGGACACTGTTGGTTCACAGTTCAGATGTTCGTGGTAACTATAGGTGAACCCGCTGTAGGGACAACAATAAGTTACAGGGGTAGTGAGCTCTCATCATAACATGATGAGTTATAATTTGCGATTATATGAGGCTTGAGGATGGTCAAGTTTTCCGGTAGTCCTAGAAGCCGGAGAGGCAACAAATCTCAGGTGTGTCAGCCGATTAGACCCCGTTGCCTCTGTGGTACAGCTTCAAGCTAGAATGCCCAAAGTAGCACACAACGTTTTAAGATTGCTCGCTAGGTGAGATTCGTTGTAGGTTACCAAAACCCGATTGTAATCGAGAGAATGCCCAAACGCGACGTAGATAGTGAGAAGGGAAGAGTTCTGGGGAGGCACAGAATCACCTAGAGAGCAGACGGATACGAATGGAGCGGTCAGAATTGTAAAATAAGAACTATGAGTTCGGCTTATGTGTGCGTTGATAATTTTATAGTAAGCCATAGGAACTCACTTATTGCCTTTTGTCCACTGTCCGGCTTTCGGAGCTTTGCGAAGGCCGAAGGGAATGATGAGGCCCTGTCAATATATTTCCAATCAATAGCATTTCCAATTCGATGACATTTTCTTCGTTGTTCGCGTCTTTCGTAGCCCGCAAACACCGCGGAGATGAAGTAGCACCCGACTATGAATCAGCCAATCATATCGCATTGCTCATGCAGCTTGCTTACAATGCGCAGTGGCTTCCCGGACTGCGAACTTCAAAGCATTAATGCGGGGTTGAGACAAAAGTAAGATACGGTTCCGGTATACAAGAATTCTTTCAAGAGAACAAACAGTATAAATAGCCTTTTGCAGCGTGCCTTCCCAGGTCCTAAAGCGCCCATCCTAATCTATTCGACTCCAGTCTTTCTTCACGGGAACCATTACACTCAATAATTGACACTCAGTTTATACACAGAATCAGCTTGCCATTTCTCCTCCACCTCTTCGAAAAACATGGCATCTAAAAAGCTCCTCGTTGTTTTTGGGGCTACGGGAGTCCAGGGTGGCTCTGTAGTTAAATCTATACTAGGTGATCCGAATATGAGAGCGCAATGGACCGTCAGAGGCATCACCCGAGACGTCACAAAGCCATCGGCGAAGGAACTTGAGGCGCTTGGTGCGGAGACGGCAGCTGTCAGAATTTGCCCAATACCCAATACTTCTAAGGCAAATGCAGCTAACAGCTCTTCAAGGCAAATCTGAACGACCCATCCAGTCTCAAATCAGCGTTGAAGGGAGCGTATGCTGTGTACGCAGTCACCAATTTCTGGGAAAGCCAAAGTGCAGAGGTTGAGAAGGCACAGGGAACCGCAATTGCGGATGCCGCCAAGGTAATGAGCTCAAATATTAGAATACCATTCAGTTCTTGCTTAACAAGTCATGATTACTAGGAAGCTGGTGTACAACACTTCATCTGGAGCTCCTTGTTGAACATCACAGAGCGTAAGTCGACATTCTAACCTGATGTGACGCCCCATACTAACTCCGTCCTGTCCAGTCAGTAAAGGAGCGTTGCCAATGGTCACTCATTTTGATTCCAAAGCCGACGTCGAGGTATATATTCGGAAGATTGGCATCCCAGCGACATTCTTCCTTGCCGGGTTTTATATGTCAAACATTCCGGGATCAAACCTAGCTCGAATGCCTCCAGATCAGAAATGGAAGCTCGCGTTTCCTATTCCAGCTTCAGCTCCAGTCCCGCTCTTTGATGCAGGTAAACATGGCTGCGGATTGAATTCTGTGAATTTAAAACAGACTAACTAACTATTGTGTAGCCAACGACACCGGGAAATTTGTTAAAGGCATCCTGATCAATCGAGAAAAACTTCTTGGAAAGAGAGTGTACGGTGCCACAGAGTATCTGACCTTGACTGAGATATTGAATCAGTTCAAGGAGCTGTATCCAATTGCCGGCGAGGGTGCTGAGACGGTTGAGCTCCCGCACGATGTGTATAAAGCCACTCTCGGAAAGTATGGCATGTCTGAGGAGGCGCAAGAGGAACTTTTGCAAAACATGAGATTGCTGGCCGAGTTTGGATATTACGGGGGAGATTCTTTGGATGAGAGTCACTCGGTGAGTACAAATGGTGTGAACAGAAGATGTTGGGGAATTGGATGCTGATTGTAGAACTAGATCCTGGTCGACAAATTGACAACTTGGAAAGAATTCATGTCAAAGGCGCCGGCCTTGGCTGACTTGAAGTAGCGAAGCAGCGAACGGAATAGCAGCGAACGGAATAGTAGGTAGGCGCGGGTTATGCACTGTCGGTAGTAACTTCTAGAGCAAAGGGCCGTGATGTACCACTCAGTAGGGCGTACACTGGTGCGCCCTCGTAGTTCCATACTTCGTATAAGAATGGGAAACAGTGCAAATAAATATACACAAGTTTGCACGAGGAAGATGAATTTGCTGTTTGCCGCTTGTTTTGGGTGCCGAGTCCGAGTGCAGTCTTATCTTTCGCTCGAACAATAAAATGCCGAGGTCCATAAGGCCACAAGCCAGTCAATCGGCGAGACCGCACCCTTTCAAAGAATAGTTTTAGAATCCCCAACCTCCATTCCACCACACGACTTTCTCTTCTTTCTCGCAAAGGAGTAATTCCTATTAATCAACAACCAAAAGAAAAGGCCTCGTATCTCGACTCCAGTATTCGAAAGGATATTTAACGACTGTAGACTGTGGAAAGTAATCTCGCCGTCACTCTCCCCGCAAAAGAAACAAAGAACTTTCTTTGGCTTTCGCCCCCGGCCGAAAACACACGTCACGAGATTCATTCCTCTGCTCGATTTCTAATCGTTCGTCGCCAATCGCTCGCAGATATCGAAATCCACGAAGACACTGGACAGCCTCAACCGACGCAGGACGTGACGCTACCAGAGATTGAGTGTACTCGGCCTCCAAGGTCTGTGTCAACACTGGTTGGATGAAGGCAAGTGAATTAAATTAATCAACCAGCCAGCCATGGCTTCACCGCCAAAACCGTGGGAGAGGGGTGGCGCCGCTACCTCCTCTGGAGCAAGTCCAGGTTTGTTGCTAATCTTTGCTTGATTGCTTGATCCACTAAACCGTCATTCTTCTTGCAAACGGCTAACATCCTACTTTTCGACCAGCCATGAACACAAGCGCATCTGCAACGACAACGGGAACTTCTACTTCGGCGACACCATTATCATCCGCGACTAGCATCTCATCTGCACCAGCTATTCCAGAGCGCCCATCTACACTTACGAACGCTGTTAACCGAAACGCATCCGCTTATTCTCCATACGGCGCAAACAGAATAGGAGCCGTCGGCGCATCGCCATATGGTATGGGAGGAATGGCATCATACTCATCGCCATACTCGCGAATGGGAGGATATGGCGGCTACAGCCCATACGGCGGCATGGGTGGCTATGGATCTATGTATGGCGGAGGTATGGGTGGGATGTATGGCAATATGGGAGGGATGCCCGGAGATCCAAACGACTCAAACAGCCTGACGCATGGCTTCACTCAGAGTACTCAGGCTACGTTCCAGATAATCGAAAGCATAGTTGGAGCTTTTGGTGGGTTTGCTCAAATGCTTGAGAGCACATATATGGCTACACATTCTAGTTTCTTTGGTAAGTTTGCATTTTTCAAAGCTTACGAGTGAGGTTATGGTTTACTAACTATGGTAGCAATGGTATCGGTTGCTGAACAATTTGGAAATCTGCGCAATACCCTGGGGTCCATTCTAGGCATATTTACTATGCTTCGCTGGCTCCGCACACTTTTCGCGAAAATTACTGGTCGTCCTCCACCAGCAGATGCGACATCTCTAACGCCTCGTGCCTTTGCCTCTTTTGAAGGCCGTAAGCTCCTTCCGGATGGTAGCGCGCCGCCCCGTCCATCAAAGAAGCCTTTCCTCTTCTTCTTAGCTGCAGCCTTCGGTCTTCCCTATCTGATGGGCAAGATGATCAAAGCTCTCGCCGCTTCACAAGAAGAGGAACAGAGAAGGATTGCAGCTTCGGGACAACTGGTTGGTCCCGATGGTGAACTGGTTCCTCAGCAACTCGACCCATCCAAGCTCGATTTCTGCCGCGTACTCTACGATTATACCCCTGAATCCGGTACTTCCGTTCAAGGCATAGATCTTGAGGTCAAGAAAGGGGATCTTGTGGCTGTGTTGAGCAAAAGTGATCCCATGGGAAACCCATCCGAATGGTGGCGCTGTCGCGCCCGAGATGGACGTATGGGGTACCTCCCAGGCGTATATTTGGAGGTAGCTCGCAGACCAGGTCAACCTATTGCAGAGATCCAAAGTGCGAGCCAGAGCGGAAGCCGCACGAGCACTTTGACTAGTTCAAGTCTTGTGAACAAGCCGCCTCCTACGGTAGCTGGTAAAGCAGGAGATATTGGCGTCGAAAGCTTTCAAAAGAGCCAATTCTATTCATAGAGTATAGAACGGCGAGCACAGAGAATGTCTCTCCCTTGTTTTGAAAGGCCAAAGGGCGTTTGGCGTAGTGATATTCCCACGTTTCTTGATTGCTGGGTCTGGTTTAAAAGGGGTGTTATGACTGGCTGGCTTTATTCGTGGTACGACTGATGATGTTCTTTGAGGAGCATGTAGATAATCATTCGCATTGTTTGAGTTAGGAGTTGTACGATTCTCTACATGCTAAAATCTTTTAATCTAGGTATATGTAATGGCTACTATTGGAAATAAAAGCACGCATATAGATCCAGCATTGGGGCTACTTGAAGCCTGACCTCAGATCTCGTGTCCATCTCACTAAACAGTTCGCTCATTATACACTAGCGTTCTATCGTGACAGTGCAAAAGCTATATATACCTTTGTTTTCTGCAACATATATACACCAAGGCGCGTTGGAAGCTCCTGCTTGCCATCCACTAATTCTTTATACAAAATAGTGTGCCCGGAGGCTTATCTTGTCACTATACCTCTCTTCGCGAGTCTGAACCGGTTGATATAATGTCTTGATTTGTGTTGGCATCTGACAGTCCTACTGTCTCGCCCGTTTAATTCACTTCCTTCTCTCATCGTTGCTCTCTGAATATCTTCTCTAAATTCCCCTGTACCATCTGATTCCGATCGTTTTCTTCGAGAAGATTTCCAGCCTCGGCATGCAGAGAATATTTTACAGGCGCCAGCTCGGAGAGTTGCAGCGCCCACGTTTGACCATCACCGGCCTAATGGTTCTCTCTCGCCGGTTTGATGTTCCTGGCCGGATAAAACTGAGCGAAGTGGCGTTTGATAAAACCGCTGTATTTACTGTAAATATACACTTACTCAGGCTGCAGTCAGGTCTGTGGTCCTGGATCACGGCGCTATGTGGCAGCTTGCACAGATCCTTCGCCTTTCTCGTCGAGAAGAATGAATTCCGTTGGGTATGTATTACTTCAGAGATAAATCAGTATAGAGCAAAGGTGCATATATAGCCGACACAACAATAATGCTAGCCATGGATAACAGGCTGACGGCGACGATGACGGATATACTTTAAACTGTCAAAGAGAATCTTCGGGGTTTATATAGTAACAATCTGTTACCATAAACTGTATATATAATTGATTGTCTATCGGCACTTGTCTTGGGTTGGCACTCAATCATAAACAATTCACTTACCTCGAGTAGCGTGCTCAAGAGCTTCCCAAACTTCTATTTATAGAGCTGAAATACCTAGATACACATCCTAAAGGTTCTTTTCGTCCATATACTTGATCCTTATTCCTACAGCTCGCCTGTGGGCTTCCAATTCTTCGACCTTGGCCAACTGCATTACAGCGTCTCCAACATTCCTCAATCCCTGTGTCGTCAAGTGCGAGCTTGTGATGTGCTTGACATAGGACCCCAGATTCACACCAGAGTATTGTTTAGCATATCCATAGGTGGCTGTTCACGATGTCAGTGTAAGTCCAAGACAACCAAGGTAATATACTCACGTAGAGAGTGGTTAACACCAGCAGAGTAATCGCCAACACTCTCAGGTGTCCATTCGCCAATAAAAACGCTTCCTGCGTTCTCGACAAGTTCTACGGCATCTGCCGCATCCTTGACCTGCAATATTAGATGCTCGGGGGCATATTCATTACTCAGCTTCATTGCCTCCTGGATATCTTTAACAACGAGGGTTACGGAATGCTCAATTGCCCCCCTAACGATGTCAACTCTTGGCAATTCCATGGCCTGTGAATGAAGCTCGTCTTCGATTGCCTGTAACTCTTGCTCAGAAAGATCAATAGCAATCAAAATGACTTGACTGTCAACACCATGCTCTGCCTGTGATAGAAGATCGGACGCAACGAACGCCGGGTTCGCATCTTTATCAGCTATGACAAGAACTTCAGAAGGCCCAGCCGGCATGTCGATACTGACTCCTGCATTTGTATCGTTGCTAACGTACATTTTCGCTGCTGTGACAAATTGATTACCAGGTCCAAGGATCTTGTCAACTTTACTAACACTCTCAGTACCGTAAGCCATAGCTGCGACAGCCTGGGCACCACCAGCCAGCACGATGCTTTCCGCTCCCACTTTATGAGCCACATAGACTATTTCTGGAGTGATCCTACCATCCGCTCTAGGTGGTGATGCAAAGACGATCTTCTTGCATCCAGCTACCATGGCTGGTACACCAAGCATAAGAGCTGTACTGGGAAGCACGGCGGTACCACCGGGAATATAGAGTCCAACCCGCTCAATCGGCTTCGAAAACCTGCTGCATATTATTCCTGGCATTGTCTCCACTCTCAATGGAGCTTCTTCTTTTTGCGCAGAATGAAACTTGCGAATGTTTTCGAAAGATATATCGATCGCTTCAATAGTCTCAGGTGGCAGGTCCATCAGAGATTGAGCGAATGGTGCTTTGATGACTGGAGATGTCAGAGAAGTTGCCTTCTCAAACTTGTGAGTGTAACCAAGTAAAGCTTTATCACCTCCAGTTCGTACTTCATTAATTATAGGATTGACAATGCCCATGATCACATCAGTCGATCGTTGAGAAGGTCGCTGCAAGACGTCTTTGAGATCGGCTTCGGATGTAGTTGCAGCATTGTATCGCTTCATCGTTATGCGTCCGTTCTGAAGACCTGCCGTGTCTTCTGCTCTTTTAGGTACTGAGGAAGCCTCTTTGACCGCCTCTTTTGTGCTCCGAGACTTTTCGGCGTCCGTGGAGTCATTGGATATTCCTTCTTTAGCAGCCCATTGCCCCTTGGCGTCACCTTGTCGTCTTTTAACCTTAACACTTTTGGCATCCAAACTTCGTTCAATATCAGCAAGGGTAACACCGACAGAAACAGCTTTAGTCATTGCGAAATAAATAAGATCTGCTGCCTCGAAAGCAACATCGCTGCTCGTCTTCGCATCACATAGCTCCTCAGCCTCCTCCATTATCTTCGCCCGTAATAGCTTCTCATCCGAAAAGAGGCGTGCGGTGTATGAGCCTTCAGGTGCCGAAGACTTCCTTGACAGAAGGGTCTTCTCAAGCTTCGAGATACCCCGGAGCTCTCCAAAACATGTTGACTGTGGTAGGTGGCAGAATCCTCGCCCTTGTTGTTTGACTACAAATTTGAGGCAGTCTTGATCGCAATCCAAGGATATGCGAATAAGTTCTTGGGTGTCTCCTGATGTAGCCCCTTTGTACCATAATCCGCGCTTCCTGCTTTGGTACACACCTGTGCCTGTCTTCAGCGACTCTGCCAGACTCTCCTGGCTGCTATAAACTAGCCCAAGGGCAATTCCCCTTTCGTCTGTTACCACTGTTGGAACCAAATTGTCGGCTCTGTCCGAGGTCCAAGAGGCGGCAATCAACTGGGGAACAGAGATTTGATCTTCCGTAGCCTGTTCTACGCTGAGTCGCGTCGCGGGTATAATGGGAATCGCTGAGAACTCTCTAGCTATCTCAACGAGTTTTTCGATGTTGCATTCAGCAGTTGATGCGAGGAATATGGGTGATGATTTCCTCTCTTTGAAATCCTCGAGCAGTGATTTCGTGTATGCTTCATCCACAAAGTTCAACAACCCCCCCTTAAGATATTCGGTGTTTGTCTGTGGTTGTGGTATGATAGGAAGTACACGATCCTCATACTTTGACAGTGATTCTAATTGTGACGGTTTTACAAACACCGTACGAGCACCGGAGTCCAAAATAAGTACGATATCCTCTGTAGAAGTGACGGCAGATACGTCAACATATGTGCCAATCGTGATATGTCGTTGCAGGAAGGAAAATAGTATCTCGAGGTTGTCGTCGTTCGCAGTTAAATAAACACATCCAAGATAGGATAGTTGGGTCCTAGTAAGGCCGACCTTGGAATCTGCTGGCCCATTGCCAAGGTCAACGCTTGGGATGAAGGGAAGAGGACTCGATACTTCCATAGCTGTTTGGTATGGATTGGATATGGTGAGGAAAGAACGGCTGTGGAAGGCCAGAAGTGTGAAAAGGAATCTGGAAATGAAGTAGGTGAGACGAATCAAGTCAATGAGTCAGTATGCGGAAAGCTTGACTCTACTCGTACTCGCACATGAAAAACTACTAAGGACAATGAAACGAAATAGAGGGGCAAGCTCCGAAAAAAAATCGACGACTTTTTGCTGATGCAATATGGAGGGGTCTAGTTCCGATCGCGCATAATAAGACAAGGATCTGTTCGAGCTCCCATCACCAGCCACCATTTACCAGCCACCATTTACCAGCCACCATTTACCAGCCACATCTGCACAGGCATCCTCATGACTTCAGCCTGCTTGCTCTAGATCCTCAGCCTCACATGTACTTCGTAGATATTCATGTCAACCTTCACTTCTACATGAACCAAGATCTATCACGCCCACTACGCAAAACAATTGACCAAGCAATCGGACTTTGATCGGGGCGACTACGGACTACTGAATTGATTCATCACATTGCAGGGTCATGGCAGATGTCAATGGTGATTCAGTACCCCAGACCAATGGCCACGGTTCATCATCCCCTCCCTCTCAACCAAACGCTCCTCCGAACCCCCAGCCTACCCCATCAGCTTCTGGCCCTGCCGCAACCCCGGCTGTTCCGCTTACATCACTACAAGACAATGGGCTTTCGAAACGTCCGCGCGACGCCCGCTTGATCCACATGCTTCTCTCGTCCCTGGGTGTGGCTGCATACCAGGAACGCGTCCCACTTCAGCTACTTGACTTTGCATACAGGCATTCATCTTCTATTCTCTCGGACGCATTGCATCTCTCATCGGACGCTTACGTGTCTCAGCAAACTCGCGCCCGAGATGCGCCGCCGGGAGGGGGCTTTCGCGATGCAGATGGGCAGGTCAGTGCAAATGCGGTACAGCTCGCTATACAAAGTCGATTACAGTATCAGTTTGGGGGTGGGAATGGTGGTGGGTTGAGCAAAGAATTCCTGTTGGAAACTGCTCAAGCACGAAACAAAATTGGCCTACCAAGAGTCTTGCAGAACGAATGGGGTGTACGGTTACCTGCCGAAAGATTCGTTCTGACTGGTGTTCCATGGGGCCTGAAAGACGAATGGGAGGAAGAAGAAGACGTATCTATGGGAGACGCAATGGAGGGTGTCATGCCTACGCAAGAAGAAACTGCTGACGGTGACGAAGAGGGTGCTGGAGATATGAACGATTTGTTTGGTACGAGTGGAGATATGGACGAGGATATGGACAAAGAAGAGTGATTGACTAATGGTTTGCATCCAATGGAATCATGGGCATTGGCGCTACTATCATTATATCCGACGGGAGCGATATAACCCAAGATGGAAGGGCACACTAATTAAGCGTGGCTTCTTCCATAAGTATGACTTTAGGCAGTGTGCAGAGGAGGCTCTTGGAATACACAGGCATACGAGTGGGTCTTCATTCAAAGGGGCTAAGAATGGTGAGGTTGAGCATGGTCAATGAGTTCAAGTATTTGGGTACTTCATTGAGGACAAGGAAACTGATGACCACCATTCTGATTTAATCCAGAATCATCACGTGAAGCCCATCGTCAAAGTCGGCTTGCGGAGGACATCCGGGTGCAACTCTGAAATACCTCGGTCATGTCTTTGTGGTTCACAAAGTTCAGTACTGCTTGGACAACGTGGGAGATCGCCGAGAAAACTCAATAATAAGCAAGGCAAAGCCTCGAATTTGATATCCTGCACGTATTACTCGCAAGTGTCTCTAATTGTTCACTACATCGTTTCGAAATGCTCATATGGCTTAGAAGTGGCTCACTCCTATTGTTTACGGGACAAGGATCCTATAGCTATCACGAAACTTTAGCGGACTTTTCACACAAATCTTTGAGTTCCTTTGCGACTAGGAGCTGTGCAGTTGCCTGTATATTGTGCCCGTATTCGGATGCATGAGCCCATATTGAGTTTTGAGACAATTTTAGCTGCTCTCTTTGAATATGCTCTTCCATAGGCATCTTTGCTATGAAGGTCCTCGATTTTGCTCGTTGCTCCTCAGTGCCATTCCTACTGCGATGCCGGCGTCATAAATTCGCTGATAGTCAATGGTCGAATTTGCTTTAAGCACAGTGACAGGGTAGTCACCAAGGACACAATTTCCGAATTGGCATCACTCATTGTCTCTCGGCACTAGAGGAATTATCTTTCTTAGAGAATTCATCCTTAATAGTCTTCCATTCATCTGGAGGCAGGTTGTTATGTTATCTTCGTCTAAGCCCGTCATAGCAAAATAAGTCAAATCCCCACTAATCGCGAACATATCGTTCCAAGGAGCTTTCAGATCAGCATAGGTACGTTCTGTGTTAACATCGATAAGCATGGTGCCCTTAATATCTTTCAAGTTGCGGGCGATGAATTCGCGGATCAAAATACCGCTATATAAGTAACCGAGCGCGATGTATAATTATTGGATGTTCGCTGCCCCGAGATGCTTCTCGAGCTCTGATATGATATTTTTGATTAAGGGCGACTGTCAGGAGTGTAGAAGGGGGATTCGAGGATTCGGGCGTTGATTATCTGTATAAGAGGGGAAGCGGAAGCTAATCGAGCGAGAAGCGGGGTTCCTGCTGTAGGGATCCTGATATAAGGAATAGCAAGAAGGAAAGAAGATCGGTAGTAATTAATTTATCTTTATTAATTGATTAATTTATCATTTTAACGACCTTTTTGAGTTTAAGACTATAGTAGGTCGGCTAGCAGCTAAGTAGTAATAGTATTTTAAATATATATTTAGACCAAATAGTATCGAGAGATAGTGAGAAACTAGTTCTAGATAATGAAAATAAAATAAAAAGAAAGTAATAATTTAACAAAAATAAAAGTAAAATAAATCCAATTTAATAATCCAATTTAATTATCTTCTAGTTTGTAAACTAAATAGTATTTTCAAATATATATATTTATTTCGCTTAAATAAACAATATTAATTTCGCTTAAATAAATAATATTAATTTCGATTCCGAAGTTGATATTAAAAAGAAATAAAAATAATAAATATTTTATAATTTGTTTATTTTTTAACTTAATTATTATAATATATTTAAATAAAAATCTGAGAACTTTAGATTTAAAAAATAGTTAATTACTATTTGATAAAATCAAATTATTATATAGAGATTATATAATAAAATAAGATCTAGATATTTATATTTATAATATAAAAATAGAAAAAAGATATTTATAATTATTAGTATATCTTTGTAAAAAATAATATTATAGAAATAAAATATTTAGAAATAGATAAATACTAAAATAATTAATAATATTTTTAATAGAATTTTAAACTAGAATTATATAATATCTTAATAGTTTTTAATAATTCTAATAATAGAAATTGATAAAATTAATAAGATAATAGAGAATAAAGATTTATATAATTGAATAATTTTCTTTAATATATAGAACTTTATATTTAATAATAATAATTATTTATTTATCTATTATTATAAATAAATAATTAATTCTCTATATAATTATTATTAATAATAAACTTTATAATAATATTATTAGTTATTATAACTAATAATATTCGAGATTTTAATTATTTCTATATAATTTGAAAAATAAATATTTATAATATTTTAAATATCTTTATTACTTTATATATTAAATCAATATAACTTTAAATAATATTATAATAATTAAATTTATAAATTAGTTATTAGTTTTATTATCTATTATAAATATAACTATATCTTTATCAAATTATAATAACAATATTATTATAGTTTATAATAATATTAATAATAAGGAAAATAATAATAATAATAATAATAAATTAAAGAAATTTAAATTCTAAGAAATTTTAAAAATTATATTATTAAATAAATATAATAATAATAAAAAGAAATTAGAAATCTTTTTTTTATAATTAAAAATATATTTCAAATTCAATATTAATAAATTTAATATTTAAAATATTAAAAATCTCTAAATTATCTCTTATTTTAAAAATAAAATAACTAAATAAATTAAATTTTTCCTAATTAATTATTTTGAAAATAGTTATAATTTAATTATAATAATAGTAATTATTATAATTATATTTATAAATTATAAAAGATTTTATAAAGAAATAAAATAAATATTTGAAAATATTAATATTATAAAAATTATAAAATAATAACTTTTTAATTTATAATAAATCGAATTAGTAATTAACTATATAATAGAATTTCGAAAATATAAAAATTAAATTAATTAGGAAATAGTAATATTATTTAGTTATTATATAAAAAAACTAAAGAGAAATATTAAATTTGAATTATTTATTAGAAATATAGAAAAGGAATTTAAAAATCTAAATATTAATTATCTATATAAGAAAGATAATAAAGATTAATCAAATAAGAAATAAAATTCTTATTTTAAAGAATCCTAATATAAGAAATAATAATAAAGAAAAAAGATTAATAATAATTAATTTATTTTAAATTAAAACTCTATATTTGAACTTTAGTAATATTATTATTATATTATAATACTTTTATAATTTATTACTAGTAAATTCTAATATATTAATTATTCTAAATTTATTACAAAATAGTAATTTATTATAAAAATATTATTATACTAAATCTAAAAAGAAATTATAATAAGAATATAAAGAATTAAAATTATATTAATAACTAAATAGAATCTATTAATAGAATTATCAATTTCCAAGATCTAATTAATATTAACTATATAAAAGAAAAATGTTGGTTGGACCTTCCAATAAAAGTAATATGCTCAAAAGGGGGAAGATCCAATAAGGTTACGTGAACTTGTGCCGACGTTTACCCGGGACACTAGGCTGAGCGCACAATGGCCAGCTTATATCAATAGGTAAAATCGTCTTATTCTTCTACAACTAACTGGCCGTACAATGGCTTATTTATGGTATATAATAAGTGCACTCCGAAGCTCCTTTTAATACTCTCCGGTACTCCAGCTTCGGCATATGCAGATGTATAGGTAGGCATGCAGCGACCTAAAATGCATGCAGCCATTTTGATGGGGTACGCTTTATGCCTGAGGTATGATAGCCCGTGCGGCCATTGCCTGGCCGAAGCACCGATATTCCGACATTGGCAACTTTTTCTTTTTCGGCCTGTGCACGTCACATACGCACGTGATATACTGCTTAGATAAGCGGGCTTTAGCCATAAGCTCATTTTCGATCCCTCCTGCCCTCCTATTTTTCCTGCAACCAGTTGCACCCAAAATTGTTGAAATAATAGTCGCTTTCGCTATGAAACTAAGGAGCTCTTTATATATTCTTATCTTTTTAGCTTCTTTATATATAGTATATATCAAGTATTGACTTTTAAAATTCTATTCTTCCTTTTTATATATCCTTCGTTACTTATATCTATCTCCAAGAGTATTCTTAAAAATATCGATTTTATATAGTGTTGCTATAGAAACAGAAACTTAAACTTTAAAATCTCCGGTATTATCCTGATTAAAAATAAGTGAATTCAAGGAAATAAGGAAAAATATAAAGAATCCTCTTTCTCTGATACTATTTCTCTTTTCGGACTATTTATTCTTCTATATATATAATAAGTTTATTATTGTTTAATATCTTCTCGAGTACTTTGTTTAGAATTGCTTTTGTTATAGTATCAGCTAGATTATTATCTCCTTTGATCTATTATACTTCAGCTAACTCTTACTATTTATATAATTATTGTAATATTATAATATTGATTATTAAATACTTCTCTTTAGTTATCCTAAACTTAATTAAGCAGTTATATAAGCTATATAAATCAGTATATACTATAGTTGGTAGTACTAATAGATATAGCTATTTTAGGATTATACTGAGTATTTAGTTTATAATAATAGTTATATTAATACTAGTAATTATTATATAGATCTCGGAAACAAAGATATTTCTAGTTATATATTTATTTTTAGTACTATTCCAATATATAAGATTGCTTCTTATTTTAAATACTTCGGTTATATACTCTTTGGTTACTATAAAAATAACAAATCCTATTTGTAAACTAAGGTCTTTATTATTGATAAACAAGCTATCAATATATATAAAGAGCTTAATATAATTTAGATTTAGTAATATATAATATAGTTCTCTTTCCAAGTTATCTATTTGCTATTAGAGATATTTATTAAGTACTTATATATTATTATCTATAGGTTTCTGATATTAAACTATAATCGAAAAATCGAAGCTAGCTTCTAGCTAATATATATTTGAGAAATAAATACCTCTAGTATATTACTTATAATAATTATTTATATACTATTTAGATACTAGCTCAACTATCTTGATCTTTTAGTTTTATCTCTTTTATATAATTAATAGTTTATTACTTTCTTAAATTAGATAATATCTATTAAAGGTTAGAGAGCTTATAGATATAAATACTTCTATTAGTTTTATGAGAAAACTAGTTTTTTTTAACTCTTATACTTCCTTATTATAAAATACTTTATTTTCTAGAATAAATATATTATTGGTTTATAGAGCAACTACTATAAATATATTCTATATAGTAGTAATTAAGAGGTATAGATTATATAAAGATATTTCTATATTGAGCTTCTTATAGTAGTATATATAGTATATAACCTACCAATATATATCTATTTCTACTATATTATATAAAGGTTTATAGATAATTATAATTATCTCTTTAGAATATTAGTATTCAATCTACCTTGGTAATCTAATAATAATTATATAAGCTAGTTCGGTAATTAATTATAGATATATTTGTATAATATTATATATACTTATTCTTATTCTTTATACTTGGAGTATAAGAACTAATATTTCTAATAGATATTGATTTAATCTCTGTACTATAGATATTTATATAAAGATACTTTCTTTGTTTTGGTTATTATACTTTTATACTATAAGTCTGTTCTTCTTATATAAGATTGATATTGTTTTACTCTTCATTTTGTTAACTAGTTTGGTATTGAAGATATATTCTTTATATATAACTAGATTATATTATACTATTTCGAAGACTTTATAAATAATCAAGTTATCAATTTCTGTTTATTAAGAGAACTTGAAAAATACTTTTATTATAATAATAATACTTTATATATATAGTTACTATACTAACTTATAGTTACTTTACTCTTTTTTTATCAAGAATACTTCTATTTATCAGAAAAGGATTATAACTTATAGGATTAGCTTCTGGAGAACTACTAAGCTAACCTTTTTGTAGTTAGACTGAATAGGATATTCAGTTTGAATCTAAAACTTTGGAATCTCTTCTAAGTAAAAAGGTTTTATAGATATTATCTGAAAATAGATCGGACTTATTAGTATTTATATAATTCTATTTTCTTTTTCTATATTAATAAGTTTGAATAATCCTATTTATCTACTCTTTTCCTTGTAAATATATATATCTGATTAGAAGAAGAGATTAATTAAGTCAAAAGTTTGTAAGTTATTTCTGATTTCTAATATATCCTTTATCTATTATTAAGTATTATATTTCCTAACTTCTATTATTACTTTGTTGATTATATCTACTTATATATATATAGATAGTAATAGAACTAATTGATAGTTGAACTAAGGATAGATACTGAAGACTAAGAAAGTAGATACTAATCTATTCGGATTTGCTATATTATTGATTACTTTAATAACTATTTATAGTATATTATCCTAAAAGATCTATTTGTTTTATAGTTCTTTGCTCAAGATCTTATATATTCGATAAAGAGAGATATAGTAATATTCAACTTTATCTATATTATTATATACTTCGACTAATACCTTCTTTACCTCGGAGCCTATAGTATATATATTTTGCCGGAACTTATTAGATATGAAGTTGGTTTCTATATTATATATAATATAATCTAGTAGTCCCTAGTATATATCAATCTAGTATATATATATAGTATTCTATATAGTTTTCGCTAAGATATTCTTTAAGAAATATATTATATTAAATACTATTATTTTATCTACAAGGTAAAGTACTAATATACCTCCTAAGTATATAATATCGACGATAACAATATAGTTAAAGTCGATATTATTCTTGATTATAAATTTGAATCTATTTGATAATTTAGTATATAATTAGTAATACCTGTAATACTTGGTAAGGTATTCTAATATATATATATTAATATCTTCTTATTCTACTTTCTCTAATAGTAGTAATAACTTGTATTGTTGGTTGGACCTTCTAATAAAAGTAATATGCTCAAAAGGGGGAAGATCCAACAAGGTCACGTGAACTTGTGCCGACGTTTACCCGGGACACTAGGCTGAGCGCACAATGGCCAGCTTATGTCAATGGGTAAAATCGTCTTATTCTTCTACAACTAACTGGCCGTACAATGGCTTATTTATGGTACATAATAAGTGCACTCCGAAGCTCCTT